>JAWZYV010014052.1:0-583390 GCA_038373885.1 Cheiracanthium punctorium
AAATTCCTTGTTTTATTAATTAATTAAATCTCATGCATCGAGTTCTAACTTAAGTCATTTCTTAATATTTAGAGTGCATACCATTATTCAAGAAATGATATTCATAATTTTTCAAAAATAACTACTTCAAGCTGCCTATATGTTTATTTCGCTGGTTTTCACCTAATGATAATTAATGATTTTAATTCATAATTCATCATTCGCCGTAATCATTTTAATTCATCATTTGCCGTACAGACTTGCCAGTTTTCAAATTCGGTGGGCTAGCCTTAGATGGGCATGCATGACGTCAGTGAGCTAACCAATCAGGGATCTCGAAATCCGGGCGGAAGGAAAACGAAGGCCAACGCTGCTTGTATGGTTCCGAATGAATGTAAAGGTTGGTAATATGCGTCCCGGGCATGGGGTCTTGGATATACCAAGGCTGGAGATTTTCGCCAGATCCTCTGTCCCACAACGAGTTTGCCAAGAATTCGATGACTTTTGTCCAGAGCCGAAGCTAGGAGTAAGCAAAAGATGCGAGACTTGTTTTGGGGTTAGGGGCTTTGGGGTGGGGTGGGGGCTACGTCTTTATCCATTCTTTTACTGAAAGATTTTTTCTCCCCTCCTACGGTGAAAGAGTGAAGACGAGCGCTCGTTTTCTCTAAAGGGTATCTTCAGTTTACGTATGCGATGCATCCCCACTAAAAATAATCTTAAGATTCTCTTTAAAAAAAACTGCAGAAAATCTTAAGTTATTTGGCCCATTCAATTCTTAAGAAAATCTGCAGATTTTTAGAAGCTGTATTATTCTGCAGATATTCTTAAGAATTGTATGGGCCAAATAACTTAAGAATTTCTGCAGTTTTTTTAGTAGCTGTATTATGCTGCAGATATTCTTAAGAATTTAATGGGCCAAATAAGATTTTCTACAGCATTATTATTATATATTATTTTATAAAGATTGTAGTTTTAAACTAAACAATTCTAATTTCAGGCAGTTCATTTTTTAAAATGTTGCATTTCACTTTAGATATTCAGATTTCTTAAAATATATTATCATACTTTTTAATTTTACATTAGACTTGAAAACTGAAATATTCAATTTTGGTTATATCACTGGCGAGATAATCCCCCTTGTTAAATTTACTTTAGATTACTAATAGATATTTCATCATGTAATTTTGATTCTTTTGTTTAATTGAAAAAAATTGCAGATGCCAAAATTTCCATTAAAAGCACAAGTGAGCTATTAAAATCAATTGCTCAAAATGTCAAAATATACCCAAGGTACACATTTTGTAATTTTAAAATAAACATAAAATAACAATTTCTGCTTATAATTGTTTTAAGTATATAGAAAAGTTATCTAAGTGAATGTACATATTTATGAACATAAATGAGCAAATAAATAACCAAATATCACTTACATTATAGGCATACAACTATTTGTATATCATATTTACTCAAATCAAAGTCAATAAGCTCTTTCTGCAAAAATTTCAGGCATAACAAGGGGGATGCATCTTGAAACCGCTCCTGTAATGGGGCCCCCATTTTTACACAGATGTTGGATCCATTCTTATATTTCACCGAGACACATTTATATTTTTAAAAATCTATACTTTTTAAAAAATATTCTTGAAACTTGAAATACTTAGTATGCCAGTGGACAAAACAACCCTTGTTTTTTACTTTGAATACATATTTTATCACATAATTTTATTATTTTGTTTAGCCGATAAAACACATATAGCTTCTGATTATAAAAGTAAGTCAGCTATTAAAAATTTAGCTAAAGTTATGAGATCATACTATAAATAAAGAATAAGAAGGGGAAAGGTATAGTTAAAAATTTGCAATTATTTGAAATAATTTATAAAAAATACTTCAGCTAACACTACATGTAACTGCTATAATGAACAATTTATGTAAACCATGTTATTTCAGAGATCCCATTTTCCTGTGATACATATATGTATATGCTTCCAGCTATTTTAGTTTTAGTGTTCTTTAAGGCGACAATGGAGCATAAAAAACTTTCTTTGTAAGCCAAATGCTATAAAACTTTACATTGACATAATGTCGATGATTACGAAAAATACTAAATTTAAGTTCATTTAATAGTTTAACTAACCTGGGATTGTTCGTGAAGGTATATCATACCCAATAGTGTTTTTATGTTTTTTGCCATAAAACCAATACACAAAGAAGTAAAAAAATGAATAAATAAATATAATTGTAACCCTACATTTATAAGTACTTCTCAAGGAACAATATAAAAACATGTTTATATACTCGGAACCAGAGCCTCTCTCAGAATAATAGCAGAAGTACTGAAGGATGTGGCATACCTGGTGTGGCAATATTCAAAAACCTATTTGAAAAATTCAACCACAGTTTTCTTTCCCCTTGAAGGTTATGACCTTAAAGTTATATGTACCAGAACTCATCAGTTTTTTAAAAAAAAGTTAGGAAAGTACATCAAAAACTGAAGGTAGCTTCAAACAATAGCATAAGTACTCCTGCAGGGTATGACACACCCAACGTGGCGATATCTGAAAACCTGAACTTCAAAACAAACTTTTCCCCTTCAAGGTTATGTCCACAGAGTTAGCTACATGGAAGTTTAATACATTTTCAAAAATAAATTAGAAAGGCACATCCAAAACAAAAGCATAGCAGGTATATTATACCCTGCGGGAGCACTGACGGGTTAAGAAAATGATTAAAATATGCTAATTAATGATATTATAGAAAAAAGTCTCATGCACATCAGTTTCTGCCTATGACATATATATTTATATATGTTACAGTTAAAACCCGAAATCAGTCAAAACCCGAATTAACTAGGGAAAACGCGTTCTAACTGAGAGCGTTAGGCAATACCTGAATTAACTAGGCAAAACGCATTTTGACTGACAGCACTCAGGAAAACCCGTTTTCCCCAGTGAATTCCAGAATGTTAATGCTTCATGCACTAAAAATTGGATCTGGCTCCCCCCTGGAAAATATGCTAACGCTGGCCCTTTGCGAGACCCCAAAAAACATGAGTGGGTCCGGCCATTGCTGTAGGGGCCCTTTGGAAACTATGCTAACGCTGGCCCTTTGTGAGATCCAAAAAACATCAGTGAGTCTGGCCATCGCTTTAGGGCCCCCCCTGGAAAATATGCTAATGCTGGCCCTTTGCGAGACCCAAAATAAACATCAGTGGTTCCGGCCTCAGCTGTAGGGGACCCTCGAAAATGTTCTACCGCTACCCGAATAAAACGGGTTTTCCCTAGTTAACTCGGGTTTTCCCGAGCGCTGTCAGTCAGAATGCGTTTTGCCTAGTTAACTCGGGTTTTGACTGATTTCGGGTTTCCACTATAACATATATATACCTTTTTTTCAAAGCCAGCTTTTTGTAGCCACAACTGAAGTTAGTTTTCTCTCTATTTTCACAATTGAAAATTTAGTAAAGAAAAGTTATTTTGGTATACATATATGATTTTTGGCAAAATATAAACTAAAAGTACAAAAACATAAAAAAATAGGATTTCATAAACAACCAAATAAAACTAATCCTAAATTATACTCAAACATTCACGAATGATTTTTTGTTTATCACAGTTCAGTAAGATCCAAAAAATTTAATGTGCATGGAGCTTTTTGAGTTTCACAAATCATTTTGAAAAACTGGTAACGTATTATCTCGGAGGTTATTCCCATAAAACTATTTTTTCGTTAAATGTGTTAGGGAAACTATTGCCAATCATTCGTCTTGGCGGACCAACAGGATAGTACCTACATAAGTACTGAAAAACCATTGTGAAAACAACATTGTAAGTCTTGTAAAAATAACTAAATAAAAATAGTGAAATTGTGTTTTAATTATTATTTAAAGTTGTATGCATTGCTGTCATATCATTTAAATAAGAATATTTACTTTTAAAAAGTACATTTTCTTATAGAACCTCAGATGAATATATAATTTTAGATAACAGGAAAATTGAGAAGCCTCAATTATCTGGAAAATTCAAACAATCTGAACATTCATGAATGATCTTTTAATCCAAATATAGTAAGTTTCAACAAAATTTCAAGCACATAAAACATTTTGAATTTCTAACCGCAGTTCGAAAAATCTGTTTTGAGAATTTAAAAAATTGAAATAACAACTAAATAAAGAATTATCAGAAAATTTGCATTTTAATGAGACAGTTGAACACCAATTTAACAAATTCATTGGGATCGATAATTTTGTTCGTTAAATAGAGGTCCAAAACAGAAAATGAAAACTTTCTGCACTTACCTTATTAAAAAGCTTAAGTATCCATTATTTTAAAATGCATATTTTTTATTTATCATATAATAAAAATATAGTTTAAAAAACCAAAAAAACACGCTTTAGTGATAAATTGAACAAACTAAAAAGCGAAAAATAATTCTTAATATATAAATAAATTAATGAACGAAAAATAGTATTATTGTCAAAAAAGCGTGGGGTGCTCCATATATCAGTTCTTGAGAATATTCAATCGGTACGATTAGTACAAAAATGATACAAAATATATAGCACAAAGCGCCTCACGCTTTTTTCACAATAATACTATTTTTCGTTCATTAATTTATTTATATATTAAGAATTATTTTTCGCTTTTTAGTTTGTTCAATTTATCACTAAAGCGTGTTTTTTTGGTTTTTTAAACTATATTTTTATTTTTCACTTTTTAATTCTATTTGCTATAAAAGCGTGTTTTTTTAGTTTTTGTTAAACTGTATGTATTTAAAATTTATTTTTAATTTTCTATATCTCTCATAAGACACTAAGGAACACTAAGTTGGAAAGTACAAACCGTGAGATAATTTATTTTCATTGTGTACCAGTGGCGTAGCCAGGATTTTATTCGGGGTAGGCTGGGTATCAAATTTTAAAGCTAAAGTTCAATTGTAAGCTAAATATCAAATTGTAAGCTAAGTAAAGGGTCACATTTTGGGGGGGAACTGCCCCTGAGGCCCCCTTCTTGCTATGCCCCTGCTGTGCACCAAAGTATTAATCAACCTGCAGTTAAATGTCACTCAAAAGGAAAAATAGGTCTCTAATCAACAAATAAAAGCGTGTTAAAAAGAATGGCCTTAACATGTTCTTGTACTCAACTCTTCCATAATGTGATGGATCACGATATTTTGTAAAAATAAAAATATTGCCGTGCCCAGGATTCGAACCTGGGCTATTGCGATCACAACGCAATGTACTAACCACTATACGATCACGAACACCGTAAAAAAGGTTTTCTTAAGATTGTAATCTTTGGAAGTGTTCTACTTTCAATCAGGATAAGAAATGAGGAAGTTATTTACTCCTGGCGATCCTGATCAGGATAATGAAATAAACTTATAAAATTATTGTATTGTCACCGGTTCTTCATAAATGTACAAAGTTTAAATTAAATCTGACCGTTTAAAGTGTGCCAAATTTGAGTTCAAAGGAGTCGGTTACAAACATAAATACAGGTGAAGCTAATAAATAAAAGCGTGTTAAAATCAGCATAATGGGATAAACTTATCAAATTATTGTATTGTCATCGATCCTTGATATATCTACAAAGTTTAAATTAAATCTGACCGTTTAAAGTGGGTCAAAATCGAGTTCAAAGGAGTCGGTTACAAACATGCAAGCATACAAACATACAGACATACATACAGGTGAAGCTAATAAAAGCGTGTTAAAAATGTAACAAAGTATTACATTTAGGTCTTCTTTAGATCACATTGAGATACATTTTAGATCTTCTTTAATGCCTGCAGTTTTTTTTTTCCTTTTAGGAAGAGTAGAAAATAGTGTTCACAATTGTTGTTTACAATTTCACAATTTTCAGTTAACACAGTACACAGTTTGCAATGAAGTACAGGCAGTATGCAGAGTAACTATGTCTGTTGGTGTAGTCACAAAAGAGCTCAACAAGAAATATACACACTCCTACAAGAAATATGAGATGACGAATATTGTCTAAGCAGGCGATCCACGAGTATGGCGGCCAACACATTTACTGACCAGCGTTCGAGGGTCTCTATCCTATTTCGGTTCATTGGCTAGTGTGAATGTGTTTTCCTCTTGGGCGTTTCTTCAACCCATTGCAGTATAGTATCCTCCTGTGTTACTGTCAGATCACTATGCATAATTCAATATCATGACGACTGTTTTTCGGTCAGTGTTACCTTATTTTGTAGTTTGATGTCTAAAGTAAAGATGACTTTGGAATCGAAAGGGCAGCTAGATGAAGACTCAGATAATGTAGAAAAATGCAAACGGAATTTGTACTTGGTAGATGTTCAGTGTATGTACTGTTGTGGGATTAAGGCCAAATATCTGCTCCAGGGATCTAGGCCTATAGGTGGGGTGCCTTCCGTGGGGGTCTTTTTAAGGGGTCCTAACCCGTATTTAAGCTAAGTTGCGAACAAAACCACAGAAAACTGCGAACGGTTAGGTTGACTGACGGGCCATAGGACGTGAACTGGAAACCTTCACACTTCGCCCATCTACCATTTCCAGTAACCTAATCACTGTGCCATGGTAAGGCCTTGCAGATATTCAGAAAATTATTTGTATATACAGTGTACATATTAATGTAAAAAAAATTATATGTTATTAAAAAGCCTCAGGGAGATCGCTACCACTGTGGTATTACGTCACAACTTAAACTTTTCTTACTTTAAAGTAATTATTCTTGAGGGACACAGCATTTTTTTTTTTCATAAGATTTTTAGTATTGGAGTTCGCATATAGTTTTGCCAGGTTTGCCTAGCAGCTCATAAGGCATTTTTATTATACTGGCAGCAGTGGCGTAGCCAAGGGCAGGGTTAGGGGGTCATAACCCCCCCCCCCATGAGAAATTTTTTGCCATACGAAATGCATATTTTTCACCAAGTTATCCCACAAACGTATACATGTATATGAGTTGCAGTAAGTAGTCGTAACTCCCCGCATGAAAAATTTCTGGCTACGCCACTGATTGGCAGTGATTCAAATACATGCTTACAATATAAATTACGCGTGAAATTTGAAAAGATATTACCAAAATCATTCCTTGAAGCTAAAAACCAAAAAGTTCATCTATTTCAAGCAAGTCGGAAATGTTTCTAAGAAAGATAAAGGCAAAATTTAAAAATTAAAGTAAAAAGCTTTAATTCAAGTTCTGGAAGAAATTTAAATTTTTATGGATCAAGATCAAAGTACACATACAATTTTAAATACATCTTGTGTACATTATTAATTAAAAAATTTTAGTATACACTAGAAGAAAAACAGCTTGTGGGCTAATGGCACGGGTCCTGTCGGTTCAAATGAAATAGCCCTAGGATGATTATTTCCGATGGCCGATCCCAATGAATCAGATAGATGTAGTGCATTAGCTTAATTCGGTACTTCATTGTGAAAATAGCATAAAAAGATTAAATAATAAACTAAATTAAAATAAAAAGCACGAAAACATAATGACCACGTTAACGCGAAAGCATTTTCCACGTTGTTCTACGACGGACGAGGTAAACAAGAGAAACGATGACAAACGAAGGAAGTTCGATTATTCGACTACATTCGATTTAGTCGAATCTTCTGTATGTATAGTAGTCGCGTGTTTGTTTACATTTTAGAACTAATTATAACATTACTTTTAACTATCGTATCGACATACTTTTTGTTTTATTTTAAAGCTAATGATTTGCAGATTCACATTGAATAAACAAAAAAATGAAAAATCGTTTTGGTGATTTATTCTATGGGGAAATGAAGTCCAATGTCGCTTTCATTGAACCCAAGCATATACAGTAGTATAATTTAATGCAGAAAGTACGGTTCGACTTTAGAAAAAGTATTTCGAGGAATAAATAATAAAAGGGAGAGATGAAGCGAGAATATAGCATCGTGACAATTTTTATAGGTTTTCATTTTTATTCTGAAGTGCTGCACTAGCATTTTGTGAAAAGCTTTTAATATTACATTAATTGCTTTTATTTATCCCACCTTTTATTTATTCATTAAAAAACACATATTCAGTCCGTTTAATTAACGATGAATTTATATCTTTATCAGATTTATATTTATAAAAGATATTGCATTCTATAAAGTTTTGTATGGTATACACGATATGAAACGAAAAATATAATTAAATCCTTCAAATTCGCATTATTTATTTTTTCAACCTCAAACTATTATGACTGATATAAAATTATACATCCATTAAAATATTTAATGTCGTAATAATATCTTATTCATAAAAAATAGCACAAGTTATGTTAAATAAAAAGCACTAATTAAAATATTATTGCAGATTTACGCCAAAAAACTCAAAACCGTGTAATATATTTTTCTGCAGAATTTTCAAAACTAAAATTTGACTATTTGCAATTTTTTCTTAAAATTGTAATCTTTCTGTAGAATGTCTGTTGATAAATTTCGACATCTGCAAAAATAATCTACAGATATTTTGAAGATAAAGTTGAATCTGCGAATTTGTCTTTAGATTTTTAAGAAAAATGTCTGTCGTTTTAAGATATTCAAAATGTCTGTTAACAATCTGCAGATATTTTGAAGATAAGATTCAATCTCTAAATTATCATAAAATTTCTGCAGAATATCTGAAGAATATGGCATTTTCTGAAGAAAATCTTAAGATTATTTTTAGCGGGGATTGTACGTAGATTGTATATCTATTATTGAATAGATCAAACAATCTGATTTTTGTTTGAATTTGAGTCTCTTCCCAGACTTTTTGGAAACAACATTTGTCATGCACTTTATTACGCCTTCTTTCCTTCTTTCTTTTCAGATGTAGAATTTTCCGAGCGCTTCCTTTGCAATTTACCGAAGTTAAAATCCTGTAAATCCGCTTTCCACGCTTCGCCTTTACTAAGAGTAAAAGCTGCAACCCCCCCCCCCCAACTTTTTTGCAAAACTCAAAAAACTTTTGCAGATTTAAACAACTGCCTACTGCAGTATGCAAAATCTACTGATACTTAATTATTTTCAATTTTTGAAATTTAGGTAAAATGTAAAAGGTCATTGACCAAAATAAGTTAGTTATTAGAGTAGACTAAAACATTTATTCTTATATATATATAAACCCATACATAACTAATAAGTAAAACACAATATATACTGCAAATAAGACATACCACGCATTAAAAATATAACAGCCAGAAGCAAGAATTAGAAACCACAAGTGGAATAATTATAATAATAATAAAAAAGAAGCTGAGCTAAGTAAAGTACAGGGTGGCCATAATTAAACTGCAAGTGTTCAAGGAGTGCTTGTATATATTTCGCCTTTCTGGTTCAAATAGAGAATTAAGGCGATCTTATTGCGTCAAAGCAAGACACACTATCAAGACAAATATTTATTACTACACTTTTACTTACAACACTTAAGAACACATAAAATATCAACAGTAAAGCTTCGCGGTGCTCGCGATCTAGATTCTATTACGCATTAAAAAAAGACAGTAAAAAGAAAAAGCGACCGCTATCGATGAACCGAAAGTGGGAGAGCAATGAGCAAATATTTCACATAATCCTCCCCCCGAAAAAGGGAGGGAACACTTTTACACCAAGAAATCTGCAAAGAAAAATACACATATTAGAGATTGCACAAATATAGCATAATAAAGTCAGTTTAGTCCTTGTGAACTTCAGTGGGGAATAGTAATTGTATCGGACGTTTCAAATAAGTTTCGTCAGGTAAGTATATTCGACAAGATCTAATTTTATTGTCTCGATCACGGTAAACTTCATCAATTCTGCCGAATTTCCACGATAATCGCGTTAGTTTCTTCTCTTCTATGAGCACGATGTTACCAACCTTCGGTTCTTCAGAAGATCTCTTGGAAGAGATGTGATGATTAGTTCTGAGATCTAACAAATATAACCCTTTCCACCTAATCCAAAAGGAATTTAGGAGTGTTTGCTGATATCGAAAACGTTTTCTAAGCGATTCATGGTCAGATTTCAAAGCGTTTTTCTAGTGTTGTCGGGTAGGGCAATTAAGCGTTTGCCATCTAAAAAGTCTGATGGAGTTAGTGGAACAGGCTCTTGTAACTCATTGTAAATAAACGTTAACGGTCTAGAATTGATGATTGCTTCGACTTCAGTTAAAACAGTTTCTATTTCTACATATCTCAGCTGAGCCCTTCCGAGAATTTTCCTTAAACATCCTTTGACGGTCTTAATCATTCTTTCCCAAAAGCCGCCTGACGAAGGAGAAAGAGGAGTTATGAATTTCCATTCTATTTTGTAATTTCTAAAATGATTATTCAGTTTCTGAAAATTTTGTTTCTCGAATAGTTCCTTCAATTCCCTTTCTGCTCTATGGAATGTGCTTGCATTATCAGAGAGTATAATTTTTGGCACAGCACGACGACTTATAAATCGTTTGAATGCTAAAATAAAACTTGATGCTGTCAAATCTGTGGTTAATTCTAGATGTATCGCTCTTGTTGTAGCGCAAGTAAATTTACAGATGTAAGCCCTTTTGAGTTCCTTTTCATCCTTGTAAAAGAGAGGTCCGGCAAAGTCAATACCGATGGCTTCAAACTATCTGCGATATTCACTCTATCTAAGTGGGGCAAGTTACTTTTTTGTATGGTTTGAAATGAGTTTGTATGGAATGAAAAAACTTACAAGTCAAAAAATTTCTTATGACAGTTATGGCTAACTGTCGAGCCCGTAAAATCCAAAATCGTTCTCTGACATCTGTGATGGTTGATGACAAGCCTAAATGCGCAACACGTTCATGAGAGTTCTTTATAATTAACTTTGAAAAGTAATGCTCATAAGGAAGTAGAATCGGGTGTTTTTCACCGTAAGTTAAATTCGCACATTCCCTGAACTCTCAGAATTCTATTTGAGTCAGTGTAAGGCTTTAAGTCCTTAAGTTTCGAATTATCCCTTATTGGTTTTCCTTTGCTGAGGTCTTCAATTTCTGTTTTGAATGATGTAGCTTGTGTTGCATTTATCCAGTAAGTTTCAGCAGGTTTTAATTCAGTTGTGGTCAAATCACCAAATTCTGATTTCACTCCAGGTTTAGCATTCCTTATAAATCTTAACATCCAAGCTGTGATTTTGATTAAATTGTACAATTTCTAATAATTCTCAATATCAAGCAATGCTGCCTCATTTGAAGTCACAGTCAAAGTCATCATTTTACTCGATCTTTCGCTTTCTTCGAAATAAGATTCATTTGATGTAGGTTTGGGCCAATATTCCTCATGCAGTTTTAACCATGATGGACCTCGCCACCATTCAGATATATATCCCTCTAGTTATCATGTCTGCTGGATTTTCATGACCTGGGCAAAATTTCCAATCTTCGATATTTGTTAGATTTTGAATTTCTTGAATTCTTCCTCCCACAAATTGCTTCCACTGAGATGAATTGCTTCGAATCCAGCTAAGAACTATTGTTGAAATAACCCAATAAAACGTCTTGAATTGATAAATTTGAAACGCTGGCTGGGTGTAGTTCATGAATCTTGCTGCGATGAGAGCTCCGATGAGCTCAAGTCTCGGAATGCTAAGCTTCTTCAAAGGAGCAACCCTACTCTTATCAAAGAGTAGGGTTGCTCCTTTGAAGGGTTGCTACAAACACAACTTGAGGGTTGCTACAAACACAACTTGAGAATCACCATTTTCAGGAGTAAATTTTAGGAATATTACGCAACCGTAAGCCTTATTACTCGAATCAGAAAATGCGTGCAACTGCACGTCAGTGATGTTCTGTGAACAAATTTGAATTGAACGGCAACTTCACTTGATAACGTTCCCCATTAAAACTTATGTTCGATTCAAACCCTTTTATGACTTCGCTATCGTGTGTGCGAGAATTATCAGGTTCTGTTTTTATTCCTAGACTCTCCAGTTCCCAGGTTGATTTCAACTTATTTGACAAATGTTCGTCATCTTCAGTATCTAAATATGAATTTGTCAAAACTGCGGTACAACTTAAAGTTGTTTCATCAGAGCCCGAAAGAGCACGGCCTTGAACAACCCAACCAAATATAGTCTCTATGGCCATCAGCCTTCTAGTTAGCTTCTGACAGTTTCCCGTCAAAACATCCATCAAGAAATCCGCACCGATTAATAGCTGTATCCCTTTGTCAGAAGGAACAGATACGTCTGCTACCTGCCAACCCTTTTTTACCATTAACTCACGAATGTTTACACTCGGTCTTCTTAAACTAGCAGATGTAATAACTTCTGAAACTAATGCTTCAATTTTTAATTTGCGTTCTGGAAAACAAATGTTTCGTAACTCGACTCCAACTGTTTCATGCAACCCTTCCTTTGCATTATTCGTTCCAAATGAATAATTTGAAAGGTTCTGCTTTCTGACGCGCCTTAAGTTTAAAGATTTAGCTAAGTCATTTGTTATGTAACTTCTTTCGCTTCCTGTATCCAAAGGCTCTAGCTGTTATTGTGTTATGACCCGACTTGATCAAAACAGAGCACGTTTGTAGCAGTATGCTAGATTTCGTTTCGTTACCTTCAGCTGCTGCAGAAATCGCTGTACCGGTTTCAATTTTCTCAGCCTTATTCTGCACTTCCGTACAAAACGTTTTTAAATGCTTGTTACTATTACAGAATTCACAGGGATCGAGTTTAGCCTTGCAGTCCTTGGCCAAATGGAATCTTTTAAGGCACTTATAACATCGTGCATCAGACTTAATTTTTTGTTTTTTCCTTTCTACGCTAACTTCTAGACAGTCTGCAGTTTTATGTGTGTTGTTATTACAAAAAGTACAATAGTTCTTGCTAGTGTTCGATGTTAAAGCTGCGGCTGTGGGGTTTTTAAATTTCGTAAATTTGCTTTTCGATTTATCATAAACCTGTGACGGATTTTCATGTCTACTTTCGTTTTTGGAATTACGCAACAAGAGTCGTTTCTCTACATTCAATTTCTCCTTTAAGAAACGTCAATAGTTCCTGTACATCGAAATCATTTTGTGTCTTCCGAGTTTTACTGAATTCTAACGTGAGTTTTCTGGAAACAATTTCAGTAACACAGGTGATAACAAATTACCTTACGAACCGCTCGTGACGTTTAGAGCTTCTAAATTTCTTACGCTAGTTTCAATACAATCATACAGCTTCCGTAATGCGACACAAATATTAATATTATTTACAGGTTCAAGCGATAACAACTTATTAATGTGTGCACTAATTAACAAGTCTTTTCTACCAAATCGTTCTTCTAAAAGCTTTATAGCTGCTTTATAATTTTCACTACTTAAAGCTAAGCCCTTCACTGCACTCGCAGCGATTCCACCCAACAGCGACTTCAAATAACAGAATTTGTTTATATCGGAAACCTCCGGATTATCGTGAATCGCATTTTTGAACTGATGCCAAAATTCCATCCACAGCGCTGGATTACCATAGAATGTGTTTATCGAAAGCTTCGGCAATCGCATTCCACTTGCGCGGGATAACGCTGGAACCGCTTGTTCCTTCAGAATCAAAAGTATGATTTTGCCGAACATCCGAATTTTTACTTTCGGTACTTAAATAAAGAAATATTTTACTTTTACACTTTATTATTTTCTCCATATATTCTTCTGAATTCACTATTTCGTTTTCATAATCCTTTTCATCGTTTAACCCTTCAATTTCCTGATCCAGTTTTTTTAAATTCTCTGATTTTTCAATTAATTGATCTCTTAATACACAGAGGTCTGTAACCCTATCGGGAGTTTTATCATGTTCTTTAAAGTGTTCTTCGATCGTATTAATCAAGTTCGTAGTTAACCGTCTAATGACTGTTCTTTATTTTTCTTTAATTTTTCACTTTCTGACATACTTTCAATTAAATTGAATCTTTATTAAACTTTCAATTAGATTAAACTTCTTTCATGTACTAACTTCTTTAGGTAATTCACTTAACTTCTTTATTCAATGAGTCATGCAAGTAAACATGCATTCGCTTACCTCGATTTTGTTATATCCAATCTACGGAATCATCTAAAGGTCCCTGGTTCGATCCCGGGTTTCGGCACCAGCATTTTAAATGTATATATTTCGCCTTTCTGGGTCAAATAGAGAATTAAAGCGATCTTATTGCGTCAAAGCAAGACACAATATCAAGACAAATATTTATTACTACATTTTTACTTACAACACTTAAGAACACATAAAATATCAACAGTAAAGCTTCGCGGTGCTCAAGATCTAGATTCTATTACGCATTAAAAAAAGACAGTAAAAAGAAAAAGCGACCTCCATCGGTGAGCCGAAAGTGGGAGAGCAATGAGCAAATATTTCCCAGTGCCGGAGAGAAAACTACCAGGAATATTCCAGTGAAACTTGGTATCTACACGTTTCAGAACATGCGCAAGTCAAATATGCAATAAAAAATCGCCATTTTCACCCGATAGATGGCGCTATATCGTGTTTCAATGCTTGTAAGTCATATATGCAAATTTTAAGCCCACCGAACAGTGTAAAAACAAGACCACATCGAGTAATGGTCAATCATGACTCTGAATAAGAAGGAACGTGCATTGTTAGTGAAGATATTCTATCAGAATGGTAGCAATTATTCGGCTACTCTGAAAGAATACAGGCATATGAAACGATTAAGAAGAGGTCCAATGAGTGTCAATGAGAATAAATAATGGTTTAATTGTTTTCCAAAGCGTCTTTATGAATTGTTTAATTTGTCATCTTAATTTACGTTAATTTTTGATTACATGTTACTGTAAAAATTTAATTACTGAAGCCAATTGTATGGAATTTTGATAAACTGTAAATGATGTTTTATATTGTTTATATGCCTCTTATAATGTCACTATGCTCTGTCTATCGGTTTTGGAAGTTGGAAATGCCCCAGGTGACCTTTGAAATACGGTACAGCGCCATCTATCGGGCGAAAATGACGATTTTTTTATTTTTGCATATTCGACTTGCTCATGTTCTGAAATGTGTAGATACCAAATTTCACTGGAATATTCTCGGTAGTTTTCTCTCCAGCACCCCTTGAACACTTGCAGTTTAATGATGGCCACCCTGTATAATAATGAATGTGAAACTAGAATGGAACAGAAATTATAACCACTGTCACCATCACCAGGAGCCACAAACAGTGGATTATAATTAAAAACAAATAAAATAGTAGGGTTTCGGTTGTGTGGCATATCAAAAGAGATATTTACTCAGTGGTTATAATTTCCGTTCCATTCTATTTTCACATTGATTATTGTACTTTATTTGGCTCAGCTTCTTATTTATTATTATTTTTTTCCACTTGTGGTTTCTAATTCTTGCTTCTGGCTGTTATATTTTTAATGCGAGGTATGTCTTATTTGCAGTATATATTGTGTTTTACTTATTAGTTATATTCTATTCTGTTTGTCATAGCTGCATTTGCGCATTGCAAATAGGATATCTTCTCAATACTTAATTATGGATGCTTGATTTGAATCTATATGCCAATTTTGCATTGTGAAATTATTTTTTAAATCTATACATATATGATCAATATTCGTAACTTGTGGAACGGAAGGGCGGGGGGAGGATAGACGATCAAAACGTTCTTTTCACATATCCCTTAATCTCTAAGAAAAAGATAAACATCGTTCTTGATGTAAAATATAGCCCCCGCGAATATCTAATAGTCAATTTATGGACATTCTGAAATTAGTTCTCTAAAAAGGATTGATGGCCGGCCTCTCAAAGGGAAAAAAATATCTGTATCTTGCTTCAAAATGTAAAAAAATACAAATCTTGTGTTTAGGAAGAGATTTTTTGTATTTTTTAAAAACTTATTTGTTTGAATTTAGTGTAAATAACATTATTTTCTGGTACACCTAATAGCAACATTACGAATAATGCAGATATAATTCCCTCCCTGCTTAAATTCATCTATTTACTCTAACGACAATTTCAAGTTTCTTAAATAAGTGTAATTTTTATATTAATGAAAACAAGATTATGTTATCGATAATTATAATTATTTGCCTAATATTTCCAATAACATTACTGTGAGTGCATGTTTAGTTTTTATTAATGTATCTCAGGTGGTTAATAGCTGTACCGTAATTTGGGTTTACGAGGCCCAGGGGCGAGAATGAATCTGGGGGCCATTTTAATCTTATATTTGGTAAAAATGAAAATAAGTCAGAACGTACATACATTTGTACGTACGCAAAGACAGAGTCAAACACTTTTAATAATAGATATGATATTATGTAAGTATACATGCAATACAAAAGAATAAAATAAAATCAGACCTCCATTTTAAATAAAGAAATTTTCTATTTCTTAAAAATTCACTTTAAGACATCACTAAATAGAAGTCAGTGGCATACCTCTAAGATATAGCATAAAAGGAGTGTGACATGTGTGACACTTGAAAAGGGGTGGGGATTTCTATTGTTAGATTGACGCAATAAAAAAGCGTTTAGCAAGTGCGATCTCATCGATGCAAGGGCGTGACGACAGCTATTCTCCATTCTGTACCTATCGTTGCTTCCCATATGGGTACTTGAATGCCTACGATGTAATCCTACGCAGACGCTTGCTCGACACAAGAGCGTTGAAGCAACCAGATCGTGAAGCAACGATGAGAACTGAAGGGAGAATCACTACCATCGCTTCCTTGTAACGATGGGAGCGAACCGGTTAAAGTCAAATAGACACTAATTATTGTGATTTAACTTTGTGATTTCTTTTTCACTTTCTTAATGAATGACACAACACAAACCATGGAACAAAGAATTTTCACACAAACGAAGACTCCGATGTAGTTCTCACTAAGAAAAAAAGTGGGATTTTGTTGCCTGCCATGGGTTCTACTTCACCTGGGTATGCCATTGAGAGAACTAAGAATTATAATGGTCAAGTACATTTGCTAAAATCCACTGAATAAAAAAAAACAGAAAACACTAGTAATATTCTATTAATCTGAAAATTATTCTTTTAGTGTAATTTAAACTACTAAAAATTATAGCAGCAGCACCAAAAGTTTATCAATTCGTCCTAAATTAGTTAACCGATTAGATTAGATAACCGTCCTAGATTAGTTAACATAAAAGTTAACCGATTTACATGCACCAAAAAGCAAATTTAATTATCTGAAGCTTAGTACGAATTTTAGCCTAAACTGAACCTCCTAAAATAGCAGATTACCCCAAAATTTGTAACAATATTTTATATATGTGTGTGTGTGTGTGTGTTAAGTATTACAGTTTATAATCAATTCAGTTAAAGTAAATTATTAAATCTGTAACAAATATTAAATTAATGGTATAATTACATTCATGTGTATAAATTTGTTTTTACTGAGGTATGAAGTGAGTAATTAATTAGAGTATCTGTGGGAATTTTTTTTTTCATTGATGGCATTCAATAATGTTATTTGTCCTCATTGATATACATAAACAAATCCTATTTAACGATATTAAATGTTATTTAGCATACTCGTATTAAAATACTATTATCCCCTTGAAAATTACATTTAAATTTTATCTATACGCACAAATTTATGTTTCTGTCTCTGTATTGTGCATGAAGTTAAAGTACCTCAGACTTTCAATTTGTGCATGGTGCGTTTGACAGGAACACTCTGAAATGCTATACCTCAGAAATTTTATCCCCACATAAATTTTGTTTATCTTTAGATGTAAAAAACAAACTATCTTGTTTCAAATGGAACTTTTGTGACCATGGAAAATTTAAAAGTTAAATTAGCTATCGCAGAAGTTATTTTTGGTATTATTAAAGCCCCTTACTCAGCTCTCTGTAACAACCATTATATACGCAGACCAGGGGCGTAGCCAAGGGGGGGGGGAGGTTAGGGGTTCATAACCCACCCAGGTGGAATTTTTTGCCATACAAAATGTATATTCTTCACTCCCTTATCACACACATGTATGCATATATGTGAGTTGCAGTAGTCGTAACCCCCCCCCGAAAAATTTCTGGGTACGCCACTGACGCAGACCATAGAGTTAAATGCAGAATTCAACTGGACCTCGTATGTAAGCAGAATTATACACTTGGTGGTAGCGAACTCTGGGTCAAAGGACTCGGGTTCCTATCCAGTTTGACCAGACAACTGTGCATACGTGGCGAATGTGCACATTAATTGTAGAGCCGTATGTCCTCTCTCTGGGTGAGTTGGTAGGTGGGAAAAAAAATTAAGAGATAGACCCAGGAACGACCCCGTTTTTGGTGATGTTCTAAATTGTAGGACCTTCAAAAAAGGTAGGTTAGTCTTAAAATTAACGGTTTGGCTCCCTTTGGAAAAAAAGAAAAGTTTGGGGAAAAAAAAGAAAAAAAAACACTTATTCCAGGTATATATCTATTTAAGAAAATCGAATTTTTATCAAATGTCTTTTGTATCCATATATTAGATATTTTAACGAAATTTTAGAAACTTACTGATATTTACTAAAAATAACTGACAAACATAATGCTGAAACTTGAAAACAGATGAATTAATGAACTTCCATTGTGCACGTGAATTATCAAATATCTTTCCTCATTCTTTTTGCCAATGCATACGATCTCTATACGCGTTTCGAGAAATTTGGTTGAAAACTTCAAAAAACATAGATAAAAAATATGCAAGATTCTTTCGAACTAACAATTTTGATATTTTTTACATATTTACTTTTTACATTGAACTCGACATCTTACACTAAAATACAAAAGATGCAAAACTTTTTAAAGCGTTATTATAACCTTTTAAATTGGGAGAAAATTTTATAAAGCCTTCTCAGAATTTTCAGTAATAGGAAATTTATTTACATTAATCATCCGCAATACGATATTATAACCACAGTATCCTAAATTACATGCTAAAATAGATTATGCAGAGATTCATATCCATTGCCTACATTTTCGGATTTCGGTTAGATACTGTGAGAACTCCTAATTTCATGTTGAATAATGCATTTTTTCTTTCAAACGAAACAAGTTTCGAGGACAGATACAGCAATTTTATGGAATGGAGTATGACGTCTCTTATTGTACTCCGCTGGAAAAAAAAAACAGAATTTATTAAGCATTCTTTTTTATTCTTCGTTTATGTACTTATGCATTTCTTTTTAAACTACAACCGAATACGAAAAATTGTATTTTTATTCATAGCGATCTGGGTATGAATAAAAATGTAATTTTTGTTCAGTTACTAAAATTTCTAGGGTTTATGGAACGATGACCAATTTTATCTCGTAAGTGTAATATTTCAAAAAGACAACTACCGAGTTTCTTAACAATCGCAGAAATTTTATAGAGTGTTTAACACAAAGTAAGAGAAATCTTGCTAAGGGTATGAATCTTGGTAAGAGTAAAACATAAAAAGTAAAGCAACATTTCAGAACTGAATTACGTAAAAATCGAGATAATCTAAAATAACCCTGAAAAGAAAAAAATGCAATTACACAGACAGTGAGAACAAAATGACATAAAAAAGCATACTTTTTGCAGTCAGTTCTGCGTTTGTAATATAAAGGTCTATTAAGAAAGGTCTATTAAAAAAGCAAGCAAAATATCTTCGGGGGAAGAAATAGCAATGAGAACCAATTTTCTATCATAAAAAATTCAGATGGAAAATTTTTTTTATTTTTCTGTTTATTCAGATGGAGCAATTCTAGAATTTAGTATGGAGTATTTTTATTGATCGGATGGTTAAAATGAGCTATGATATGTGTAGTACGGCAACTTACTTTACAAGAATAAGAATTGGAATGATAGCTCTTACTTTTTTTTTTTTTAATAAGTAAGCAAAAATCCGGTAGCCGGATAAAACCGGGTTTCGGAAGTTTGCACTAAGTTACTGCTGCAATCTGTCATGAAGTAAGAATACCTGTTTGTAGGTATTCTCCATATTATTTACTCTTGAATGAAACACAGTGTAGCTATTTGTTGTCAAGGTATGTTGAAAGGTTTGATGAGGAAAGCCACGTTCTTTATTCCATTTATTGCACGCTCAGGCTCTTAATTACGTAAAGATTATTTTCTGGTAAGTTAAATATCCGATAAGACTTCATTTAGCTATTATTTTAAATAATTAAACTAGATTTTGCATCAGGTTTGAAATGTGTTACGCATTATTTTCTAATAAATGACGTTGTCTTATAAAATTTAAAACTTGGCAATTAGAGAAAACCGTCCAACTAAGTCGGGAAAATCAAACGCTTGAACACTTCCAAAGATATATTAGTCCCCATCCCTACCTCAGACAAAACAAAGAAACAGTAACACAGCTTTTTACATACAGGTAGATCTGCTTTGGAGTATAAAAGAACAGTTTTTATGTGCGTGTGGCCCAACTTTTCCCGACTTTCCTCTTCTTCATAATAATTAAGTTGCTACTTCTTAGTTTTATTGAAGCATTATTCGAACTTTTATATCAATTAGGTTAAAAAAAGTTTAATATTCATTTTTTTACTGGTTCGATATCAATGTTATCTTTATTAATATTAAATTGCTATTAATTACATTCGTTACATAATCAGTTATTATGAGAAATGGTTTTATAAAATTTTTAAATATTTTTTTCAACTAATATAAAATAATAAATAAATAAACTACTAAGCTATCATTTAATGATTATGATATTAAATTCCATATATATATATATATATGTATAGATACACAAATATTTGATAATAGCTAAAAATTCTTTGTAATTAGTAAATGCTTATTAATATTCCGATATCCCCCGTATTTCCATAGTATTTATTAAACTATTCATTAGCACTTACAAGTTCTGATTCCCATTTATTTGGGAGCTTCTTTGATCCCGAATTTGTTATTCTTCTTAAACCGACTTAAGATCAGCCGAATATTACAAGCTAATAAGATATTCGATATTGCTATTTAAACAACTTCGTCCGATGATATAATTTAATTTCCCTCTTTGGACTGAGGAAGACTGTAAGTACGGTTGCTATAGTTACGAGCGAAGATAGCAGCAAGAAGTGAGTTTTAGCTGCAAGGTGAAATATTTTGATTGTGCTTGCACGATATTTACAGCGGTAAGATTCAGAAGTAAGTCTCAAAACACTTTATTTCTAATCTAAAACTATCTAGTACTGGAAATACTGAAATAAAACCTACCACTTCCAATGAAATTAAGTATCGTTTGCCTGAAATTCCTCCCCCGACTTTTTCTGGAAAAGTTCAGGAATTTCAAAACTTTAAAGATCAATTTATGCCTATTATTGGAAAAAAGGAACAATTAACTGATGTTCAAAAGCTTTTCTACTGAAAAGCATTTCTCAAATGTGATGTAAAGTTAACTGCGAAATTTTACGGGAAGATCTTTACGGGATCTAGAGATTTACAGGGTGCAAAGAATTCCCAAATTCAGTTAGTTCAGATATTAGAGTGCGGAAAAATGTCTGCCTCATCATACATGGAGTTCAAATAATGTCGATGTCCTTTACAGTATTTCGAGTAATGAAAATTATGCTTTCAATGACTCGAACCAAGTGAAATCTGTTAAGGCTTTAGGAGTGCATTGGAATCCTCAAGAAGACTGTTTCACCTTTAAGGTAACGATTCCGCAACAAACGACATATACTAAAAGAACTGTTCTCACGGATATTTCAAAGATCTTTGACTCCTTAGGTTTGATTGGTCCGGTTGTGACGAGAGCTAAGATGTTCATGCAAAATATCTGGCTTCTACATTTAAATTGGGATTCCCCTCTACCGGAAGACGCTAAAGGAAAATGGTTGGAATTCGTGTCTCATCTTAAGAGTATTGAAAATTTTAGCATACCAAGATATTTTCCTAATGATGACAGTATTATTTTACTCGGATTTGCCGCCGCATCTAGCATAGCCTTTGGAGCTGCTATTTATGCTCAGTGGAAGCAACCAAATGGAACAAGTTTTGTTCACCTTCTTTGCAACAAATCAAGAGTTGCACCAAATAAGCCGGTTTCAATACCTCATCTTGAACTCCTTGCGGCACATTTACTGTCGCATCTTACTCGAAAGGTAGTTAAGGCCTTGAATATGAAGACTGTACGGCAATGCTATAGACAGATTCAACTATTTCTCATTGTTGAAAAGATCGCCTCATGAATTGAAAACATTTGTCGACAATCGAGTTTCGAAGAATCAATAATTGACAAAGGACTATCCGTGGAGTCATGTGCCTTCAGCTGGCTATCCTGCCGATCTCTTTTCGCGAGGCCTTGCTCCTGACCAGATGCAGACCCAAGACTTGTGGTGGAAAGGTCCAACCTTTCTCTCAAACTTCACTCACTCGCAAGAAGGTTGTAAATTAGAAGCTGTCATAGCCATTAGTGAATATATCTGTGAACTTAAACAATCAATGAACATTAGCATAACTTCTACAGTGCATAATCCTGTGTTATCAGGCCTTATTTCTGTTACTAATAATTATATGAAATTAATAATTATTATTAGTTTTCTTAATAGGTTCATTGGAAATTGTAGAAAGGGAAATCTAACAGGTCCTATTTTCAGTATGGAGCTGTTAAGGGCAGAACAGACTGTTCTGAGATGGGTCCAAAGAGCACTTTTAACAAAGAGCATAACGCTGTAAAAGAGCAGAAAACTTTTTCAGCTAAAAGTTCTTTGAAGGCCTTAAATTCTTTTATTGACGAGAAAGGTTTGCTTAGAGTCGGTGGTCGACTTCAAAATTCAAGGGTTAGTTTTGATCAAAAACATCAAATTATTCTTCAAGCCAAAATAAAGGTAACTTGTTTAATTTTAGAAATTTATCAAAAAATTATCTTCATATTGGTCCGCAATCCCTGTTGTATTACACAAGACAAAAATATTGGCCTATTAATGTAAGGAATTTTACTCGAAAAATTGTTCATAATTGCGTCATATGTGTAAAAAACAGACCTGTTACTGTAGATCAGTTAATGGGAAACCCCCTTCCTGAAAGAGTTACTCCCAGACAGCACACAAGCTTGAATCAAGCTTGACATTTCTTTGAATTTGACGCATTAATACAAGCTTGACAGTTCAATTCATTTTAAGCTTGCAACAAGTTTGAAGAAGTCATTTGAACTGCCAACCTTGAATACAACTTGATTACTGCTTGAAAAGGAGAGCGTGCGGTGATGGCGCCATCTGTCGCTGGACATTAAATAAAGAAAAGTTCGTAAAAGTTGTGTTTTATTTTATTATCGCACAAAAACTGGACATTAGAACACGCAAGGGAAAGGAATGAATGGGATAAGCCCCTCTGAAGTGTAACACGAGGGGAGTTTTAGTTTTATTTACATCTAATTAGTATTAGTAATTCCATTAACTAATTAATTAGCCCTAAAATAAATTTTAATATAATTAACACAATTTAGTTAGTTAATATACTTCACTTTATGGGTGGTAGAATGAGGTGAAATCCGGCCGCCACAAAATAATTTATCATCAGTCATAAATGTACTTGACCATAGAATTAAAAAAAAATTCTATATTTCCAAAATTGGAAATTCTTCAAAATAAAATACAATTATACTACGAAATTGATTTCAAAATCAGTCGTTTGTCTCGATTTTGGCCAGTGTATGGCCCAACATGAGTGTCACGATATTGAAGTTTTAAAACGTGTGCTGCTGTTAAGTTTATATTATGTTTATTTCCCTATTAGTAGAGTCTCTAAATCACACATAACATTATTTTAATTTTGATGCATCCCATGGAAAAATAAAAGAAACAGATCAACACATCAACCACTAGATCTCGCCAGAAAACTGCGTGATAACCCTAACAGTCACTTCAAACTTTAGTCATATTAGCGCAACTCAGGTTGGCCGAGTGGTTATGACGCTGACCTCACAACCCAAAGATACCGTGTTCGATCCTAGACGCGGACGCTTGATGGTAACAGATTAAGATAACTTGAAATTTCAGCATAGAGGGGAAAATGCGTGGAAAAATAAAATATGTGGGACGAATTCGCCGACCGGCGCCCCGTGTATTTACGAAATTTTTTAAGCTTGCTATGTCAAGCTTGATTCAAGCTTGCTATGTCCAGCTTAATGCAAGCTGGGCAAGTGTAAACAAGAACACTTGATTCAAGCTTGCATTAAGCATACACGCTTGAAATTTTCAAGCTTAATTCAAGTTTATTGACTTGATAAATCAAGTTTGATGCAAGTTTGCTGTGCTGTCTGGGCTGCTGGTCCACCCTTTACAAACACTGGAGTTGACTCTGCAGGAAAGGGGATTCTTCACAAAGTTTACGTCGTAATTTTTGTTTGCATGGCCACAAATACTATTCACATAGAAATGGTAAGTGACCTCTCATCTGAGGCATTTATATCAACATTGAAAAGATTTTTCGCTAGACGAGGTAAATGCCACACCTTATTCTCTGTTAATGCTACCAATTTTGTGTGGGGCCTACTCGGAACTTAAGTGCATTTATAATTTAATAAACTATCCCGATGAATTCTTATGAAATTTCCTTGCGTCAGATGGAATCAATTGGAAATTCATTCTTCCTGGAGCCCCAAATTTCTGCGGGCTCAGGGAAGCAGGTGTTAAGTCGTTTAAACATTACTTGAGGGGGGCCGTGCGAAATTCAAAATTGAACTACGAAGAATTTAATGAGATAATTGCAGAAATTGAAGGGATTCTAAATTCTAGACCACTGACTCCAATGCCACTACATGTTAATGATCTGGATGTTTTAACCCTCGGACATTTTCTGATAGGACGACCCATAAATAAGGTAGCGGAACCAGAAATTTTAAATGACCTGAAAATCGTGTTTTTAGGCAGTGGTGTGACAATGGGGGGTGGGGGGGCGGTCCGCCCCGGGTACCAAGGAAAAGGGGGTGTCGTTTTCGTACATTTGTGAAAAAATGAATTGAGTAAAGTACAATTTATTTTGAGAGAGAAAGTAAATGAAAACCCAGATGAACCGAAAATGATGCAAAGTATAAGGGTCGCCCAAACGAAAGTAGCATTACAAGTGGTTTGAGAAATGGTTTAATGGTATAAATATAAATTAGAATACAAAATAAAGAAGTAATAAAGGCGTAATAGATAGGCTCACAAGGTCATCTTGTAGGTTGAAATAAGTGTCTCAGCGGTCAACAAGATGATGATACCCTGGATGAAGAAGATCCGGGGAGGGGATAGTGACACCCCCTTCCCCCGGAGCACACTTCCTTTGCTCATAGACATTTCCGGAATATCGATCTGCGTGACATACACTCCGTGCCTTACACATTTTGCATTCGACAATCGATTTCGCAACCACTCACATTTTCCACTGTTAAAAATTGCACAACCGCACATTGACAGACACCCTTTGGACGCATCCATAATGCGAACGACGCCTTTTAACGTTCTCACATGCTATCACACATGCATTTGACGGGAGTTAATGATATTGCATGAACTCCCAGCACTCTTCGCTCTCTATAGGAGCATGCACAGTCATCCTTTTCTTCAAATATCGGAGTTATTACAGCAAGACCACTTTCATTTGGGAGACCCTTATACATTTTTTCAACATAATGATGGCAAGCAGGACAAATGTCAGTGTCAAACTGAAACACCATCAACTTTACAAGAGGAAGTTAATGAAAACCCAGATTAACAGAAAATTATGCAAAGTTCAATTTTTCAACATAACGATGACAAGCGGGGCAAATGTCAAAGAACCTTAGAAGATCAAGAAGATTTTGATGCGGAAGTGGAAGAAGATATTGTTACAGTTCCTCTAAATAGCGATATAGGCTATTGGCCAATACCGGTACCAGATACCATAAGAGTAGAAATCATAAAGATAGGTAGCAAACCCATACAAAATAAGGATAGCCTATTTATTTCCGTAGCAAGACTTGGAGAGAGACAAAAAGGAAATTGTTGCCAGTTAACAATTGCTTGGTTCTATAAAGATTTACCAAATGCCGAAAAAATTCTTATAATGTGGATGGTACACTCTCCATTAAAAGGGAGTTTGTTTTGTTTCTGCTCTAGGCTGTGTGTGTGTGCTACTGATGAAAAAGAACCTGAGTATCAAAATTTGTTTCAGGATTTCAGACTTTGTGGAAATTAAATCAGTCAGTGATCCAAGTCAGCCCAAAGTCAGTGATCATGAGAACTCGGATAGAAACTTTGCTTGTCTTGCGAAATGAAAAACATTGAAGCAAGACTTATCAGTAATAAAACCATTGATCATCTACACCAAGAAAAAATGGAAAGTGAGAAAAAAAATAGAGGGATATTTTGCATAGACTTCTGGATGTGAGCTTATTTTTGTCCAAACAGAATATTCCTTTTCGAAGCCATCGAGAAGATATGACATCGGAAACAAAGGAAATTTCTTAGAAGTAATAGAAATACTGTCTAATTATGATCCTGTAATAAAAGAGCATTTAGTTACAGTACAACAAAACGAATCATCTGGAAAGATCTTGACTACGTATTTGTCTTCAAAAATCCAAAATGAATTTATATCTGTTTTGGACAATAGTGTAAAAGAAATTGGACATAGAGAAGGCAAAATATTTCGGGATAACTTTCGACAGTACTCAAGATAAATCACACACTGACCAAATATGTGAAATAATGCGCTATGTCCACACTCAATCTGGCAAAGTCAGGGAATCTTTTCGGTTTTCTTTCTCTTGTTGGAAAAAAATCCGATGCCCTTACAGATGACATTTTAAAAGGTATAGAAAAAGATGAGCTTGCGACATAATCTAGTTCGAAGTCAAGGCTACGATAGCGCTTGAACTATGGCTGGAATTCATACTAGTGCTCAAGCGAGAATACGAGAGATTAATCCCAAAGCTTTAGTGGTACCGTGTGCAAACCACACCTTAAATCTGTGTGGACTGCATTCATATGGAAGCGTCATCTCATGTGTGATATGTTTTGGAACACTGCAGAGTGTCTTCACTTTCTTTTCCGCCTCACACATCGTTGGGATTTACTAAAGAAACATAGATGTTACGGCCAAAAGCTGTCTGAAACGAGATGGAGCGCTCACTACCATACAGTGAAACCCGTAAAAAAACACTTTGCTAAGTTCATTGAAGCGATCGAAGAACTTTGCGATTCAAAAGGAAACGTTGACGCAAGCGATTCAGCTCAGCTTTTGATATCTGCAGTTTGTGATATTTCTTTCTTAGCTCATCTCTGCCTATGGGATAAAGTTTTAGAGGAAGCAAACGCTACTCAAAAGTACTTACAGATATCGGGGGTGAGTTAGATAAGTGTGTCGAGAAACTCCAATGCCCAAAACTTTACCTACAGGAGGATCGTAGTAAAATTGTGGAGGACTCATAGCAGTACGCTATTGATCTACGCGAGGAAATGAACATTCCTATCGAGGGAAAGGGTAGAAGGAAATTCAAGAAAATGATGCCAGGAGAGAAGGCTAAAGATGTAGGCTTGACTCTGGAGCAAGAACTGAAAAAAGCTGCGTTTGACTGCGTGGATTGTAAACAGGAAAAAATAAGAACCCGTTTTAAATCAAAGGAAAACATTTTATCAACATTGCTAGTGGTTCAGGCTAGTAATTTGGTTAGTGCATCAGATGCAGAACTGGAAGAACTTGGCACAAACCTTACACAAACTTTCGACGAAATTTCCAAAGATAACATAATTTTAGAAATCGTGCAACCTCGGAGACTCCAAAAAGAGGCAAATATTAACAAAGAAGTTTTCAAGAATGGTCAGGGCTGAAATTTTTACAATTCGTTATAGATTTTGACTTTTGCAATTAACTGCCAGACTTATCTTTGGCTCTAAGACTTTATTTTGACAGTATGCATATCTGTTTCATCTTGTGAGCGGAGTTTTTCAAAACTTAGACTGATAAAAAAAACTACCTCTGTTCCATCATGAGTCAGTCACGACTGTCGAATCTAGCTCTGCTTTCAAAAGAGCATAAATTAGTTAAAATCATGAATATGGATGATGTTATTTCTAAATTCGCTAATTTAAAAGCAAGAAAAAATATTTTTGATTTATCTTTTCGCCAATATTTTATATTTTTACTGTTCAGTATACAATACATACTAATTACTAAATTAAACACCAGATTTTTTGGGTGTTTTTTAATAGTAATTAGTTACAAAGAATTAAGGAATGTGCTTCACAAACAAATTTAAGCACTGATTTTTTTAATTAACTAATTTCATAAAAACTGCATTTTAAACTATTGCATAGTTCCGAAATTTGTTTTAAACAGTGCAATTTAACTTTGGAATGGGGGGTGACAAAATAGATGTCCGCCCCGGGTACCAAAATCCCTTATCCCAAAAAGACCTGTCATGTCGTTAATATGCTTTTGATGTGTTCCAAAAGTGATTTGCTCTCTTGTCTGGTGGCACCCCAAACTATTAAGCCATGTGACATTCAACACGATTGGACGAAGCGGATCCCAGTGGCCATCAACTATCATCACCGAAACAAAATCAAGAATCGTCGCTGACCATCACAGTAAGCCATTCAGTCGTCCAAGTGGCTCGTTCTCAACACTATCGCAATATTTCACCTCATCCTTAAGTTGGCAGACTTCGCAAAAAAAGATGTTGCTGCCAACCTATTGCAGTAAAACTACTTTTCCATATACTGATTGCCTAAAATTCATTTTAAAATCTCGTTAATTGATCAATCTCATTTAAATTCTATGCACACTAAGCACACCAATATGCGTTTTAGCAGTGACACTACCGAGGGACCAATCAGCCTATAGATGTCTGGTAAAAACTGACAAATTGCCGAAACAACCACGAGTCTAATATGCATTTCAGATCACCGGCTTAACCTGTTCAGCTGTCATTACCCGAAATTTGCACATTCACATGCCCTCATCTTTGCGGTGTTACATTTTAAATGTTGTGTAGTAATGTCACTAGGACAGATAGATCTAGAAATACACCCTGTCAAAAGAGTATTCGAATGTAAGCCAAATTCTTTTATTTGAATTATTGAATAAGGAACCCCCGCAAACGTCTATTAACGTTCAGAAGACGTTTTCTGAACGTCTTCTGAACGTTAATAGACGTTCAGTGAACCTATGTGTGTTTGCTGGGACTAGTTTAAAAAAAACGCACATCTCTAAAACAATAAGAGAAATCATTATTATATTCTACATTATCCATTTTTTAATGAAGATTAATATATCAGGTATGAAACTGACAGAGAATTTGGCTTACACTCGAATAGTTTTTTGAGATAATGTAAATATTTGTGTTGCACACATATATGCACATTAGAAAATAATTTACTTAAATAAAAAGTACCTGCTTTGTGAAATGGCTATTTAATGGCATTTTTGTGAAAATCATACAAAACCTTGGTTTATTTTTTAAATTTTTTAATTTGATATCAGTTTACAGCTAATTTTAGATTAACATCCCAAATTGCTGTCCTTTAAAAATTTTAGATCAAGTAAAGATAGGTCTAATTTAAGAAAAGTACATTCTTTAACGCTTGAAATTATATACTTTCTACGATTAAAGATAAATTAAACTTAATTTTTTAAGAGTATCATTTATCCAGCTATTTTATTATTTTCAAAAACTTTTCATATTTTATTAAATTTTCTAATTTCTAGCAAATTAAAACTTTTAACTATTCAATAATGTAATTTAGCTTTATCTGTACAGTTGAAAATAACTTAACTATATTTTATCGACCCTCAAAAAAATCAGTTCGCATCGTTCTTCTTCTAATTTTTTTAATATAAGCAGTAATTCTTCAAAAGTTATTCAATATTATAACTAGTTGTTCTCTTATTAGAGTTACTAATAAAAAGTGAAAATGGACTTGATATTTTTAGACCACTATTCGCACATTTTCATTTTATCTAGGAACTTAATAAAAGTCCAAAAAAAAATGATAACATTATTAATTTTTGAAAAATGTTTTACATTTTGCATATACTTAGCATTTATTTTTAAACGAAAGAAAAGTATAATTATTTAGACATTCATTAGTAAGTACCCTTTAATTCGAGAGCTACCGTATGCAAAATACAATAAGTAAAAATATAAAATAAATAGCAATTAATAATAAAAAAAAAGATGAGATATCTAACACTATTTCACTTTTCATTTAAAAGGAATAATAATTTACTCTCATTATTACCTAGCTCTTTAGATCTTTCGCACGAGGATTTAAAATTTCGTATGAAAAGTAAGAAAAAATAAAACATTAACACTTGGTAAACTACTTTTCTGATCTGTGGAATCAACGCGATTCAATCAGCTTCTACAACACAAGTAAAAGATTCGCATACTTATGTCCTAGACATAATATAAACTTTTGAGACACGAGATTTGCCGATGATTTTAGCGATTGGGGCTATGATTAATGAATGCAATGCAATAGTGTTTTTTGATAGAATATTCTTTAAAGTGACAAAACCGAAAGAAGGCACCTTCAAGTGTTATTCTATACAATGTTTTTGTGTTTAAATATACGTTTCACAGTTCAGTACTTAAAATATTTATTGATTGTTATTATTAAAAAAATGATTAACTAAGTTCATGTTTTCTAAAATTACATAGTAAATTAACCACTTTACTGAACAGCAAAAATTCAACTTTTTACAGATGACTATTTTTTGTAATGTAAAATTGGCGCATTAAAATATTTTCTTAAAATCAGAAAACTTTTTAATTAATAATTTATTTTAAATATATGCTTCGTGAAATACTTTTAATGGGTATTTCTTTCTCTGTTTTTAATTTCTGCTGTACCGACAAATAAATGATTTCAACCGTTTATCACATGATTCGGAAAAAAAAATCCATTTTTAACTATCCCTAAAATTTCTCGCTAAGTTTTCAAAATCTCAGCAAAAAGGAGGTGAATTTCTCAATCGCCCTTTTTCTTAGAGCAATTCATTTTTACCTTATATTTACCGCAGTGAGAGTAAACCAGCTCCACAATTATCGTAAGTAATCATAAGGTATCGCATTTTCCTATATTTTCAACATTTAAGTATCCGTTTTGATCAATTCGCGCAACATAATGGAGTAATAGCCGCGGTCCCTGAAAATGATTGCAAGATGGAAAGTCTCCCTTATTTGCTTCAACAAGGAAGAGGAATTTCCTGTCGCAGGAGTCTGTTTAATGATGTAATTAATATGCATTCATAATTGAAGATCAGTTTTGGTGAACTGGACTCCATTTTTCTTCTCATAATGATCAGATGAAAGAGTTTGTCTATTTATTTTGAAATATGAAAAATAAATTAATGACAGTTTTTGTTTCAAGTGCTGATGAATGGCTTTTGAATAAAACATTCTAGTTATTTGGGCATGTGAAATTAAATTATATTTAGATTATAATTAGAGATATCGTTTAGACTTGTTAATTATTTGAGCGATTTGACAGCAAACATATAAAGTATCTTTTTTATTTCCCGAAAGTTAATAGGCACTTCATTCTAATATCATTACTGTATAAATTATTTAATTTTAGTCAAATTTCATTGTTATTTTCTTTAATTTACAGTTTAAATTGTATATTTATCTTATTTATGTGAATAAGCACATAGTTTGGGATAAACACTCCTAAGCATTCACAGAATAATTTTTATCAAAATATTTAACTTAAATAACATAATTATGGGCTTAGTATAGAAGTAGTAGTAAAAGGCATAAAATAATTATTTGTTTACTTATTTTAATGTAAAATGCTTTTAACCTGTGTTTAGAGTAAACATGCAAACGAATCTAATTGCATTTTCCTTAAAAAAAAATAAAATAAACATGTAAGATGCATTATTGTACTTGCTCCCTAGAAAATAAAATATACAACGAAAAATAGATTTTTCGAATCCGAATATTTCTTGGTTCGGTTCTGAGATAGAAGACGTGTACACTTTATTGACACGACTGTCCCTTTTAACCGAAATGTGATCGCGCAATACAGTCGCAATAGCTTTACAAATAGTCGCTGCTTTATTCAACGTTTCCCAAAATATAGAATCAGTGATGACTGTTCCGTTCATTTTGCATATGTGACTGGCTGATATTACTCCAATATCAATATGTGGAAGTCATTCCGAAAATAAGATGAAATTTCTGAACGATTGAGAAGTGCATTTAGAAATTATTTTCACTTAAAAATAGTTAATTTTATCCAAATTTATTTTTAGATTATTTTCAAAAAAGCAAGTCTTTCTCAATACATACTCATCTTTCATTGATTGGACTCATTCTTTGACTTCGAAAGCAGCTTTATCATATATATTTAAAAATAGCAATAAACATAAAAAAATATCTACACGGTAATATTAAGCAATTTTGTGTTTCCAATAATGTAACGCTTAAAATATATTATCTGTTACGAGATAAATCGTCTACAGAAAAATAAATAGAAGAAAGCCAGTTTTATTTACTAACCAGCTGGTAGTTAACTACGCATTTACTCTCTCTCTTTTTGATTTTCTAATGCTGCTAAAATTATTATATCCTCTGAACTTCCGTGTCTTTTGATTAACAATCTGACACGCGTAGTCTTATGCAATTGAAACTAGTTATTTAGAGAATCAAATTATGTTGCATACATTGGTAATGGAGAAACAGACAGTTGATAATTGTAAAGTGGGCTTCGAAAAGGATTTCTAGATATTTTAATTATCATACGATTCTGAAACTTAGCACAGAATTCTATTTTTTTTTCCACAATAGCATTTTTTTACCATTAATTTCAATTTTAGTACAAGGCAATACACGTAAATGTGCATCCTCCTCAACCTGTTGCTATTCCCATGTTATTTAAGGACTTAATAATGGATGAATTAATGTATTAGTCCCTTTATTTTATTCAGTTTTGGGTTTGTGCTATTCTACACATTTAAATTTTGCTTATACTTCATTTTTGAGTTGTATGTATTGTACAAGACCGAGGTTTCTTATTTTTAGATGAAAAGTATTTATAAACTTGTCCTTAATAGAGTAATGTGCGGCTATATTTAAACAGACGGTACTGAAACAAGACTCTACGTGCATACTGATAATTAAAATCTGTCAAACTGGTTTAAAATATCTTAAAATAATGACTTATCAATAACAGAAATATTTACAATATATACCCAATATTGTGAATATATTTCAAGCATTTTAAATTTAATCTAATTAATGTTGACCTAAAAGGCATGAGGATAACTAATTATAAAAAAAAGGGCAGTGCTGTCTGGAAAGAGATTGAACTGCAGGTCCAGTCCGGGCTATAGAATCAAAAAGAAAGGAAGGAGGAAAGAAAAGTAAAACTTTTATAATTTTGATTGCATTCATTAATAGGAATGGAATAAATATTAAATTGCCAATAATTGTTTTTTCTTTATTGTATTCAAAATAATGGACAAATATTGATGTTTATTAGACAGTATTCTTGGGCAAATATAAAAAAAATTAACACGCAATATTTTGTCTTAGCTAAATATATTCTTCAAACTGCAATACATTATTTTAATTCTTTTAAGAATGTTTTTAGTCAGTAGCCAAGGCCTGTATAGGGAAGACTGGTAATGAATGGGCCATTAATAGTATCTTTAAAAGTATTTACATTAAATAACTTTATGTGGTATCAATAGATAGAACTAGTTATCATGAGAAACACACTAAATTTTCAGTGTCTTGCCCCTTTCTTGTCTGACGGGGATCCATAGAAATCTGCTTGAAAAGTAAGTTCTTTCTTTTTTTCCCAAAATAGCTGATACTTAAAAAAATTATTTATTATTTCATGATAACTATGAGTGTTATTAGTTCTTTGTTTGCTCATTTACTAATATTAAGATGTTGTTAGATTTTGTTTCACCATAACCGTTCACAAAAATGTGATTATATTCGGAAAACCTAGGTGGGGCTGAATGGGTCGCATCTCATGGTAATGAGAGGGACATTTTTGCTCTTACCGTGAGCATGTATTTAGGTTACTTTCTTTATCTGGTTTTACTTTCTTAAAGATATGAAACTATTTACTGGCTCTCGTAGATTTTTAATAATAATTTAAAAGGTGATTGGTGATAAATTAAGCAGACAATCGCATTTTTTTGCCCAAAAATAAAGTTAAAGGAAGTTGCTTTCTGTGGCGCACACAAGGGAGGGGTCCAAGGGGTCTCGACCCCTCCTAAAAGAGTTATCAATTTTGCTGCGCTAAATCATGTAGTTTTGACATTTAAATATGTTAGAAGACTTTATTTAATTCTTATTTTTAGCAGTTAAGACAACTAAATAAAAGCACAATAAAAGGGGGTCACTATTTTTTGAAAAGATTATTTTTTCAGATGTTTGGTATAAAATCTTTATGAGCTGGATGGAATCCTCTAAGAGAAAGTTCTGTGTGCGCCACTGCTTTTTTTATAGAACTTTGAAACTTTTTAATTTTTTAATGTACATCTGCGGAAAAAAAAGCCCACTTGTATTTTTTTCGCCTATCGTTCGTCGTACGGCCAAGTTGCAGATACCAATCGTTTACGATTGAAGTACACTTTAATTCGATATTCATAAAATATTAAAATTCGCACCAACTTTTTTTTCTCAATAGCAACCCCTGGATTTCACGTCATATTTAAAAAAATTAGCTCATTTTAACCCCGGATACCAATTTTCAATAAATTTGAACTGAAAGTGGGTGAGTTATGAGCTTCCGAAATCCCCCTCCCCATATGTTAAAATATTTTTCATACTTTAATTCATATCTCATATAATATTGATAATAAGAAGCTGATTTTTATTCGTACTATTAGAACTAAATGACCCAAACATAATTCACTATTATTATGAATTTTTACTAAAATATTAATATGAATTAATATTTAAAAAAATTATGAATAGCGACCTAACCAAATTTCGATGGAAATAGATGCAGAAAGTAATATTACATGGCTGTGCAAAATTTCAAATTTTTACATTCAGTAGTTTGATTTATATTAAATAAAATGTGTCATTTTCATGAGTTAAGGGACCATATATAAATTTATTAAGTGACAATTTTTTGAAAACTGCTTAAAATAAGCGTAAATTAGATTTCTTTTGCGCAAAAACACAGTAAAAGATATCGGTATTAAAAAAATCAAAGTTTGAAGCAAATAAATTAGAGGTTTTTACGGTTTGATGGTGATTCTAAAAAGCGTCTACTGTTGCATCCACTATCATATACCCCCAAATAAAATGTTTTCCAGGTATAGAATTAGATGCAGTGGATGTATAAGTCTTCTAATACAACATCCTGTTTCTGAAAAACTAACATCCTCAACATTCCAGGCATGAATGTGACCTTTTTTAATATTGGAAACATTAGGTCTTTGGACTTCCCCATATTTTATCAAACATTCAAAATCACGTTTCTCTGTCTAAATTTTCATCTGACAATAAATTAAAATACCACCAAAAGTCTCATAAGAATATTTCACATTGCAGACGATAATATTAAATGAGGAAAGTGAAATAACAAACGCAGTGATAATATTGGCTCAGCAAAAAAGTAATTGCGTTTTTTACATGAAATTCAAACAAATAAATTTCCAATCATCAAACAGCCTCTTACTCCTGCCAACATTTCACCTGTCTAAGAGAACCATCAAGGGAAATACTCAACAACAATTTCAAAATTAGAAAGATTTTCAAAATCGTGAGCAGTCGTTTTGCATTTTTCCTTTAAGTCATGTGCACGAGCCAAGGAAGTTATGAATTCACGGTTCATTTGGACCTCTGACTAAACATTCTACTTTCTACCCTTGCTATTCTCAATACAAAAAACTTTTAAGAGAGATGGTAACAATAATCACCTGTCTAAGAGAACTTTCAAATACACAATAACAATTTCAAAATTAGAAAGATTTTCAAAATCATAAGTAGTCGTTTTGCATTTTTTTCCTTAAATCATGTAGAAGGATCAAGGAAATCTTGGAATCACGGTTCATTTGGAACCACTGATTAAATATTCTAATTTCTACTCCTGATATTCTCTGTACAAAAAACTTCAGAAACACTAATTTCTTTGTAAAGAATATTTAAACATAAAGCATTATATTTATTATTATTTATTATTTCTTTCAACTCTCGCGAGCGAAATGAATGGAAGACGAAAAGTTCGGAACCTACAAATAGCGCTTTTCAATTCGTAGAAAGTCCCTTAAAAACGTGCAAAAAATAATTCGCAATATCTCTGGAAATTATCGCAGAAAATTAGTGAAAATTAATATTTAGGGTAATTTGAAGGTTTTCTTTCGTTTAATTAAGTCAAAATACAGTGTTGCCATTGTGACAAACGAAGTTGATGCAAAGTTATATATGAAGACGGCCCCTTGAGCAAATTAAATTAACAGTAAATTAAAGTATGCGTTGTTTGAAACCGAATGGTATATATAACTTTGCGGTACGACAAATGACGGCGAAATAAAGAGCAAGTGGGCCTTTTTTACCGCAGTTGTACGATACAAGAACATTAAAATGTAAAATTCATTACTTGCAATGGTTTATTCAACCCCACATTTGGGGTTGAATGGGTCAATGTTTTTCTTTCAGTTTTTTCATTATTACTTTCTTTAACCAATTTTTATTCAAATTAGTACTTTTGTTTTATGTGTCCATAAAGCTGGGGCAAACATAATGTAATTTTGAGCCCATGTAAAAAATTACAAAAATAAAAAACAAAAAAATGGTCCACTCATTACCAGTCTTCCCTACCCAAAAATGAGTCCTGTTAGAAAACGTACTCATCACCCCTATGAATGATCACAAGCCATTTGGACCAACAATAGTTTACTGTTTAAGAGATGACATGTTAACAATTTTTTTTTCCAGATTGGGACACTTTCGTAGAATGTTTTTGATTCTCAGTCTTTTAGAAGATTTAAAACTGCGATATATGGAATTGAAATATGTGACTCTAAGGAGGTCGGCTACATTCTGCCGTGCAGGTAACAATTTTAAGCTCTAATTTATCGTTCTCGATTATTAAGATAGTAAAAAATAATATTTTTTATTGAAATGATGCATCATATTTAAAATTTAGATGAGGAACTTAGTACATATTTTCAAAATTTTAATTCTTTGACACCACACTTCAAAAATATTTTATTGAAGCTTACATATTGTACGCATGTTAAATACATAAATAATAGCAAGAAATAATATCTGTAGTCCTTTTCTTTTGCGTGTCTGTACTTCCAAAATGTTAATGCTTCGTAAAAAAGATTAATTTTTTATAAAAGCTTACATACCTGAAATGATATTGAACACCTATTTTTTCTTATGAATTGCAACGATGGTGTCTTCCCTGTAATTTTCAAATGGTTTGTCTGTTATACTGTGCCTAATTCTAATAAAATATTATTAGACGGAGAAAAATAAAATAAAAAACGAAACATTTAAACTTAAAGTGATGTCTTTTTTTTTTTTTAAGGCGAAAGCTGTAACGGACTTATAATTAGAGAACTTCTCTCGACACCTTATTACTCATGTTAGTATACTCAAACTTTCACGTCTTGACAATGATTCCAATTTTAGTGCGATCGTAACGAAGTAACTCAGCATTTTGGAACAGTGACCGTAATGTACAAGTTTAATAATAGAAGACATTGCATACATTCGATCGACGTGCGCGTTAAGTCTATGGGTCCGAAAGTCCTCTTACAGACGTAGTAGTTCAGATTATTCCGATATAAAAAAAAGTTCACTTTTTGATGATAATTTAAAGTATGAAGAATGTGTTTCTGTGTTAGGTACAAGTACAGGAAAGGGTTCAAAGCGGCGGATTCGGTGACGTAAGCTGTCTCTTTCCAGTATCAAAGGTTAATGCTAAATTTAACCTCTCGAATCGCTAATCACTAGCCAAAAGTACGCTTGTATGAAGTTAAAGGTAAGCCAGTTTTCAAAAAAAAGTCTAGAAATTATATATATATATATATATATATTGAATCTATTTATACATAGTAATAATAATATAACCCTGCCTTCTTACATAGATACTATGTATTTCGAAAATCTTTTAAAGTTCATAATCTATAATAACTACATTCTACATAATAATAAATTATATCAGCAAGTTATAGGAATACCACAAGGTGGTTCCAATTCCAGTTACTTAGCAGACCTATATTTATATAATTATGAAAAAAATTACAATAATCCTTCTCTTATAATATATAGGTACATAGATGACATAATAACAATAGCTACTGACAATACTTATAGTGATACTGACCACCTACCCATAGCCTACCATTCAGCCCTAGAACTAATAAAAAATCCTAATAATAATAGAATAATTAATTTTTTAGACTTACAAATTAGAATCAATGACGATAAGAGTATATCCTTTAATATATATAATAAAAGAAATGACTTTAATTTTCAGGTTAATACTTTCACTCATTTCACTTCATGTATGCACACTTCTGTGTTTAGAAATATTATCTCTAATCATAAGTATAGAATAGAGTCTCTATGTACCAATAGTTTTAAGGCCAATAACTTAACTGACCTATATAAAACTGCTATAAAATATAATTATCCCAGTAAATTTCTAACTTCCATTTTATATCCTCTATGTAATCAAAAAAACTGTATGTCCTAATCAGAATATTGGTTGGTGAGGATGGGGTTGGTTGTTGGTTCTTTCTATATTAAAAAAAAACATAAAAAACATAAAATATATATCTTTATATTTTATTTAAAAAAAAAAAATCTATATTTAAGAATGGTTGATTACTGGTACTTTTTCCTTTTTATGTGAGTCTGTAACCAATGAAGCCAAACAGAGTACTGTTCTACATAAATATTTTACAATTATATTACACTGTATTAAATATCTGTAATTTTACAACACACTGCGCTGTATCTAATTTACAACACGTGCAGTATAAAGAAATTCAAGCACACCGTGCTTGATTTTTTAAATTCAGGGTGGCACTTCTGGCGATCATGTGACATTCATAGCGAATCAGAATACCGTGTGCCATTATCAGTGAACTAAGCTAGGATTCCAGTATATTTGATCTTGGTCACGTGGTATGGTTTGATGTTCTGTTAAATCTGAAGACAAGCGTTAAGCAATTTTATCGTCGTTTGTTGGTAAAATAGATGTTTGGAATTGGCAAATGTTTCGTGTTATAAAAGGAAGGGAATGAAATATTTTATTCTGTGAAAATAAAATGTGTGTTTTTGTAAGAAATATGGTGTACGTGATAAGCCGGTGGATATTAGGAACAGGAGAGCACTAGTGACATTTCTGGGCAGTTAATTACAAAAAATTAAAGGTAAGTGCTTTTTTAAATGAATCTTTACGATGTTCAATGTTTTTAATGTGAATTTTAAATTGATATTTGATATTTTTATCTTTTCTTTTAATGCTATTACGTGCTATTCTAATCATACTGACTTTATATCCACCGATGTGTTTTAGAATTGAAAACGGGCCAGTGTTTACCCAGTTTACATTAGCTGTACAACTAGGCTGCTTAATCCACTGTAGTGTTTTTAGGTTAAAACGGTCCACTGTTTGTTCATTTTAAATTACCTGTTGCTGAATTTTCAGACGCTTTTTAGGTTTAATATGGACCGGTGTATTTTGTCGTTTTGTTGTGCTTCTGTTAATGGAATTTATGTGCAATTTTAATGCGTTAAAATTCTTTGCTTTGCAGATCGTGCAAACTGGCTGGCGACAGTAGCTGGGGCTTAGCAACTGACAAGCTCCAGCGACTGTCACCGTGTTTACATGGGGCTCGCACCGTCTTGGTCGATTTTACTATTTATAGTATTGAATTTTAACATTACAACAGAGCCTGACTTATAACATTTTGTGTCCGGGGCACTTTCCAAATTTTGTGCCTCTATAAATCTCTAAATTAAATTTATTGGCCTATTTCTGCATGTGTGCCCAGGGCATATGCCCCAAGTGCCCGTGCAATAATCAGGGCCTGCATTACAACCCTTATATTAAAGGTGTAGAAAATTTCTATTTAATTTAAAAGAGGATATTAATCAAACCATGAAAAAGACCACTACATTTAATATTAGCAAAATTCTTAAACTTTATCAAACTTAATTTCTTAACTTAGCTTTTTTTTAAAAGTTTTATAATTTGAAGCTTAGTTCTTTAACTGTACTTAAAATTGATATTTCATTAGGTGTACTTAATAATGAATAATAAAAATATTTACTCGATTAAAAAATATACACGGAGTAAATTAAGTTTTGGAATGAAATAATAAAAGGTAGATTATTTTAAAACTCTTAAAGTATTGATAACTGGATTCTGTTTTTTGGATGATTTTTCTGTATAATGCCATGTACTTTTTAGAAATTGTTGAATGTCCTACATACAGAAATCATATTTTGAATTATATTTAAAATTATTTACTCTTATTTTTAACTATTGATTATCACAAGTAATTTATTGTTCTTCAAAAAAGTTTTGAGCATGTGAAAATTTTCATCATTTTGTGCATTTATTCTAAAATGCTAAAAAAATTATGCTAAATTTCAGGGATCATTCTTAAATTTTTATTACAGTATTTTCTTTTCGTGGCGGGGGGGGGGGTGTTGGATTCACAATTTTTATTTAAATTACCAAAATATATTTTTATACAAACAGAATTTTATCTTAATTATGGGAAAAGGGGTTAAATTAAATACAGATTTTCTTTAATGAAAACATTTTTTGAACTATGCTAAGATGTTTTTCATGCAGTTTAAGTCTATGCAGGACCTGACTAAAACATTTTTATGTCTAGGGCATTTTTCAATTTTTGCTTCTATCTGCATGTAATGCCCAGGGTAGGGGCCCAAAGTGCTCGTACAATAATCAGGAACTGGCTGCATAATCACTCTGTTTCAGTTGAGGCTGCATAAAACATATATGCTGAAATTTGAATTTTGGCTCATATTATACGAGTGTTTCTGAAGTGTTATTAAGTGTTTCATTGTACCCCGAGTATACAGGGTACAATGAAACACTGTCAACCTTCACTTTTTCAAAATTTTTTAACCCTGAAGATGCTGTTTACAAACTCATAAAAATTAATTTAGATGGGGAAAAGAGTAGGTTAAAATTGTCATTAATTTTATTATTGTACATGCAAATTTGTGAACAGGAAAAAAAACGAGTGAATTTTTTTTATTGTACCCCAATTTCCCCTACTTACCACTGCGAGCCATTATTTTCTATCATGATAAAAATTAAAACTAGTTTAAGAACGCAAATTACATATGCTCATTTAGAGGATCAATTAAGGTTTTGCGTTACGAAGCTTGATTCAAATACTAATTGCTTTCAAGCTAGAAACAATTGCAAAAATCCCACTAACTTAAATTTTCCATTTTATTTTAAAATTATTTTAGGAGTTGTTGTTATGTTGCTTTTTAAAAAATTAAATCTTTTTTCTATTGTATTTCTTCATATAATGTAATAAATTTATTTAAAAATGCTTCTACTTTATTATTTTTATTTGAATTGCTATTTAAATATGTAGTTGTCTTTTAAAATTTAAAAATCTGAATATATGTGTGTGTGTGTGTGTGTGCTGCTACAGGTATACAAAGAAGGAGCTGCACAATGCAACCAAAAAAACTGGTGCGTGCGACTGTAAATTTCATTTGCTTCCGCAAATTTGAAAATATAAGAAAAGTTTGGCGTCACCTAATTTTTGTCAGTTCCACTAAATATTTGGATTCTATTTGCATCCCCCTGCGCTAATAAATGTATACAAATATAAAGAATTACAGCAGTATCTATAAACCTGTAATTAAAAAAATAATTATTAATGATTAATGTTATAATGAGTTATTACTCGTATGGGAATACAAAAATCTTTCATATTGTTACTTTTTATGCCAAATAATAATGACTTTTTTATAATATTTCTATGTAATGCAATTAATTGTTAAAACTATACAAAAACTATTATAATTTCATAGGTACGTCGACTCATACGGCCTCCTTTATTACTGCCCAATTTACATGTGGCCTTCAATGGTAAAAAGGTTCCGCATCTCTAGAGGCTAGAATATGTCGGGATGTTCAAGAGAAGAACGACCAACTCGCAACCTCCTAAAGCAACCATTCAGAGTCAGGAAGCAGTATTGCGTAAGGAGCAGGACCAATTACCACTGGAACTCAACTGGGTACCAATACCAGGTATGAAATTTTGCTGTGAGGCTTGTAAATATGTTAGCCAGCCTATTAACCCCTACCCCTTTTCTTCCCCTCTCTTTTTTTAAAACCTTTAGAATCTGAAAATTAATGCATGGCTATGCACGTTTATTTTAAATGATGAGTTTTTAATAATTTATTGATTGTTTTACATAATATAATTCATTAAAATGTTTTAGTAAAAGAGGATTTGATTACGGTGATATTTCTGTGGTTTATAAAATATGTCAATTTGGGACAAGATATGTATAAAAAAGAAATGAAGTTTACATTATAGATTTCTTTAAGGAATTAATTTTAAAAGAAAAATTTCTAGTTTAATGTTATGCATCTTACAAACGTGAGTTAATTGCATATTTTTGTACTGATGTTGATTTTTTTTCTTTAGGAAAGGAGTTTTCGAATTAATTGTTTTTTTTTTGGGGGGGGGCGCATGCAACCACCCAACCACTCTCAGAATTTAACATATATAGATAATCATAAGTTCAATGTGTAATAAGTTCATAAGACACTAACAGTTTTTTCTTTCAGAAGTAAAATTTTAAAAACATGCTTATATGTATTATTTATTAACAAAAATACTTTATATTTAGTATACTTCCTTCTTCAATAACTAAAAATTTTATTTGAAATAATTAAAACTTAAAAAATGTTCTTCAGTAAAGAATAATATTCACATTGATTGATTTAAATAATTCCTGTGTCAGAACAATCCATTTTAAATGTTTCAGAAATGACATCAGATTAAAAAAAAAAGGGAAAAAGAAAACAAAAAAGAAGGAAATAAGTTTTATATAGTATTTATGTATATGCATACAAGGTAAGTGAATGAAACTGTATAATTTAAAAAAGTCACTCTAAAGAAAGAAAAAGGGAGGCAGTTTTGACCATCACTGTTGTCAATCTAGAGAGTGGAAAATAAGTTATGGAATACTGGGTTGGTGCAATGCGTGTGCACCTTAAAAGCGAACTAATGGAAAGGCAGTCTTGTGCTTTTAGTGTTATAAATATAATTTGTGACTGTACCTAAAAACAAAGAATATTTTAAAGTAACCTCCCAAAGACTTTTCAAGCATTAAAAGAAAGGATACAGCATGCTGTGTCCACAATAATGCTAAAAATGCTGTGCACTTTATAGGCAACTTTGCAATGAGACTGCAAGAATGTGTGTGGGAAAATAGAGAACATTTTTGAAAATTATTTTCCAAAAATAAACGATTCTGCACCTACACAATATCTTCATACATGTAGATTACGCTGCTTCATCACTAAATTTTACAAAAGATGATTTTTAGAATGTTATTAGTTTTAAGAAATTATTTCATCCCATTGGCTCACCTTGTATATACAGTGGAACATCAAAAATCCACCAAATATTACAGATGTATTTTCGCAGTTTAATGCCTTTATGTTGAGGAATCTCAAAATAGCACATATTTTATGCATTCTTTTAAAAAAGAAACCAGCATAACACCTGATTTTTGCATGACGTTATATATTGTTATTTTGTATTTAATAATGATAAAATTTTCACAGTTTAACATTTTAAAATATTTTATTTGGATAAAGATTTAAAAAAAATATCGATAAGTGTTTATATTAACAAATTTCAGCTAACCCATTTATGCCTAGTGTCCCTTTTTTGGGGTGGCATTTTCGCTATCAGTCAAAAACGTTATTAATTTTCCCTAGCCTTTATTCACGAGTCTTGAACCTCAATTTCACAAAATATTTTAACATGACCTAGTAGGATGTTGACATTTCAATTATTATGCATAATGATTTTAAAAGAAATCCTCCCTTGTTCAAGAAGTATACATCAGAAATTTATCTATTATTGCTGGTATTAGCAAAAGTCGAAGAAAGTTGCAAAAATATCTGGGCACAAATGGGTTAATGAAATCAGTTGAAATATTGAAATAGTAGCCAAAAAAGAAAAGAATGGCACATTTTTGGGGATTTATTTATTTGCTGATGACGTTTTTTTGTTTTATCCTAGGCATCTGAAAATCTAGGCATCAGTTTGATCAAAGAGAAGACTGAATAAGTTATGTTGTATGTGATTTAAAATATTAAGATGAAATATAAAAACTTATGTAGCTTTATATACTGTATATGGAAAGTCAATAAAATTTCTAATGTTTTAAATTTAATTTGTTATTTAATGCTTTTTCACGAGACTTTAATTTTACGTTTTTGTTAAAAATATTGCCATGTTTAATTATCAAGCTATTACACACTCACCAAAGTTCTTTTTTAAAGTTATAGTGATGCATAGCTGTAGGAGACTGTAACATTAACATATTAGACATAGAGGTGACTGTGAGTTTGCAATTTATTTTAATAGCAAATGATCTCAGCTTCAAGAATGAAAATCTCATTCGGAAATTTTCCACTGCCACTTGCAATGCTTTGGTTAAATTCACATTTTGTAATTTGACATTAGTGCTGTTTCGAAAAGTTTCAACAAGAAAAATATTTATTGCAGATCTTTCTGGCTTTTTAAAGGAGCAAGATTTTTCTACATATTTTAAATGGTTGTGCAAAATTTCTAACTACTTCAGAGTTAGAGAAAAAAGTTTTCATTTAAAAACAGTGTAAGTTTAGTACTGTGCAAATCGGGGTAAATTTGTTTGAAAATTAATTGTAAATGTGTAGGATAAAAGAAAATTATTTAAAAACCGTGTAAACATGAAACCGTATAAATTGAGTACCGGGCATACCGAAGAATAGCCATAAATTTGTTTGAAATGTAATTGTAAATTGTAGTATCCAATAAATAAAATTTAAAATAAAACCCCTCTAAAATAAGTTTTCCTTTAAAAAGTGTAAATTGAATACCGTGCTAATCGAGAGATAAGTGTAAATTTGTTTAAAAATTAATTGTAAATGTGTAGGATTTAACAAAACTGAAAAAAATTTCATTCCAAAATCCGTATAAACACGAAACCGTGTAAATTGAGTGCTGTGCATATGAAAGGATAGCTGTAAATTTGTTTGAAATGTAATGTCAAATTGTATAGGACCCAATAAATAAAATTAAAAAAAAAAAACTCTAAAATAAGTTCTCATTTAAAAACAGTGTAAACTGAGTACCGTGCAAATCGAGGGATGGGAGTAAATTTGTTTCAAAATTAATTGTAAACCATAGGATAAGGAAAAAAAAATTATTTAAAAAATCATTTTGAAACCTTATAAAAGTGAAACCGTGTAAAACTGAGTACCGTGCATATTGAAGGATAGTTCTGTAAATTTCATTGATATGTAATTGTAAATTGTAGAATCCAATAAATAAAATTTAAAAAACCTGTAAAATAAGATTTAATTTAAAAACAGTGTAAATTGAGTACCATGCAAATCGAGGGATATGTGTGAATTTGTCTGAAAATTAATTGTAAATGTGTAGGATTTAAAAAAACAATATGTAAAACCGTGTAAACGCGAAACCGTGTAAATTGAGTAAAGTGAATATGGCAGATAGCTGTAAATTTGATTGAAATGTAATTGTAAATTGTAGGATCCCATAAATAATATTAAAAAAACAAAAGTTTTCATTTGAAAACCGCGTAAATTGAGTACCGAGCAAATAGAGGGATAGCTGTAAATTTGTTTGAAAAGTAATTTTAAATGTGTCTGATGTACACACACAAAAAAATAAAATAAAACGTTTTCATTTAAAAACGTGTAAATTGAGTGCCGTGCAAATCGAGGGACAGGTATAAATTTTTGCTCGAAACGTAATTATAAATGCATGTGTACAGAAAAATTGCATCAGGCTAAAACTTACACAGAAGTGCAGTACAATTCCATGAAAGTACTTGAAAATTAAAGAACTGTAAAAACACGCTACAGTACTTGAAAATTCAAGTGCTGTAAAAATACACAACAGTGCTTGAAAAATCAGGCGCTGTAATTTTATAGCATGGTGTTGTAAATTTACATAAGTGTTCGAAAAATGAGGTGCTTTAATTTTACAACACAGTGTTGTAAATTCACATAGATGCTTGAAAAATGAAGTGTTGTAGTTTTACAACACAGTGTTGTGAATTTACATAGGTACTTGAAAATGATGTGCTGTAATTTTACAACACGGTGCTGTAAATTTACAGCACATGTGCTGTTGTGCCACCGTGCCATCGTGCCAACTATTTACAACACGGTGTTGTAAATTTACAACACAGTGCTTGAAAATTCCAAGTGCTTCAAATTTACAGCACATGTGTTGGCGTTATGATTACCAGCACACTGTGCTGTAATTTAGCATGGTTTTTTCTTATAGTGTAGCATAAATAGCAATAATAAATGAATATAATTATTATCAATATCATTACTGTTAAAATTATTTCTACAGTTTTTCTCCATTTCCACAACCTCAACTAAGTACTTCTTAGCTACTGCAGCTAGTACTACGTAAAACATAGGCTAGCTATACTAGTGTAATATTTATTTTATTATTTATTCATTTAATTATTACCATTTTTATTTATTCATTTAATTATTACCATTTTTATTCTTTTTATTTATTCATTTAATTATTACTTTTTTATTTATTTATTCTTTTCCTTTCCATACTTCCAAAGTATTATTAATATATCATTTTTTATTCACACTCCATGGCATTACTTCTCTATTGATTGCATTAAGCCTTCTCTGATGGCAACATGCACTATTACTGCCTCCATTACTGAGCTTTGATCTTCGTGTCGGTCCACTTCCTCGTTGTTTATTTCTAATAGCTACGGTCGCGCCCTCAAGTTACAAAAGGACCCTAATTTTGGTCAGGTAACTTGCAGAAACCTAGCTATTATTGTTTTTTTCGATTAAATTGAAATGTGTGTGCGGTGGCGCCTGATGATAGAGCACACCATTTCAATATTAATTCCATTTTCCGTCTATTTCTGATTACATGTGATTAGGCTTAAAAGCACACCAGTTCTAATTTGGCGCTTTATATTCAATTTTCCCACTCTTTCATTGCCTTAAAAGGCTATATTTAAACACTTATCCGGTATAAGCTCGTTAATTGGCACCATGTGCTATCTACTTTTTTATTTTTTTATATTTTTTTATATTTCTTTCACTTTATCATTGGATTATCTTGGGATTTCACGTAAAGAGTGTATAATATGAAACCTGAATTAAGCAGTGAAAATCTGTGTGCGTAATGAAGCTTTTGTTGAGTGTGAAAAAAATGCCTGATTTTTAGTCACATGAAAGTTTAATTTTTTTCCCTCAGTTCCTGGGCAGAAAGACTCGATGAAATTTTTTTGGGATGAAGTGGTATACCATCTTAATAACATATTAAAATTAAAATGTATTTCTTATTAAACAAGCAGAAAAATATCCATTATGTTTTTTAGCAAACGCAATGCTCATGCATAAAACTATGGGAGAAACGCAAATTTTGATAACATTTTTGGAATCAGCTTAAAACTTTACCTCTAGAAACAAATTTTCATTTCAGTAACTTCTACAGGTAAGGTGTTATTTAAGAAATTCAGAAAAAAAAAATGGCTCATCTTGCAAAAAACTTTAAAATTTCTGAGTAATTAACTATCAGGCCCGGTTTTAAGCAAAAATGTTGGCGGGGCGGGGGGAGTGTAAAGTCAAAATTTGCCGACAATATATACCAATATGCCTTCAAAAATATATTTCAGTTTTACCTGTCATTTTAACTTGCACGAATACATTTAAAATATGCTGTGGTATTCAATTTCATTACGAGCAAATTGTAAAGTGTAAACAATAACCAGCCAAACATCTCAAAATTCTTCAATCAATCCTGCTAACAAATTACTTACATACTGCTACACCTATTTTTTATTGATGGAATTAGTATTTGGTTGTAATATAAACACTATTTTTTTTTATTCAAACAATACAAGTTACTTCAATCTAGGTTAAATGACGCTTTTTAGGCTTGATGCTTGCATCAGATAATCAATTTTTTTGGAATGTACATGAATTTAAGTGCACTCTTGAAAAAAAATGTTCTAATCTACGAAAAAACTGATCTAATTCAAACTTATCTAATTTTCTTAAATGATCTCTGGGCCCATTAATGACCAAGTGGTTAAAATCACTGAACATTGGAAGATGGTTGAAGTGGACGCCTAGTACTCTCGCTGGCATGTCGCGCAGCCTTAGTTCTAACGGTCTGGAGTTTTGGGGGGTTTTCTTCAGATGTACCATGAAAGCGCATTATATAGCCTTAAAAAGATCCTTCGTCCGAGGCACCCCCATCCCAGGCAGATACCCAATGTGCAGGTTTGCCTATATAACACACTACATTACAATGAAATGATCTGGAATGAAGGTGGCTTGTTGGGACAAAGGGGACTTGTTTACTGGCACGTAAATCACTAAAATAAAAAATGAAAATCGTAACGTGACTATGTTCATGATATAGTAAAACTTATAATAAACTATCGGCAGAACTGGTAAGTTATACATTGAACTCTTAGTAAAATGGTAGTTAAGGCTCAAATTTGCCGACCATTTGCTAACTATCGTAGAACCTTCAAAATTTAGATTTGCAGTTATCCTATTCTGTAAATCATCAACACAAAATATGAAGAAAATTTGAAATGGTCTGGTGAACTGCTATTTGTTTATCTGACATAGACCGTTAATACAATAAAAGGAGAAGGGTTTAAAATTTCGTTCGCGAGCGCGCATCATGAGAAAAGACTTGTCAAAATGCTAAAATAAAACGAGAGGGTTTTTGCCTTCTTGCGGAAACACTGAAACCAAACAATCCTTCACAATAATGAGAAAGCGGTTTTTCTTTGTTTTTTTTAGAATTTTGCTAAACATTTTTTATACTCATTTTATTTTTTCGCTAGAGAATTTTTTAAACTGAGCTTAAACCCTGTAAAGGAGCAATATAAACATGAAATAGCATTGGACATGTGTATTATGAAAAAAATAAATAGATGTTAAATATACACTGATCAATGAATGAAGCCCATTTTAAAAATATTTCATTATATTGCGCAACGTATTTTACACTTACGTATCAGGGAGAGTGCGGTCAGTTGGTGTACATTTTTTAATCAATATTCACATAACTTAAGGCAATCACGCAGTGCAAATTTCAGCTAGACACCACAGAAACTTTGAAAGCATTTGCAAATATTATTGAACTATTAGAGGGAGCTGTACTATACTGTCATCACTTTACTCAGCTGTAAGAACTGTATCATGCATTATATATGAAATCTTGAGCCGTGTTACTTTCGACCGCACTCTCCCCCATTATATACTCCATGAAAGAGCATGAAAAAAGGACGCAATTAAGCTGAAGTTTTCAAGTAATGCAAATTATACTGTGTAAAGCAATTGATTAAAATTCCAAAGCCACTACGCATGCGTGAGCTGAGCAGCGCTCTCCGTACTGCTGCTGAAGCCGTATAAATAAGGGACTGTAGCGGCATGTTTAAAATAGTCTGTGTTTATCTGTTTGTGGTAAACGTGAAGTGAGACGTAACTTTGCCTCGTCGACGGCAGAGGGCGAAATTTCAACAACTTGCGGAGTTTGAACGGGTAGGAATCATCGGCTTGGTGAAGGAGGATTTTCCCGTCGCGCAATAGCAACTCGTGTGCATCGGAACTAGGGATGGACGCGAGACGAGACAGAGATTTACAGCTTTATTGCGAGACGAGATAGACATTTTTAACAATATAGGGATTTTGCGAGCCGAGACAAAGCTTTTGGGCTGTTTTGCGAGACGCGAAATGCCAATTTTCCGTCTCGCGTCCATCCCTAATCAGTATTTGTGGGATTACGGCAACGCTACGATAGGGCGATCTGCCAAGGATGGGGTTGCCTTCGTAGGAGGACTGTATAAGGGGTTCTAACGCGTATTCACGTGACATCTGGAGAAAACCTACCAAAACTCCAGACCGCTAGATCGACGGGCGCGCGATGAGACCCGAACCCGGGACCCTCACACTTCGGCCGTCAACCATTTGTAGTGGTATAACCACTGTGCCATGGTGAGGCCCCATCCCTAATCGGAACAGCAGCACAGTGATGCGAGTTTGGAAGCAGTGGATAGACGAGAACCGGACAACTCGAAAATCCGGGAGTGGATACCGAAAAATGACGTCAATGCGCGATGATAGACACTTGGTCAGCATGGCGCTGATGGAGCGAACACCCATCTAGACAGTTGGCAGCACATTGGTCCACTGCTACAGCTGCATCACTGTCTGCTTCATCAGTTTGTCGATATCTGCTACGCAGTGGACTGCGTGTACGAACTCCTTTATAAGGATCCCCTCAAGCAAAAAATCGAAGCTTGCGACTGCAATGGACTCATGAATACCGAGACTGGCGTGCCGATCGGCAATAAATGATATTTTCTGACGAATCCCGCTTTAACTTGTGGCACCATGATGGCCCACATTCATGTTAGACGCTATGCTGGTGAACGCTCCTATCGAAGGTTTAATTTCTCTTTCAAGAAGAAGACTGTAAATTCCTCTCATTCCCACGCTCGTCAGGAGAACAATAAACCATACCTTGCACTAGCTATGAGAATGAACTGCCTTAATCACTACCTCACCGCTGCTATAAATGTCTTTGGAATCAGCAATTTACAGTTTCAGCTCTAAATGTCACTTTAAGCCCGATTAGTGGCCACCAGGGTCTTGACACTAAGATTGCGTTTCCATGCCCGGTGTTCCCCCGAAAGTAGTTGCTCGGCATTTCTAATAGTATCCAATTATACGGCAAAACCCCTCACCCTATGCTTCAACGCAGCACTGCAAATGTTGTTGCATCTAATCATATGTACTCATTCCAAATGAGAGATTTTTCGCTCTGTTTCCCTACATCCTAACGCCTTGGTTTATTTCAAGTTTTTTTTTCCCAATTCCCTGTCTTCCTTCTAAGACCTTTTTTTTCTCCCCTCCCTTTCTCTCTCTCTATCTCTCCCCTCTTTTTCTCCCAGGATATTTTTGGGCTCAACGCTCGTTCCGTAAGAGCTATTTCCGGTTTCTCGGATTTGCACCCTTTAGGTCCCATTTCGGTTTGGCAGTAAAAATGATTCATATGAAAATGTGGGCTACATGATTTCTTGTTTTTTCTTTTTCTCTATATGATTTTCTCCCACTTTTTGTTTCTTCTTTTTCTCCCGAGGAAAAATATGTGGAGCTTAATGTTGACAAAATTGAATCAATGATGATTTATTTTGGAAATTAATAAGCGTTTCACATACGGTTTGCTTCAGTTGAAAAAGTGTAGAAGCCATTTATTTTAAATGCGTAAAAGTGATTAAGAAACTCTGTGGCGAAGAGTTTGAATTGCTACTCAGAGCCATAAAGTTTGGAAACAGATTTTTTTAAAGGATTCTTTTAACCAAAACATGTAGGATTTTTTAACTAGAACGCAACTATTTAGAATTTAAAATAATATATATATATATAGTTTTAAGGTTGTAACTGGATGGATGGGTCGGGCGGAGGAAGCTTTTTCCCGAAAAAAAAAAAGAGTATTATGTATAAAAACACTCTGAATGTGTATATACATGTATATATATATATTTGGGGACCAAAAAAGGGGAGGGGGTTCCTATATTGTGAATATACTGCCCTACTTATATTTTATAATATAAAAATATTTTTCTTCCATTCTTAGATTAATCTTCTGATATAAACTAACTTATTATTCGTACTTTGTTATTATTAATAATCATTATAGTTTTAAATACAATATGTTATGTATAATTGGCTATACCACCTACATTATTCAATAATTTTAAATTCATTATTATTCTATATATTTTAAATTTAATTAATATACCTGGATACTAATAACGTTTAATAATATTACTTTACAGTTTTTGGCAACACCTTTATATTCTTCTTTCCACTGTTACACTTTTCTTTAGCAGCAACACCAGTTTTCACTTACTACAAGTTTTAATTTTGGCAACACTTAGTGCTCGACTTCCATGTGCTTTCTACTACTCCAGATTGGTATGTAGATTCTTCAGTGCTTTTTCTATTATTTTGATATCTTATTGTTTTCCTTTTCTTCCTTATTTATAGTAGGATAGAGCCTAAAACGTGTGGAGTGAATATCTCTTTTGATATGCCACACAACCGAAATCCTACTATTTTGTTTGTCTTAATCTACTGGTTATGGCTCCTGACGATGGTGCCAGTGGTTATAATTTCCGTTCCATTCTTTTATCATATTGTTTAACTGTACTTTATTTGGCTCAGCATCTATTTTTTCCCCCACATTTGGGCTTTGTAATTCTTGCTTCTGCTGTTATATATTTTTTCATGCGGGGTATGTCATATTTGCAGTAAATTTTCTGTTTTACTTATTAGTTATATATATATATATACATTGGTTCTTTCTATATTTAAAAAAAAATCATAAAATATATATCTAATATTTTATTAAAAAAAAAATCTATAGTTAAGAATAGTTGATTACTGGTACTTTTTCCTTTTATATGTGAGTCTGTAACCAATGTAGCCATACAGAGTACTGTTCTACCTAAATATTTTACAATTATATTAGCATAAATAGCAATTAATAAATGTGTATAATTATTATCAATATCATTACTGTTAAAATTATTTCTACAGTTTTTCTCCTTTTCCGCAACCTCAACTAAGTACTTCTTAGCTACTGCAGCTAGTACTACGTTAAATATAGGCTAGCTATACTAGTGTTATATTTATTTTATTATTTATTCATTTAATTATTACCATTTTTATTCTTTTTATTTATTCATTTAATTATTACTTTTTATTTATTCCTTTCCTTTCCATACTTCCAAAGTATTATTAATATATCAATTTTTTTTTCACACTCCATGGCATTACTTGTCTATTTATGGCATTAAGTCTTCTCTGATGGCAACATGCACTAATACTGCCTCCATTACTGAGCTTTGATCTTCTTGTCGGTCCACTTCCTCGTTCTTTATTTCTAATAGCTACGGTCGCGCCCCCAAGTTACAAAAGGACCCTAATTTTGGTCAGGTAACTTGCAGAAACCTAGCTATTGTTGTTTTTTTCGATTAAATTGAAATGTGTATGCGGTGGCGCCTGATGATAGAGCACACCATTTCAGTATCCATTCCATTTTCCATCACACAAAATGCTCAGGTGATTTTTAACCCAATATTAGATATGGAGTCATACTTGGCACCAGTAAATGAGCTAACAACTATATTCCAATAAATTAAAATTTCTGATGTACTTTTATTGAAGAAAAACTATGTGTCTTTAAAAAAGCACTGTGTTGAAAGAGAGAAGAAAAAAGTTTTTCCTCATATTTTTACAGAAATTGATACCGTATTAATGCATGGTTGATTTACCCATTTTGATTGAAGCATCAAAAAACTAAATTCTTTTGAAGTATATTTAAAAATCCGTAAATTTTTTTTGAGTTCAGTGACACGTATGTAAACCATATGTGATGCATTAATTTCTATTAAAAGAAAAAAACAACATCCTTTTCCAAATACTTTTTAAAAATTAATTCCTTTATGTATTTATATAATAACTCAAGATTCAACTCATCATCGTGATTTCACTGAAATAGTTGAATAAATAATTTGGATGTATTCTTTTTTAAGGCATGTTATTTTGAGAAAAATTTAATGATACTTGTGTAGTTATTAAGGAAGAACAGGCAAATAGTTAAAAAAAAAATAAATAAAAATAAATAGAAACATCCTTTACAGGATGAATTTGAAATTTTTATTCCTTTTGTCAGTAGATCCTTCTTTCATAACCTAGACTTTTTCTAGGTTATGAAACAACAAGTGAGTAGAAACATGTAGCACGATCTTATAAGAGTGAAATGCAAGATACATACACACACACACACACACATCTGCAAGCTGCAGAAATAGCATATGTGAGAGGTTTCACAATACGTATTATTCATGGTGTATCTGTTTTTTCTTTAGAATGAAGTACATAGTTTAACAAGGAGAGCTGAGTTGTATTCGTTGTAGGTGAACAAGGGGAAGAGGGATGTTGAGTTCTAATGGCCGCAGCGATAAAAAAATCTTTTTTCTTCGGTAAATGTTCTTTATTATATTATATGGTAATTTTTGTCTTGGGGGTCACTTGCATATTAAAACAGAACCTAAATCTTGAAAGTCCAACGGCGACCCTCACATTTCTCTTGATATTTGAAATCAGCCTGTCAAAATTACACGTTTTCTTAAATTTTCAAAGAATAGTGAATGAGTTACCAAAATCTGAAAAACGTCCTTTCTAATGTTAAAGGGAAATTTTAAACTACAAACTATGATTCATATACTATTAAATGTGTATCAAAATACATCTAAAATATATAATTTAAAGAAGATAGCAATAACAGTTTTTAATATGAAATTCTGAGTCGTAATTCAAACCTTGATAAGTAAGAAAATGCATAAATATTATATTCATTATATTGTATTCATACATAATTCTATTCATATCAGTACACTTAAAATGTCTTAAAAATTAATTTTGGTTCTATTTCTATCAAGAGCTTTGAAAATGTCACATAAAATAGATTTAAATGATCCTTAAGAATTGTGTGTATGCAAGAAGGCAGCTAGCCACCGCATGTGTGATTTAGAGCTTCTTACGTTCCTTCCAGGAATTTCTCAACAGAATTTAAACCCTCATCAGAAGATGTGGAACTCATGAATTTTGATACCCCTTCGGAAATTGCTAGCAATTACCTCGCCGTGAGGACTTCCGGAATTACAGATTTAACCTGCACGTACACCACATGTTCACGGTGGTCTTCAGCGGTGCGTCTTCGATAATACCCGCTCTTCCCCAACCTCATGAAAAAAGTAAAATTCCGATAGAAATATATTAAACTTAGGTCGAAAAACAGCTTATATCTGTGAAAATTAACATTCAAAATATTGCACAGATTAGGATCATTTATTTTATCCATTTATTAATCGCGCAATATACGTTCTAATTGTCATTAAAGTATGTTTTAGAAAAGCGTTTCATAAACAAACTCATTATGTTTATTAAGTATACTCTGAAAATGTATTGCACACAGTTCAACAGAGTTGAATCGAATTGTAAAAGCATGATGCTGAACTGTTAAAAAATTGACATAGCTTCTAACAGAGACATACGGAACTCGACACATATGTTCAAATTAAAACATGCTTACACAGCCACAACCATTACCTTAGAAAGGTGTAATATGCTTAGAAAGGTGTAATATGCTAGGTGTATAAACAATTAAAGCAGTTGCATTAATCATTTTCCACTTCTAATAACGAAATGTATTCTCCAGTTTCCAGATACGCAAATTTTGTTAAACGCTTCCATGCCCACATTCCGAAATTGTTGATGATGAGATTCACCCATCACTGTCTCCCTACCGGTGAAATGAAGAGGGAAAACGGGAATAACAAACTAAGATTTCCCCCCCAAAGCTCTCTATTACATTCACATTTAGGAATAGTAAAAATTTGCATTGAATATTTTATCTGTGTGAAAGATTTTGATTTAAGTCATTAGTGATTTTTTCTTTTCTTTTTCTTTTTTTTTAATAGGGTAAAGGATTGCAGATTCGGGTGATTTCGTCTTTGATAATTGTTTTAGAGGGTAATATATTACAGATTAGGGTGATGTCTTTCATCAAAGTATTTTTTTAATGATTGCGAGGATGAAATATGTTACCATTACTTTTTCAAAATGTACTTTCAGAGTTTCAATACTATTGGTCGTGATGGATCATGTGTGCAGTCACAGTAAGTAAAAAAGAAATTATTCGAGAAAATTTTAGATCATGGCGAACGACAGTTCTACCAGTGACGCAGCCTACACCAACGAGCCAACCGAAAACAAACTGCGACACTCTACATTATACAGGCAGTTTTTGGGTTTTGTGATGTCTAAGTTTTTTCTGGAAATCTGCTAGAACGATTTTTTTTAGAAATTGGAATATGATTTTATTCGGTTTTTTATTTTAATCTTACAGTGTCAGAGAAAGCAGTTGTAACTAAATTTACCGTCCCTTTTATCCAGCTTCAAAAGAATAGTCCGCGAGATCGGCAATGCGCATGCGCTTGGTGGAAAAGAGACTTCGCGGCTTTTGCAAGACTAACGATACATGACAGCTGCTCCCAGTTAATGATTTTATTCAATAAACATTAATAAACTTGTTTCTGGTGGAATTAAAAAATAGAATTAGTTATATTAAATGTTAGAGTAAGAAATGTATATGATTTTACTCTTACAACAATTATTTACAGATTACAAACTAAGATCCTTAGAGTTCCCACCATACTTCTTTTCCTTTCAAAAATGATTTTGGTGCCATCTGTTTAGAAAAAAAAAAAAGAAAAATTACCGCACGAACAATATCTTTACTATTGTTTTAAGCAGCTTATTATTACATTCAAGTAGCATTAACATTTCTTTTTTTTCTTATTATTTTTTTCCAATCAGCATTTTTAAGTTAAAAATGTCACAAATTGAGTAATATACAGGGTGATCTTTTTTAAAGTGACAGTGTTTGGAGCGCCCTGTAGCGCGATCTAATAGCCGAAATGGCACCAAACTTGATATTTAGACTAATCAAGACATGGGAAAATGGATTCCGTGAAAAAAAAAAAAAAAAAAAAAAATTAGTTCCAAACAGCGCCGCTAGGGCAGTTTGTGGCGCTGTACAATATATAAATGTGAGAAAACAAAAATACTAACACATACAATCGTACAGTTAAATTATTAATGTTTATTTACTACACTAACTTCCCCCGTGAGGAATTAGACCACATTCAATATGAGCACCGTTCTCAGAAATAACACCGTGCATTCTGTGCACAACGTTCTCCACAGCCGTATGTAACATATCACGAGGAATATATTCCGCACTGTCTTTGTTATGTTGTCCTTTAGAATAGACAAATTTGATACTCCACCAACATAAACTTGAGATTTCAAATAACCCCAGAGCCAAAAATCGCATGGCGTGAGGTCAGGGGAACGAGGCGGCCATGCAACCGGAAAACTGCGACTTATGACTCTACATCAATGAAGTTTTGGCGAAACAGCTGCTTTACCCTATTACTAGTGTGTGGCGGAGCACCATCCTGCATAAAGATTGTCTGTTGGAGACGGTTTCTTTGCTGAAGTTGTAGAATAACAAACGTTTGCAGCATTTCGTTATACGTTTCTGCATTTATGGTGTACGTTTGGGGTCCTGTCGGAGGGATGGTCTCAAAAAAGAATGGCCCAATTATGAATTCGGCTGTGAAACCACACCAAACAGCGACTTTTGGGGAATTTAATGGGATTTCGTGCACGGTGTGGGGCTGCTCAGAAACCCAAATTCGGCTATTTTGTGTGTTTACGGATCCAGTGAGATAAAAATGGCACTCATCTCGCCACAGAATGTGCCATGAGAAAGCATCATCAATTTCTACCCTGGCAAGAAACGATAGAGCGAATGCCACTCGCTTATCATAATCATTTGGTTTCAGTTCGTGCAAGCGGCTGATTTTGTAGGGGTAAAATCAAATAACGAGCCGCAAAACTCTCCATACCGTGGAATAATTAATGTCCAATTGCCGAGCTACACCCCGGGCACTGCTAGTACCAGCAATGGTTCCAAGCGATCCTTCGACAATTCCAGTTGCCACATCAGTTATTACATCTTCTGATACTGGTTTACGTCCTCTCCCAGCGCGAATGGTCAGTGACACTGTTTCCTCGAACTTCTTAATCATTTTCTTAAGACCATTCAGCGATAAAGACCCCTTTCGTAATTTTTTTCTGGTTCGAAATTCCCGAAGAGCTGCGGATGCATTACATTGACTCATGTAATACAGCTTCACCAGTAACACACGTTCCGGTAACGTGAGAGGCATGTCCACTGGAGCTTGTTTACTTCAGCTGAGATTATTTGTCGGAGCTCTCTACTACGTGCTTTTATAGCCCCTATTACTGGCGCTGTCATCGCACAACGTATGCATTTTTCTTTGATAACCGTGTTTTATGCTAATTCTCGTTATTGTAAGCTACAGCAGCGCCACAAAATGCCCTAGCGGCGCTGTTTGGAACTATTTTTTTTCACGGAATCCTTCTTCCCATGTCTTGATTAGTCTAAATATCAAGTTTGGTGCCTTTTAGGCTATTAGATTGCACTACAGGGCGCTCCAAACACTGCCACTTTAAAAAAGATCACCCTGTATATGTTCTTATCTCGTTTCATTGCTTGATTCTCCAGGAAATAAAATCTAACAAAAACACGTCAATCTTCTGTGACATATCTGATACAAACAGCTTGTTGTGGCTTTTTTAATAAAATATTTTGATACTCCATGGCAGACGCGTAGCCAGGAAAATTTTTCGGGGGGGGGATATGAACTTATGTGTATAAATAGACGGAATTTCATCACTAATCCAAAAATTTCGGGGGGATATATCCCGATATCCCCCCCCCCTGGCTACGCCCCTGCTCCATGAAAACAGATTCGTATATTTATTAACATAACATAGTGTCAAGCAAATTGCCAAAATTCTTCCGTGAAACTAATTTATTATCTTCTGATCATGCCCCTAAAATGTAACGATATTCTCATACAAAAACACTTAACGGGTTAAAAGTTTGTGACGCAGCATTTATCTTTATAGCTATGTGAAATTTAAATATGTGTCTTAAAATAATGATATCAAATTTTGAGTGGCAACCTGGTGTGACTTTATAAGATTTGTTTTTAAATTCCATTATAGTTACTTTCGTTTTATTTTCTAAATAAGATTTACACATTCAAGCAATGCTTTTAATTATTAAATACATAACACTTTCACCGAGCATATATTATGTATTCATATGAATTTATTTCAATAATTAATTTATCTTTTGCGTCAAGCTATCCAAAAGGGCAAACAAAATTTTCATAAATGTTTTCTTGTAACACACTATGTATTTGTGCACATTTCACTTAGCTTGAATACTATCACACAAAGTAAACCTTTACGTAAGTTTTGCTTGCCCTTTTGGATAGCGTTACGTTAAAGATACATTAGATTATTGAAATAAATTAATTTGAATGCATAATACAGGCTCAGTGAAAGTGTGATTTATTTCATAATTAAAAGCATTGCTTGAATGTGTAAATCTTCTGTAGAAAATAAAACAAAAGTAACTGTAATGGAATTTAAAAATAAATCTAATGAAGTCACACCAGGGTGTCACTCAAAATTTGCTATCATTATTTTTAAGACCACATTTAAAATTCATATAGCTATAAAGTTAAATGCTGCGTCACAAACTTTTAACACGTTAAGGGTTTTTGTATGGGATTTATTTTACAAATAGGAAACAAACTTTTTTTTTTTATAACTACTCTCGTCTTGTCAAGTATTAACTATGCTCGTATTCCCTTGGATTCAATTTATACTTTCTAAAGAAAACTTTTGTGTTACTGAATATAAATAAAATCATCTCAGCTCTTGTTACTTTAAATGAAATAATTTGTAAGTTTTATGACTTTTTTTTTAAAATAAAATCTTGTGTCTGCAGTTACATTGAGCAAATCTAACTGATTTCGAAGCAGAGAATAAACTTATGTTACGGTTCGAAATTGAACATTTAAAATGATGTATTGTTTGGAAAATAATTTAGACACTGGCTTCCGGAAATACCAGAAAAAGAACCTACTAGTTGATAAGGAAGAAAATTTGAAAGTAGTAAATCACAAAAGCATTTGACGGGGGGAGGATAAGTTTTCAGTCTTTGCAGAGAGGGAACTAACCGCTGAATCAACCCTATCCTTCCGTTCTCACTACAGCCAGCATTTTCGAACCCTCTTCTCTCCTCTTACCTCCGTGAATTAAAACGGGTCGATGACACAGCTACAAGAAGGGTGGTTTTTTTGCTCGATGATGAAAAAAAAATATTTATTTCTCTTTTCAGACATTGTTTGCTGCCTTTATTCAGCGCAAGAAATCTTAGATTAGGCCATTTTTTTCTCTCTGTGTGCCTCTTCCTTTTTTCCCTCTAAAGCAAAGTGGGGATGCTTCTAAAAAATCGGGAATAAGAAATAATAAAAGACCTAAAGGGTTGGCTTAAAGACGGATCCAACATCTCAGCAGAACTATTACTTGTCGTGTGAAAACGATTTTTTCTGCCAGCATTTTTTTCGGAGGAAAGAAACTGGTGGGTTAGTGACTGGGGCGGCAATCGAGGTAATATTTAGAGAAGGAAAAATAACGATTCTGGAGATACACCCCAATATAATCTTGATAAGTTTTTTATTAACAAAAAAACCTCTAAAAGCAGAGAAAAAAGTGAAAAATAGTTCAGATTGTTTTTTTTTTCTCTCTTTTTAACGTGAAAAAACAAAAATTGCATTTCTTTTAAACGCATTAATACTATGTCTTATGAGGTGAAAAAGGTGAAGACATGCAAGAAAAACTTATACAGAGTCGCAACTAAGGGGTTGCAAGCAGGGCACGAGGCACCGTGCTAAGGGGTAGTCCAAAATCGCGTATTTCTCATGGGAGGGGAGTGCTAAAATGAAGTATGGTTCATGGAAGGGGAGGACTTGCCCCGGGTGACGCAAACTCCAGTTGCGGTACTGAACTTAATTAAGGCTGGCGTCCGTACGGGATTCGGTTCCATAGCAAGTCAATGTATTTCTCCTGCATCAACTTTCCGTATTCCGGGAGCAAGTCTTTCGCAGCTCATCTTTTGTGCTACACCGCCTTGAAAACCGCAGAATGACAAATGAAAACCAATTATCCTTTGTTGGGTGACACGTGGAACGCTGAAATTTCTCTCCCAGGAATGGTTACAATATTTTTCAGAACCGTTGCCAAAAGTTTCAGCCAAATTTTTGCAAAAGAGTAGGATGGAGACGAATGTAACAGAAATATCAAGCCAAATATAGTAACCCAGATCCTGGTGTGTTTAAAATTTACGACCTGCACGTGCCGATTGACAATTAAAAATGTCCCTTCAAGCCCTTCAGGGTATGGAAACGGATTCCCGTGGACGCACAATGTACGCCAGCCTTTTCATCTATGTATTTACTCCATTTACTTGGAACAAACAGACGGGCTTATTTTACCAGAACATAATGCTAAGCTTCAGGTATCAAATCACTCAATTCTTTCCATAAATGATGCTTTAATAGTGCACTTCATAGCATATTATGTGAAAGGATCTCTTTAAATACTCTAAAAATTACGGAATATATACGAAATAATTTTTTATTGGAAACGATATATATATATGTGTGTGTGGGTGTCTTAAGAGTGCGTCAAAAGTTACAAATGGTTTAGATTTGGGAATAACATCTTTATTTATCGTTAGTTCCAATGCGCTAAAAAGTTACGGAATATAGACATAGTAAATTTTCATTGAAAACGCTATATATGTGTATGTATGTATTTATATAGAGAGTGCACCGAAAGTTCCAGTCCTTGATCTTTAGTTTTATCAAACACCAATGGAAACTAATGATTAATAAGGACATGGACGCCGGCAGTATAGGGCAAGGGGGGCACTTCCCCCCCCGGATTTTTGTATGCAGTGTTCTCCCTTGCTTTTTTGTTCTTTTCAACATGGTTACCATACGTTGAAGTAGTCTTTGCGCCCCCCCCTCTGGGAAATATTCTGGCGGCGCCCATGAATAAGGAAGTCATTCACAATCCTAAACCTTTCGGGATTCTGGCCTACAAATGTAAAGTTACCCTGCTTTTAAAGTTTTAGTTAATTTATTTTCTAATAAATAATCTGTTGGGATGAATATGCTCCATATTGTTTTACGTCTATATTTTGCTTTAAAACTTCCAAGTAATTCAATGAGTAACGTATTTTTAAACGTTGTACATTATTCAAAGGGATTGATCCTTTTTTTCACTTTTCAGAATAATTACCTTTATGAACACCAGATAAAGTGATGTGATAACTGTCGTAAGTGGATATCATAAAGCAAAAGAGAATAACAGGGAATGCCTTAATTAGTTAATACAGCCAGGATAATTATTGTGCAGATACTTCATTAGTAGACTACAATAGGTATCTTACCTAGATTCAGACTAAAAACACCTTTCGAGTTTTCCCTTTTTTTTAATTTAACTCTTTTTCGTTTTTTAAACATTTTTTAAAGAAAAGAAGGTTTGGGTTTAACGCGATAAAGTTTTATATTAAAAAAAAACCTAAATTTAGGAAGACTTTCTTATTCCCAATTTTAACCACTGAAATGCTGAATTTATGCTTTAACACTAGAAGCGCCAGAGCAGTCATTTTGACTGTTTTCGCCATTTTAGCTTGGATTCCTAAAAGACCCTTTACTTTAGGAAGTCATAATTTTTTTAATTCTCCTAAAAAACCTTGAAAATTATTGGCACTAAATATGCATTGAATGAAAATAAAATTAATGGAAATATTTTTATGTATACCTAGAAGCGCCACGAGCAGTCAAATTGACTGCTAGTGAAATTGAGTTTATTCATCGTACTCTATCACGCAGAAAAAATCTTATCATGAAGAAACATTTCCCCTACATATTCCTTTCATTCACTATTTCTCTAATCCATGAAATACTTGTCATTTTCCGCCCCCTTCCTCAGCACCCCTCCATTTAAAAAAAAAAAAACATTGTCCCGTAATCGTTTTCGAGATACCATGGAAAATCTAAGATTTGATTTGAAGTCAAACAGGAGTCAACATTTAGAAACTGATAAGTTTGCCATGTTTTCAGATATCTGGAACAAATTTATAGAAAACTGTGCTCTTTCTTATATGCCAGGAGAAAATCTGGTGTTGGATGAACAACTATTTCCATCAAAAGTTATGTGCAAGTTTATTCAATGTATGCCGAATAAACCAGATAAATTTGGTATAAAATTTTAGATGCTAGTTGATGTTGACTCAAAGATTATGTGCAATGCTTTTCCATACCTTGGAAAGGATAACGCAAGAAATGAAAATGAAAGCCTTTCTGAAAATATAGTAATGTGCCTTCTGAGCCCTTATGTGAATACAGGTAGAAATATGACAGTGGGCAACTATTTTTCCTCGCTTTCATTAGCTAAAAAACTTAAAATGAAGAATACAAGTTTTGTGGGGACAGTAAGAAGACATCGAAAAGAAATTCCGCATGAAATCAGAAAATCAAACACTCAGCTTCACGAAACAGTTTTACTGAAAAATGGAGACACTACACTGGCAGTGTATCAGGGTAAAAAGAATAAAAATGTCCTGCTTCTAAGTACCTTGCATACAGATGTAAATGTAGAGTCACAAACTGTGAAAAAACTTCCAGAAACAGAATTCTACAACAAAACCAAATGTGGTGTCGACATTATTGACCAAATGAAACGTAAATATTCTGTGCGGGCTGCTTCCCGTAGATGGCCCGTGCATATTTTCTATAATATGCTGGATTTGGCAGGAACTAATGCCTGCATTATCTACCGAGAAATGAGTGGTAAATGTATAATAAGACATAACTTTCTTTTTCAATTGGCAGAAGAATTGAGAGCGAGTCACTTGAAGAAAAAGACAAGTGCACAACTGCCCTCAGAAATTTCGAACACTACTAACAAAAACTCTCAAAAAAGAGACGGCAATGCTAAATTGGATTTTGTAAGAGCAACGAAACAAGTGATATGTGCCATAAATGTTCACATTTCATATGTGGTAAATCTACTTCCAGCATTGAAAAAATTCTAATATGTAAAAATTGCAAATAGCATTAAAATGAGTTTTATTAAAAAGTAAGTAAAAATATTTTTTGTAGCATGTATTTTAACAAGAATTAACATTTTATTCTTTAAAAAAGCTTTTAAAAATACCATAAACTTTTTGTATTTAAATAAATGTACAACATTCTTTGAGCAGTCAATTTGACTGCTGCTGGCGCTTCTAGGTAGAAAGAAAGTGCGGCGCTTCTAGTGTTAAAGAGCATTTTCTTTTACCGATTATTGAAGATAATTTTGCCTCTTTCTCTTTTGGTTTATAGTAACCTTTTAAAAGCACAGGGTTGGTGCACTTAAATATCATATGGAATATTAATGCCAATTAAAAAAAATAAAAAATAAACGATAACAGAGTTCGTGCAGGTTTTACGCAGGTTTTGTTCGTGCTAAATTTACTAAAATTCCTAATTTTCGAAATACTGTCCTAAAATGGTCTGATGTTTCAAAAGTGGTCTTGTTTCTTTTTATAAAATACGGAAAGAAGTTTTCTCGAGTGCTTTAAATAGTAGGACGTATTAGAACAATTTTTCAATTCGGAATTTTAGCAAGTTAACTACCCGTACGTGCCCTGCGATAAATGAAGGTTGAATTATTAAAAAAGTTTATGAGTGAGTTTTATTATTAGTTTTCAAAGTGATTTCATTCGATAAAGTAACATTCATAAAATTAAAAGAAAAAAAAAAACGCTACATTCACTATATACAATATTCACTATATACAATATATACAATACTGCATTCACTATATACAAAGGTGAACATGAATAAAAAGGACCTAATTTCTAAATCCATTATAAGTTTAGACTTCGTAATATCTTACAGACGTTACTAACAGTACAAATGAAGTATTTAAATATTATTCTTATTAAAATATTTTTCAGAATATTTCATTTTGAAATTTATTTCTCTCAAGCTTTATATGATTTTTTGGGTTTCATTTTATGTCTTTTTATTGAATTATCTTTTGCAAGCCTTATAAGAGATACCTTATTTAATTTAAAACATCCGACTTAATCTACATACAAACCCTTTTATTACACCGAAGAGAGATTTAAAGAATGTCGTTGAAGTTACACTTTCTGGTAAGTTTAATCGACAGGTACAGTTCAATTTTTGGGCACTCACGAAAAATCAGAAACTCTAACTAGGTGTCCCAAAAGCACGAACCTATGCTTTAATTCCTTGAATACTGATTACAGACCTATACAATAAATTACAAAATTACGTGAAAAAAAGGAACATAATTTTAGGGTGCCGATTAAACTTCCACGAGAAGAAATCTAGATGAATATGAAGTTTAAATTTTTATACGGCCTCCGTACGAAAAATTCCTATTTAGCATAATGTGTCCTATGCATTAATTAGATGGTGTAAAATATTTCAGCCATTCATCATAAAAGGGCTCATATATGAAACTAAATGCATGCTGACTTAAATCACTTTTTAATGATTCTCGAGAGCAAAAAATCTCATAGGAAGATCGCTCTTTTGGAGCTATACACAAATTAGGAAGGAAAACATTGATTGAATTAATACATAATACTTTTGCTACCATGGGTATTGTATAGACCCTTTCCAGCTTTGTTTAAATACATCTCTGGGCCTTTCTATGATAAAAGGCTGACATTTGGAACATCACCTAATTAATGTGGAGCATTTAAAAATTGGTAATTTTTTATACGGGGACCATATAAAAAATCAAACGTTGTATTTATTTAGATTTAATCTGCAGAAAATTTTAATCGATACCATAAGATTTTGTACCTTTTTCTACGCAACTTTGTAATTTATTGTGTTTGTCTATGATTAATATTTTAGACATAAAAGCCTAGGTCAGTGTGTTTGGAACGCATGCACGCACACACACGCACATACACACACACACACACACACATATATATATATATATATATAGAGAGAGAGAGAGAGAGAGAGAGAGAGAGAGAAATATATAACTCTGTATCATATCAAGCTCTGTAAATTATTTGGAACTTTATACAAAAGCTTACGTTAGCTTACTAGCAGCAATTTTTGTTTCATTTCAATATTCATAAAATAAGTACCATAGTTAGGAAGGCATAAAAACACCTTGTTTTAAAAATTTCTACATTTTTTTCACATATTTTCTGTATACAATATATTGCTTCCGCTTACAAAAGTTTTACAGGAAATAAAGCAAATTAAATTAATAATAAATTTGTAAAAGCATACAGAAAACGTTATACATATTTTAAAAACATGAAGTACAGCTGCGGGGAAAAAAACGCCCACTTGCTCTTTATTTGGCCGTATACATCACAGTTATACATTCCATTCATTTGCAAATAACGATTACTTTATTTTACTATTAATTTAATTTGCATAAGAGGCCGTCGTCATATTTAATTTTACATCAAATTCGTTTTTCTCAGTGGCAACACTATTTTGACTTTATTAAACAAAAGAGAACCTTCAAATTACTCTAAATATAAATTTTCACCAATTTTCTACGATAATTTTCGGAGATAAAACGAATTCTTCTTTGCGCGATTTTAAGGGACTTCCTGAAAATTGAAAAACACTATTTGTAGGTTCCGAACTTTTCGCCTTTCATTAATTTCGCTCGCAATAGTTAAAAGAAATAAATATTATTTACAGGGAAAATACTGTTTCTAGTCTTAAAGTTTTTTGTACTGAGATTATCAGAGGTAGAAATTAGAATATTTAGTCAGTGGTCCAAATGAACCGTGACTCCAAAACTCCCTTGGCCCGTATACAGTATTTAAAGAAAAAATGCAAAACGACTGCTTACCGTTTTGAAAATCTTTCTAATTTTGAAATTGATATTGAGTATTTGAAAGCTCTCTTAGACAGGTGAAATGTTGACAGGAGTGAGAATCTGTTGTCTGCTCTTCTGCATACAAACATGAAAGTTACTCAGCTACGGCCAAACTCGAACATGAAGAATCGTTCCATGATTGAAAATTTATTTCTTTGCATTTCATGTAAAAAGCACAATTATTTATTGCAATATTTTTATAAGACTTATGCCGACCCAATTATCACTGTGTTTGTTATTTCACTTTCTTCATTTAATATTATCGCCTGCCGTGAGCGATATTTTTATAAGACTTTTGGCGGTATTTTAATTTATAGTCAGATATTAAAATTCAGACTGAAAAATGTGCTTTTTAGTGTTTGTTTGACGCATCTACCAAAAATCTTTTAACCTGCCAATAAATAAGAAATCGACTAAATCATTCAGCTAAAATAATAATAATAAAATCTCCATGAATCGTTATCTCAAAATTAAATGAGTGTAAAATGTAAATAAAAAAATCTTCAACTTCCACTATTTAAAAATTAATAAATAAGTAAATAATAAAAGAGGAATTGACAGTATTCAACTCCGGATATTGTAGACTCTAATGTAGCGAGCATTCCTCCATAATGAAATCAAATCATGGGCCCCGATTAGTACATAATACATTTATATAGACTCTATATCAATAACTATACTGCTACAAAAAGTGTCGTAGTGATTACAGGACACATATGAAGCAACATTTTTCATTTTACATTTAAAAATATTAAGAGGTTTTTTTCAACACTTTTCAAAACTCGTGGATGAAATATTGTATGAAGATGGCCTACGAAGGAGGTTCTACATAGTTATTACTATACATGTGAATAAAAATTATTATATAGAATATGGTCTAGTAAAGAATAAACGATATAGTTTGTGATGTATGTGTTTATAATATATATTGAATGCAACACAACATCAGTTTTGATGGGATAGTACTTTGCAGTTTTTAAGAGAACACCCATACCCTGAAAGTGAAACTTGCTAAATATTTACTTGCTGCTCTGGTTCTTAAACTTTCACACATTTTTAAGTTCGTCGCCTTTCAGTTTTTTTTTCTTTTTTGTTACTTCCTGCCCTTGAAATCAGCGTCGCGCACTCTATTGCTGCTCTTGAACTTTCTTACTGCAGAAGATCAAGGGCAAGGTTAGGTTACAGTAGCACCGGAATTGGGATAGGCACCCTAGTACCGGATGTATCAAAGAGCAGAGAACTCTAAAAATGGAAAGCGGCAAATATGTTACAGTTTAGTACACTAAAAAAATACATTTTTTACATCCACTTAAATGCTTAGGCTGAGGAAGCTAATATTCGATAATTATAATATTTTTTAAAAACAACATTCGGTAGTTCCATGAAAGCCCACCAACACTATATGCTCACAATTATCAGGGCATATTTCTATTATCGATAAAAATTATTGTACATTCATTCGAGTGTTAAAAATATTCTACTTAGCATTTTATGAAAATGATAAACTTATCTTTAAATCACAGTTCTAATCTGAATGATCTTGTAAAGAAAAACTATGTACACGTCTGTGTTTATCCTGAAACATTTTGTAACATATTGGCATCTTACCTTAGTAATTGCAAATACGGAGAATTCAATGAAATTTTTTTCTGCAGCACTGGCAGAAAAAAAAATTGAAATGAGGTACTCTTGATCCCTCTGGAATCTTGCAGATGCAAGTTTTTCCATATACACTTTAGCCCCACCTCTTTTTTTATAACGACATTTTATTAAAGAAGAGAAACTATGTAATTAAATTACATATTTTGCTGCCCTACAAGCAGCATTTAAACAGCCATTATGTGTAAACAAATTTGTGAAATGGAACACCTACTATTTTGATCACTAACAGATAGAAAACAAAACAACATTGTTTATTGGAAGACTAAATGGAATAAACTAATACTTTGCGAAAGTGATCAAAAGGCTTTAAAAGTTAATATTTTTTCCAATAAAGATATACAATTAGGTGTATTAAAACGTACAAGTAAAAAACATAATAAATAATTCAATAAGATCAAAGATGAAACTGCTAACCTTTATCCCTTGTTATTATTCTACAATTTCTAGCTTATTTACCACATAGAAGAAAATTAATATAAATTATATTGTACAGTTAAACGTAAATTAAATCTTAAGTATACGTTGGATTTCTGGAGTGAAACTAAAAAACTCTCCATTTAATAAAATATATATAAAAAAACATTTGCACACAAAATGCTGAAAATTTATTTCTGTGTAAGCACAAAAAAAGTAGATTTTTTTAATTTTTTGTACTTTATGCAAACAGGGTTACAGGTAACTTGACGCATTCCTCTTAAGACGTGATGTGGGAGCCAAAGTGCTACAATTTTCACCCCCATGTGTATGGCCGAAAATCCATAGTTTTCCAGAAAATTTAATTCTGAACTTTTTTCTTTAATAACCCAAAATTTGACATTCAAGTGGAAATTTTAAAAAAATCTACTCATTACATGGGTTTCATTTTAACGTATTATCATACCTGAAACTCTAACTAAGCTAACATAATCATAAAAAGTATAAAACTACTTTAAAATTTAAATTCACGAGCCATTACATGTATTTTAAAATTTTTAATACACTTGTTTCCTTTTGAAAGATGTTATTTATTTTAAAAAATACAATGACAGTAAACGTACAAATTACAAATAAAATTTCTTCCACTAGTCAGCTATGCAAAAATATTTTAATGTCCATCTGAAGACATGTAATTCGTAAAGGGTGAGTTTTACTTAGTGCAAGTAAAAACGTCAAAGGATGCACTCCCGTTCATTCCTTAGGATCGTTGTTAAACCGATTAAATTATCGTCGTTTTTTAAATTTATTTTCATAGCTGACACTCTAACTAAGCTAACGCAATCATGAAAAAGTACAAAAATACTTCAAAATTTTAATTCATGCGATTTACCTGTATTTTTTTAATATATGTATTTACATTTTTTTTTCAAAAATGTTGTTTATCTCAAAAATACCATTGCAGTAAGCGTACAAATTACAAATATTGTCCTATTAATCAGCTATTCAAAAACGTATAAATGTCCATCTAAAGACGTGTGTGTAATTCGTTAAGAAGGGTGAGTCTTACTTAACGAAGGTAGAAAATACGAAAGGATGCTGCTTCGCTTATCGCTCAGGATCGTCGGACAACTATCAACGTCGGTCAAGTTATCACTGCTTTTAAAAGTTCGATCCACATCAGATTTTGAGCTTCGAACTTTGGTGTGTTAAGTCATTGTGTTAGTTTTGACTCTGCATTACGCAAGCATGTTTGTTGATTAGCCAGATAACAACAAAACGCGTTTATTCGACGCAGAGTCGAGACTAAATCTCCGTTTCCACTTTTGTCTTTACTGCCCCTAATGTCTTTACTGACTGAAATGTTGTAACGCTAAAGTAGAATTCCGTTTCTACTCGTACGTTTCCTCCAATGGCTTTTAGTGATTTCGCACATGCGTGTTTAAACTTTTATCTGTTTCCTGTTTTTCTTTTAAATATATCTCCCCATTTCTTATTTTTAAATACAGTAGAATTTCTTAAATTTTGATTTCCAATTTACGGAACTTCAATTATCAAGACGAAATTAGACCTTAAAATAACAATAAATCAGTATTCCACCAAAAATGTTTTAAAGATTTTAATAAAAATGTTTAAAAGAATAGCATCTTTCTAATGTGCAATTTCTCAGTAAATTATTTTATTTTTAATGCATTTTTTCTTTAAAAGTCTTTTTTTTTTTTACTTTACCTGATTATAAAGATTTTTTATAATTAATACCGCAGGATTTTTATAATCTGGAAATTTGTGTTCTCCAGAATCGGTAAAGTCCCTTCTATTTTGAATTTGAAAAATTCTACTGTGTTAATTTAAGGTACTTTTTTAGTTGGCACATATTATACTTATTTTAGGATGATTTAAAATAAACTGGATGTCAATGATTTCCATAAATTAGAGGCTTTAAAATTCAAGTTAAATGAGCTGTTTTGATAGATTTAAAAGGCAGCCACATTTTCGATAAATTTACATACTGCATTCTGTCTTTCACCAAGTAAGTAATTAATAGTATATTGATATCTGCTTTTCGTGTGTTTTGTAAATTTAAGAAATACATTCTGTTATTAATTTAATTTCAGTTATCTCTAATTTACACTAAAAACATATAAATATTTCTGAAATTGCTGTATTGTATTATGTTATGGTAAACCTACACGAGGAGTATTTCGTATTACCTATGGAAGGGGGGGGGGCTTGCGCGGTTGACTTTCTTAGTGCTTCTGAAGCGTATTTACGTTACATCATGAGAAAAACCGTCCAAAACTCGGAATTTTTGGATTATCAGCCGTCCGGTAGACCAGAACCTGGACCTTTACACTTCAGCTATCTACCATTTCCAGTACCTTATCAACTCGGCTCGGGTGGGCACAACATGTTGTTTTAGATGCCATCTTCGGCCTTTAAATGTCTAATACAAAAGATAGTGCATGAATAAATCTAGATTAATTAATCAAATTTCAATTTGAAAAGTATTGAACAAAATTTTAAATATGGTATTTCAAGGAATACAAAATAAAAGGGAGAAAACCTAAGATTTGGAAAAAATATTGGTCTTAAAATTAAAATTCAATAATTATAATAAATTTTATTTTTACATGAGGAGTAAAAGAGTTATTATTAAAACTAGTTAGTATGTAAAACTACTATTTTTTTTCCTTTGAATACTAAATAATATTAATTATGTGAGCTTTCTGAAGAGAAAAAACATTCATTGAAATATTAATTACATATTGAATTTTCAAATAGAGTTAATAATATTATAAAGATAAAAATTTAATTTTATTTAGAAATATATATCAAAATACTTGAGATCACCAGAATATGACATGAAATACTTAAAAGTTAGGCAGGAGCTTTACAAAATATACTTAAATTAATTATTTTTTAATTCAAAGTCTTAACAATTTTCAAATATTAATTATAGCAAAATAAATTACCGAAAAATAAATAAAGTATGTAATTATCTGTTATTATTTTTTAAACTGGAATAAAACAAATCCCATCCTTGCAAAATAGCGACGGAGGGAATCGAACACAAGACGTCAGGACAAAAATCAAAATCGGAACGTCCTAGCCAAGCTAGGTACAACCTGGCTTACTTTATAAGTTGTGTTGTATAGATCTTGTCACAGATGTACGCGACATTTCGGATAGCTGAGAGCCAAAAGCAAAAAAGAAATAGAAATATTATTAAAAGAGTGAATAATTAAAACATAAGGGATAAAAATATTCAAAAGGAAGGATGACGGAATTATTATTATTTTGTGCGTATGAAATCATGGAATGAGATTGAGCGCCGAAACATTTTCTTTTAACTTTAGATTTTTTAGGTCAATTGATTGCTTTAATTTTTGGCCAGAGTGGATTTATAATAATTTTGAAAACTGTGATGAAAATTTATTATTAATTAAACCAAAAAAAAGAGCCTACTTATCGTTAAAAAAAATGTGTTCTCCGGCCGTACTCTCTCACTTTCGTGACCGCCATATTGGTATGCTTGAGATAGCGTTTCTTATGGAACCAGCGAATGGGCTTACGAGATTCTTACGACGTTAGAGCCAGGGAATAAAATTTTTTTATTCCGATAAAAAATAACTGTAAAAGTAGAAACAGGGGCTTCGGGTAGAGTATTTAGCGGAATAAAGGTCGGGTAGAGTATTTAGGAAAATAAAGGTCTAGTGGAAATGCGGCCTAACACGACGACATTGCACACAGCCGTTTGAGATTCACAATCTTATGTGTCTAAGAGTTTAAACAAGTAGAAACAGTAATAAATTCATAGATTGATCAATGATCCTAAACAGTGGCGGATTTCCCAATAGGCGCATGAGGCACGCGCCTCGGGCCTCATATTTCTAAGGGGCCTCCAAATTCGGTTTTCAGAAAGAAAAAGCTATATGTAAATATCTGTTCAAGAGACATAAACTTTGTTCATAGTTTCAGGATTGCTTCTAGAGTAGAAAGCGCTTTTGAACAATCTTTTCTTTGGTGACTCACTTTCCTATTCACAGCATTGGACCATAATCTAAACTAATACTTTAATACGAATACTTTTAGTTTATAAGTAATTCATGCTTTAATTCCGTATTTCACTGTAAAAATATCCAGAAACGTTCCTTGGAAATAAGGATAAGTTGGACTTACAAATACTATACAGAAAGTATACATTTCCCTTTGAAAACTTTACTGTTTCGTTCAACCCGTCACTTAACCGAATAGTGGTCTCACGACCTTAAAAAACAGGCAGTTCACTTAAAAATGACTAGAATTGTAAAAAAAATATTCCCGTAGTGTTCCTTGAAAATAATAGGCGGCTTAGGTGCCCTAAATTCCAAGGAAAGTTGCACGAAAATACCAAGAACTTTACTGAACAAATATTCAATTCAGTGGATCTTTCCTGAGCTGTTCAATAGAGTTCCTGGTATTTTCATGCAACATTCCTTGGAATTTTAGGGTTCTCAACTGTCCATTATTTCCAAGAAAAATTCCTAGATTTTTTTGCATTGTTTTAATCTGCTCACTATATTTTATCTCAAAAAATACAGGTGCGGAGGGTCCCTATGCCTTTTTCCTATCCGGAATCAATTGGTTGTGTTGGGTTGGGGGATTACGGCCAATTATGTACAAGTGGGATCTATGCCGATGGGTGTGGGTGCTCCCCTTGGGGGTCTTTCTAAGGGATTCTAACCCCTATTTACGCTAAGTTTTGGAGGAAACCACGGAAAATTCCAAACGATTAGGTTGGCGGACGCGACATGGTTTTGAACCAGGCACCTTCTGTCTCCCAGTTCAGAGTGCTATGCGCTCAGCCACTGGTTGGGCCGCACTGAATCAGATTGCGGCTCAGTAGCTGGTATTGCAGTAGGACATTCAAATACACCTGCTTTATAGATTGCCGCCCCCCCCCCAAATCAAAAAGTATACAGTCTGATAAGAATATTTCTCATTTTAAAAGAGGAAAGCCTGAACCGCTTTATTCTACAGCTTGAGATTGAAAAATTTGTCAAAAATTAAATATTTTATGTTTTTCAGCCGTTCTTCATTTAAATGATTTAGGAAAGGACACTCTGTATTCAGTGAAATTTTCAAATATACCTAGAATATGTAATTGTTGTTGGTTGTCACGATGTAAAAGAAATTGGAAACAATAATTTATCTTCTTTCGAAAAATCACTAAAAATTAAAAATTTAAGCTAGGGATAACCGATTTTTATCTTTTTTTGGAATCGAAACTTTCCGAGTATGCAATGATAAAATATTGCCGACCAATAATTAAAAAGATATGAGCTGATACATGTGTGATAACACTTTTTTGGGGGGATTGCGCGAAGATACTTGATAGTTAAAAAAAAGTATTGAAAAATTAAAGAAAGCAATACTTAACGTCACCGAAATTACACATGCATGCAAAGTTTCAGCTCGATCGGATGATAGTGGGTTAAAATTCATAGACAAATTTTGAACTGGAATGTCATACACAGTTAATTAAAAACTTAAAAAACAAATAATGATTAATTTAATTTTTTCTTTTCAACTAAAAAATATTTATGATAACTATATTATAAATACGGCATGTATTTTATAGTCGCAGATGAAAATGCTAAACATTAATAATAAACCTAGGACCGAAGCTTAGAGTATACCCATTATAAAGCGGAATTTATTTTTAAGTCAATAATATTTTTTGTACTTTAACTACTTAAAGTATTGGGTTTTTTTTAAGTTTCTCTTGTAGTTTTTTCATTCTATTTAAAATATAGAATAATGTGTGTGTGTGTGTGTGTGTGTGTGTGTATATATTATTCATACCTATATAATTACTCAAATAATAGTCCTAAACTTAATGACAGTTTTTGAATAAACACAAAAATTAGACTAAACAGAAAGCTTACTTTTACTATTAAGCTGCTTAGTTTTGCAGTTCCAATCGGAAAATTTATGAATATATTTAAATATTTATAAATATATGTTCTAGAAGGAATGTTTTTACTTTTCCTACCAAAAACCAAAAAATTTAGGAAACAAATAAAATAAGGTAAGACTGCTTACCTTTCTGAGGGGTGCCTGCGAAGGTGGGGCCGGTCCTAGATATCCGCTCAAGACGTATTGTATAATCTGTAAGACTGCTTTAAGCAATAACTAAACTTAACTATTAAAATTTAATTACTGGATTACATTTTCTTACAAAATTAGTATATACATTATGTACAAGAAATCAGTTTAGAATCATTAATAACTTCAGGTCTCCGATACAACGGAGCCTGCCACTTTCCATGCAATCTCAAAGCTAAACTAAAAAAAGGAGAGAGAAAAAAAAACAAACAATGTTCACTGTCTGTGAGCTCCTTGCGTCATCACAGTAGTGGTGCTCTAGGCGCCAAAAAATGCAGCTGCAGGTGAAGTTAGTCCAAACAAATTGAAATGTTCGCGAATTACGCCACAAATGTTAAATTTTTGGTTCATTTTGTCCAAGTAAAGAATTCTTCTGAACTTTGTGAAGTCATGTTTCTGATCAAGTTTCCTTTGTTCTGACCTTCAAAAGTACCTGTTAAGTAGTCAAAATTTTCATGACTGAAACAAGACATATGCCAGTGGTCCACAAAAAGTAATTCGACGTAATTAAGTAACAGTGAAAAATAATCAATATAAAACTGCAGTTGCTGGGTTATACTTAGAGGTATGCTGATGTTTATTTAGTGTTAATCATGAAAAGTGAAACGTAGTACAAAAATTATTGAGGTAAAAAATGTTTAAGATGAACAAATCTATAAACATAAAAATTATTTTAAAATTTTAATACTCATTTTGTAGCAGGCCCTGACGATCGGACGGACACTTGGTGCACGTGCCCTGGGCACACATGGAGAAATAAGCCAAAAAATTGAGTTTAACACGATATACAGGGGCACAAAACTTGAGCCAGCTAAAGGACACAAAATCTGAAAAGTGCCCTGGGCACAAAAGTGTTATAGTGAAAGTCAGGCCCTGATTTGTAGACATAAACTAGATATAAAAGGAATTAAACATTTTAAAATAATAAACAATAATGTAAAGGAGTTAGAGTTAGTGATTTTTTTTTTTTTTTGAGGAGGGGGGGGGGGCTCAAAATTGAGTTGCGCCTTGGGCCTGCCTCTCAAGAGCAAAATCCGCCACTGATCCTAAACAATGAACGTTGGTGCCTCCTTTGGCGTTTTTAACAGCGCTAACTAAATTTGTTTATTGTAATTACATTGTATGTCCGCTTAATGCAATAGTATATTTTCACATAAAAATACATTTTTGAAATGAAAATGTAAATAAATAAAAAAAATACACGTAAATAGCGTGAATTAAAATTTGTTTATTGTAATTACATTGCATGTCCACTTAATGCAATAGTATATTTTCACATAAAAATACATTTTTGAAATGAATAACTAGTAAATAAATAAAAAAATACACGTAAATAGCGTGAGTTAAAATTCTGAAGTAATTTTGTCTTTTTGCAGGATTACGCTATCTTTAAAATTAAAATTTAAAAACCGTGATAACTTAATTGGTTTAACAACGATCCTAAAGAATGGAAGGAGTGCATCCTATGGCGTTTCCACCTGCGCTAAGTAAAAATCACCCCTCTTTACCCTCTCCCCCCTCTACGTTTATGGATAGCTGATTAATGGTAGAAAATTTTATTTTTAATTTGTACATAGTAGTTTACTGCAATCGTAGATTTTGAAATAAGTAACATATTTTGACAGTAAATACATAAATTAAATTATTAAAAAAACTACATGTAATGGCTCTTTAATTTAAATTTTATACTAGTTTTGTACTTTTTATGATTACGTTAGCTTATTTAGAGCTTCGCTACGAAAATAAATTAAAATGAAACCCATTTAATTAGTAGATAATTTTAAATTGCACTGTCAAATTTTGGGTTCTTCAAGAAAAAAGTTTAAAATTCAATTTTCTCGAAAACTATTGATTTTCGACTATACATATGGGGGGCTAAATGGTAACATTTTGGCTATGCAATCACGTTTTACCAGGAATATGTCGAGTTATAAGTAACCCTTTATATTTTTATTATTATGTAACAGCGAACGGAAGATTTTATTGAAACTCGAACATTGTAAGTTATTTTCTGCCTTTTAAAGAAAAAACAGATGCATCTGGATTTAGATAAGCTTCGAAAAGCCCAATTCTTTAGTTCAAAGGTTTATTTTTCTTTTCTTTTTTAAAAATTTAATTGGGTGTCTCTTTTGCCGCTACCTACTCCAGAAATGAAAAAAGAAGACACCACAATTCTCAGACAGTTTTCTGTTTAAATACCGAATGTCTGGTGACACTCAAGAATAAAAATAAACACTCTAGAATTAATATCAAGTGTGTTTTGTTCCCAGCAACATTTATTCGTTTGGAATAAAATTGCTGCAATATGATGGTTTAAGCGTGATATGAAAGTTAGTCTCAGATATTTATTTTTATTGTTAGTTGTTTACATTGCAGTAGAGCGGTACATCTGAAATGGTATCATGCTTTCTTCAGTTAATGATTAATTTAAAGCCCTTTGAAATAGTTTAGACGTAAAATTAAGTCATAAGATGCAAGAGAGATATGCTTGAATATATATATATATATATATATATATATATATATATATATATATATATATATATATACAGGGTGTCCAGTGCTAACACTGTCCAATGGCTATTTCCTAAACCATTAGTCAGAGACACATCGTTCCAATTGCAAAAATGGTCTAAATTGTATAATCTATTATATGAGAAATAATCGAAGTCAATAAATCAAATCCTATAAAAATAACGAAATTTAAATTTTACAAGGTCACCGGTCCTATCAGATATATTTAGAAAAAAATTCTTTATCCAATTTCATGCAGGAAAAAAAAAAAAAAAAATTCGTCCTTCTACGACCAAAATTCGCCGAGTTACAGCTGCTTAAAGTTATAGCACTTTTCGAGATGCGAAATAGGGGTTGTATACAAAATTAATTTGAGAAAAATTAATATACATGGTTTTGTGCATTCTAATATTTATTAGCAATTTCATTAACTATTTTATGAATGTAGATTGTAATAAAGAAGATTAACGTTTAACTATGTGTATCCAATAAAGTAACATAAAAATATACCTTATGCTGAAAATAGAAAAAAACAAGGGAATTAAACTTTTCAATAAACATTAAATTAGAATATGAAACATTTAAAAATACGAATATATGCAATTTTAGAAACTTAAAATAATATTACAAATTCTATTAGCATAACATTTGCTCAAAGCAAGGGCGGATTAAGGGGGGGAGAGCGACCGCCCCCCCCGCCAAGAAAAAAGAAATTAATGTTAAAGATCTTATTTTACTTCCCCAAAATGGATGTAAATATCAATCTTCTAACTAACCGCCCCACCCCCGAGAAACTTGCATTAATCCGCCACTGCCTCAAAGTAGCTTCCTTCGGCTACAATGCAAACATACACCCGTGTCAAAAACTTCCTGTACTTTGCGCAGCATACTCGGTGTTACACATCTGCATGCTACACATATACGATTTAGTAAGTCTGATGGACTTGTTGATTCTTTTTCATATACTTTATTTTTCAAGAAACTCCAGAGAAAGTAATCTAAGGGATTCAAGTCTGGTGATCTTGGGAGCCACTCAACAAGACCGCCGTACCCAATTATATTATTTACAAATGTTTCTGTTAGATCAGTTCGAGGCGTTAGTGAATTATGTGCTGGAGCACCATCATGATGAAACCACATTTGTTACAGATCTCGTAGTGAAACACACTCGTCTAAGAAGTCAGTCATTGAGCCCTCTAAAATCTGTGGATATCTTTCGGATTTTGAAGCGGCATCGGAAAAAAAATGACCTAATTAAGGTCTCTTTCCATATGCCGCACCAAACATTTATCGACCAACGACTTGATGAACTTGATGACCGGTTTCTCTTAAACGCGTCACTACGTTTGATTTTGTACTAGCAGATTTGTGATTGTCATTCGGAAATTTTAAGCATACTGCTTCGCAGCTTCTCGCTTATTCCGATGAAATTCTCCTTTAAGTAACACCATTTCAGTATACTCATTAGTATTAAACATCATCTTTCGTTTTTTATACTCAATAATCTACGAATTCAAATATCATGAAATTTAGACAAACACTAACAAAGTAACTTAAACACTTTTTAAACTCCAGTAAAATATTAAAATTTAATGTTTATCGTCTGCCAACCATTTTACCTGAAACACGATATCTCATTTCAATCTATTCAAATACACTCACAAATTTGTTAAAAGTTTAGATGTTCTATCTTTTTAATAAATTTCTCGTTGTTTCGGCAAAATATTTTTTTTTATTTATCCAACTTCTTAAAATTCTGTTACTTCATTTAGAGAAAAGATTATCGAAAGACCCCGGATAAATTTTTGAGCCTCGCTACAAACTTCTGCTTATATATTAGTATTCTAAAATTAGTTTTTCTTCCTTCTGCGCATTATGCCAGAAAATTAAATTAAAACCTATAGTTGAAAATTTCAATATTTATACAGTCCCCTAACGATTCGCCGTAACGGGACATTTTTGAACGTGGAAAAGTGACTTAAGTCAAAACGTTTGTTGCTTCATAACTCGGTGAATTTTGGTCGTATAAGGGCGATTTTGTAAAATTATATAAAAAAAAAATTCTAAATATAACTGATAGGACCGGGGGACTATCTACCGTATAGAAATTTAAATTTCGTAAATTTTATAGCAATTTATTTATTGACTTCAATTGTTTCTGATATAATAGATTATGCAATTTAAAGCATTTTTGCAATTGGTACCATGTGTCTCTGACTAAATAGCCATTGAACAGCGTTAGCACTGGACACCCTGTATATATATATATATTATAAATACAGGGTTGAGTACAAATGATGGACCCGATTTATAAAAAAATCATATATTTTCGAAACTACTGCACATATTACAGTGAGTGGATACATGAACGTAAAGAGAAATACACCAAGTTTTTCATTCTACCAATGAACAGACGGCAGCCCATTCAAAATCGCTGTGATTAAACTCCAAACCCGCCGACAATAACAAAGGAGAGTTTTTGCGTATTAGAATATGCACGCGCTTTTTTCAGTTATTTCCGTGTAACGTGCATTTAGAAATCGCTACAGAAGAGAAGCAACCAAGTCACAACAGCATTCTGCGGTGGTATCATCAATTTAAGGAAATATATTTACCCTGAATCACACGGTCACCAAGATCCACCATGTGATTTCTTTTGTAAGAGCTACGTCAATGACATTGTTTATGTGCCACCTATGCTAAAAACACTGCCAGAACTTAAAGAACGCATTTGTGCAGCATTCGAATCAATGATAGAGTGATGCTACAAAATGTATGGAATTAACTGGATTAGAGATTGGGCGTATGCTGGGTAACACTTCAAACATTCGAAACTGAAAAAGAAAACTTAGTATATTTCTCTTTACACCTTTATCACTTATTCTAATACGTGCAATACTTTCAAAAATATGATTTTTTAAAATCGGGTCCATCATTTGTACTCATCCTGTAGATATATATATATATATATGTATATAATTTTTAATAAAACAGAATATTTTCCTCATCTATTTGCTACACATTTATATATTTTAAAATCGTAATCTATGGCAGTAAGGATAGTCCACTGACTGAAGGCGGTAGCTCTATCATTCTATAGATCTTTACAAAATAAGAATATATTTTTACTTTTCATTTAATGAGTATGTGTTTCATATTACGCATAAGAATAATTGATTTTACTATCCTTTAAAGCCAAAACCTTTATACGGTATTTTGTTTATAACTATTAGACTAAAGAAAATGCATGTTTGAAAAAAAAATATTTATAATTTAAAAAGTAAAACCCGAAGGTATATAGAAATCTTAACTGCATTTTAAGAAGGTTTTACATAGACTCTACTGGGATATTTACTAGGGAATTTCTAAGGTGCTCTTCTTCGTTAAGTATGCATCCAAGGATTTTCTTTTCCGAAGAAGGCTGATTTTTTTTTCTTTAAAAGAAACAACAGTTTGACGAAACTCTTGAAACAGTTTCAGAGTATATGTAATTTGACATAAAAACTACCAAAAGTTGCTTCCTATCATCGTTTATCCCATTAAAAATTGTTCAATACCATTTATATTAAAAGATGACAACAATATATTTTAGTTCAAAAAGGCATAGAAAAATTGTGTTTGGAAAAATCTGTGCGATACCGTTTGTTTCTACCAAGGGATTTCTATAAATTCGTGTAGATGATTTAATTTGCTTTCAAAATTAATTCATTTGGAAGTTATTGATACATTATATTGAGAAAGCATTGCATAGTTAAGCAGCTCAAAGACATTCGCCCAGTTTTTGTACATCTGATTTTGCCTGATTCGAATGATGCAAGCTCTTAAAAATCGATTCCATTGTTTGTCTTGCCAGAAAAGAAGAGAAAAAAAAATAATACTATTGCCACTTTAAAAAGCTTTGGTAACACTCATTAAACAAAGTAAATAGTTGTAGATTGATGATGAATTTAGACGTTATTTTCGTTGTTTTCTAAAATTAATATTTACTAGTACCTAATATCTAATTTATGAAATTCAGAACATGTATTCTTGAGAGAGAAATGGAATACAATTTAATTCTTAATGGGTGTAAATCCGGAAAAACTTATGAATGCTTAATTTAAAATTTGACATTTTTGTCTCGCCGTTCTAACAAATACATTTTTATTTCTATCGAATTTGTAATGAAAGGAGCTTTATACATTTCGATATTTATGTGTGTTTTGTTGTTCTGTGTTTTTCTGTCAATGTTTGTAATAGATTTTGAAAAGAAGTAATGTATTTGCACTTAGCATCAAAAATTGACAGTGGCTGAAAAATTTTACTAGCTTTAAAAATATTAAACAGTAAAATGTAAACACTTATGGACTTGAATATGATTTTCATGTTTCATTTACTTGACAAATTAAAGTACGAAAAATGTAAATTAAACGTAATATAGAAAAGTAAAAATGTATTAATGAAACTTACAGAGATTATGAAACTTTTTAACTTAGAACTTTTTATTATATCCCAAAATTAATTTTTGCACATAAACCACCCCTAAAATCGTGTTTATCATCATTGCCATGTCATATTGCTATATTTAACTTGCTCTAAATTGCTGCGTTCAGTAATGGATAGAAACACTTACGAAGTAAGATCGTAATGTTTTTGTTTAAAATTATGAAACTGCTTTTTTTTTTTTTTTTTTTTTTTTTTTAAACCTTGTCAGATACCATTTAAAACGTATTACTTAAAATTTCTGATTTATCGTGACAATTCTCAGTAGCTAATTACCGCTTATATGCCTTGTAGTTTTTTCTGTTTTGTATTATTTTTTTCATTGTAGTAGCAACTACTACCGACCATTAATGTGTGTAACTATAGCACATATATTTAGGGATTTTTCTTTTATTCCACAATGGGAAAAAAGTCCTTCCATATCGATGAAAAAAGGAAAAGTTCCACTCTAACATAAGCTCAGACCTCTTTTTTGGAGTAAATATTTCAGAGAAAAATATGGACTTATATTCGAGTACATATACTAATTTCAGTATAATTTTACCACCGCAGCCGAATAGGTTAATATTGTGGAAAATAATTCTGTAATATGAAAATTTGGTTTTGCGTTGTCTAAATGCTGTTTCCAAAACTTTGTATAAATCGCTGCAGATTTGGAGATGGATATTTATCAATATCTCATTGAATAGTTTATTTCCAGCCGTTTCATTGGATGTCAAAAACATACCAGTAAGATAAAAGGGATTTTTATACTATTACAATTGTTAAGGTCAGATATTGAAAAATAAACACTAGGCGTTTGAAACGTAAGAATAAGTTGACTGCAGGCTCCCAATTAACAATCAATTCTCTGTTTACCTCGTGAACAGGGCCTCAGAAAAAAAAAAGTAAAATTTTTTTTTCAAGCAAATTTTGTTTTTACATGAAAGAGCATACCTTAAACTATTTTTTTATATAGTTTACGCCAATGTTTAAACACTTGGTGTAGCGGGTTACTAGCTTTTCTATACCTTCTTCATAGAAACTTCCCGCCAATGACGATAACCACGACTTTAAGAAAACTACGGCAAGCAATTCAAAACAAACGGAGAGGAATGCTCAGTAAAGAAATTATGCTTCTCAATGACAATGCTCTGCTCCATACTGCTGGTGACACTCAAACGATGATTCGACAGTTCGTTCGAAGCAGTTCGATCACCCGCCATACAGGCCAGATCGCCCGATTACCGCCTGGCGCCGTCCAACTATCACTTGTTCCTGCAAATGAAGCGCGAGCTAGGCAGCAAGCGCTTAGGATCCGACAAATAGATGATAAATGCTGTGGAGTCGTGGTTATCATCGTTGGCGGGAAGTTTCTATGGAGAAGGTATAGAAAATCTGATAACCCGCTACGACAAGTGGTTGAATATTGGCGAAAACTATGCAGAAAAATAGTTTAAGGTATGCTCTTTCATGTAAAAAGTAAAATTGACTGAAAAAATTTTTTTTACTATTTTTTTGTTTTTTCAAAACGGAACTTACTTTCTGGATACGCCTCGTATTACAATGTATTTGAATGAATTAGAACGTTTGTTTCAAAAATAACTATTTTTTAATGTATAAAAACTATATTCTAGGCTCTATGGTAATTAATTATTTTTTGGAAGTATGTAGGTACCAGGTTTCATCCAATAATGTCGCTTATTAGAAAATAAGGTATACTACCTTTCAATTGCGATACAAAACCAGATTCCATAATTTTAAATAATGCTTAAAATCCTTCTTTGTGATATAGGAAAAAAAGAAAAATATCTTTCTCTAAAAAAACTTTATTCTGTGACTGAAAATAACGGAGAGAAACCATTTCGTAAGATAACATGTGAACGAAAAATAACCGCTTTCTCCGACACCGGAAATGGGAAGACGGTTATTTTCCGGCAGCATTGCTGCCAGACAATGACCGTTTATTTCAGGAACTTTTTATAACAGTGAACTAATATACAAAGGAAGCATTATTCAATGGAACAAGAATGCGCATCAAGTTTACATATCGTAATGCTATTGATTGCAAAGTTTGAACTGGAACCGCAGGCAAATAAAAGAATTTTAATTCCACTAATAACATATTCTGGTACTATTTTACCATATCCTTTCAAAAAACTGAATTTCTAAATATAACTGCGTTTGCAATGACAGTAAATAAATTACAAGGCCAATCACTCTATAAAAGATCAAATTTATTGAGGCAGCAAGTTTTTATACCTGGTAAGTGGTACACCTCAACAAGTAGAGTTCAATGATTCAACAGTTTAAGATTTTATAACTCCAGAGTTGCCCATTAGGACGGCTTGTTTGGAGTTGAGCCCATTAGGACGGCTCCAAGCTAACTTTTCGGAGTGGGCCACTAGACTTTTTAGATTAGCCTAAATTGTTCAAAACACCAACTGAATGTGCGAAATCGTACGGGAATGTGTGAAATCCAAGGTCTGTAGAGGGAGATGACCAATATGACGCATTCGCTGGAGCTGCCTTTGCGTTTAGCAAAATATGTCTTTACAAAAACACCTTCTTCACATAAAAGTGTCGTTGGTTGAAAAGTGAAATTGTACAAAAATGTTCACTATAGACAGATGGTCTCTTAGCCATGGTGGTCACTTTAGTAGGTTCCACAAAATATGGAATATTGAGACATACTCTTTGACAGAAGAACTTTATTCAAGCTCAAATAAAAAAATTTAATGCTTTATGGTCGAATTTCGATCACTGGCAGACAACTAGTTAAAATAAATCTGCGAATGATTTATTTTAAAGGAAATGCTTTTCCGTTATCTCTGGCGCATACTTAGTAATCAAGTAAGCTTTATTTAATCGAAATGCGAAATAAATTGTTTAAATAACGTGTGCAGCGGTTGAACAGCGTGGTTTACACACCAGGTGGAGCATAGCTCAGGACCTGTACAACACGGATCCCTATAACACGGATTCCTATAACACAGAACATACCTACCGTGTTTTGGGGGTCTCCTGTATAAGCATTTACAGACCACGGCGGATGCTTAGCGGTCCAAGACGAATATTTAGACAATAAGTGATTGGGTAATTTTATAAATTCAAATGCATGTACGAAAGAAAGGAGACAAAAATACTGCTCTCCCTTCAGTTTCTTATTTATTGATTTATTTATTTATTTCCCTCGATCCATCCATATTACAGTGTGACTGTAAATAGGCGGCTTCAGTTATGAGTCCTTCCTATAACTCCAATGCAAATTCATTGCAGATCCAACATTGAATTAAGTGAGAGGCTGAATCTTCCTGAAACGGCGGGGGGGGGGGGCTATCTAGAGTGAGCTGTTACTCAGAGCGGGGAGAGAGGAGGGGACGAAATTTAGCTGCCAGTTGCTTCTTGAATCATTGCATGTAGCTGAATATTAGGTCATGAAATGAGTGCATCTTTTAGTCATTATGTTTTTCGTTTTTTTTTACAACGTTTAATGGATGAGGACTGTCTTATAAAATATTATGAGAGCAGTCAGCATGTTGGCCTTTTAACTGAGTGTCAAAAAAGCAATGATCTGAACATTCCTGCAAAGCTATTTAAAGCTTTTTAAAAAATAAATGATCCCTTTTCGGTACATTAAAAAAAAATTCAAGACATGCAAAATCATTTGATGCTTTATGGAATTAAAATTCATTCGCATTGCAGTGAAAAACAAAGGGTGCATTCGTAAACCACAAACTCGTTGCACGAGTACAGGAATGCGTGTGTTTAGGGCTGTCAGTGCTTATCAGTTTCTTTTGACATTACGAACAACTTCAGTTTACTTAGCTTCGTCGCCTAGGATACGTGTTTGGTTACAATTCGCGAATGCGTTAATTTTGGTGAAGAGAAATTTTAGTACATACTCAAAATAAAATTAACAGGATTTTTAAAAGAAAGAGTGGCCATAATTGAAGTGCACAGATCAAAATAGAAATTTCAACTTCATTTTTTCAAAAGTATTCAGCAAGAGAAGTTCAAATTTCGCTAATAACGGTTTAAATCAACTTCAGTCTCAAAACCAAAACATGCATTTTTGAATTTACTAAAATGAAAAATACAAGAAAATGATTACCTTCGAAAAATTATGTTGAGCTGCGGGAAAAAAAAGGCCCATTTGTACTTTATTCAGCTGTCGTTCGTCGTAGAGAAAAGTTACAGATACTAATTTTTTACGATTGACGTGCACTTTAATTTGCTATACATAAAAATTGCACAAGGGGCCATCTCCATATTAAAATTCGCATCAACTTTCCCCCCCCCCCCAATAGCAACCCTTGCATTTCACTTCATATTTCAAAAATTTAGCTCATTTTAACCTCGGATACCAATTTTCAATAAATTTGAACTGAAAATGAGTGAGTTGTGAGCACCCAAAATCACCCTCTCCCTATGTTAAAATATTTTTCCATACCTTAATTCATATCTCATAATATTGATAATAAAAAGCTGACTTTTATTCGTACTATTAGAACTAAACGACGCAAACATAATTTACTATTATTATAACTTTTAATAAAATATTAATATGAATTATGAATTATTAAATTAATATTCAAAAAAAATTATGAATAGCAACCTAGCCAAATTTTGATGGAAATAGATGCAAAAAGTGGTTTTCCATGACTGTGCAAAATTTCAAATTTTTACGTTATATTAAATATTTAATTTATATTAAATAAAATGTGTTATTTTCCTCAGTTAAGGGACCATATATAAATTTATTAAGTGACATTTTTTTAAAAATTGCGTAAAATAAACGTAAATTAGATTTCTTTTGGGCTATTACAAAAATATCAAATTTTGAAGCAAATAAATTAGAGGTTTTTAAATTTTGATGGTAATTCTAAAAAGCGTCTATTGTTGCGTCCGCTACCATATCCCGCCAAATAAAATGTTTTCCATGTATAGAAGTAGATGCAGTAGATGTATATCTTCCAATACAACGTCCTATTTCTGAAAAAATAACATCCTCAACATTACAGGCATGAATTTGATCTTTTTTAATATTGGAAACATTAGGTCTTTGAACTTCCCCATATTTTATCAAGCATTCAACAAACATTCAAAATAACGTTTTTCTGTCTAAATTTTCATCTGACTATAAATTAAAATACCGCCAAAAGCCTTAAAGAATATTGCACATCGCTGACGATAATATTAAATGAAGCATGTGAAATAACAAATACGGTGATAATATTGGGTCGGCAAAAAAGTAATTGCGTTTTTTATATGAAATTCAAACAAATAAATTTTCAATCAAGAAACCATTCTTCAACTTCGACCGTAGCTGAGTAACATTAATGATTGCAGTCAAGTCAGAAGAGTAGGGAACAGATTCTCACTCCTGGCAAAATTTCACCTGTCTAAGAGAACCTTCAAGAGAAATACTCAATAACAATTTCAAAATTAGAAATATTTTCAAAATCGTGAGCAGTCGTTTTGCATTTTTCCGTTAAATCATGTGTACGAACCCAGGAAGTTATGGACTCACGGGTCATTTGAACCACTGACTAAATATTCTAAATTCTACACCTGATATTCTTAGTACAAAAACTTTAAGACTAGAAACAGTTATTTTCCATGAAAATAATATTTATTTCTTTTAACTCTCGTTAGCGAAATGAATGAAAGGCGAAAAGTTCGGAACCTACAAATAGCGTTTCTCAATTTGCAGAAAGTCCCTTAAAATCGCGCAAAAAATAAGTCACAATACCTCCGGAAATTATCGTAGGAAATTGGGGAAATTTTATATTTAGGGTAATTTGAAGGTTTGCCTTCATTTAACAAAGTCAAAGTAGAATGTTGCCATTGAAAAAAACGAAGTTTATGCAGAATTAAATATGAAGACGACCCCTTATGCAAATTAAATTACTAGAAAATTAAAGCATACGTTATTTGCAAACGAATGGTATATATAACTTTGCAGTCCGATGAATGATGGCAAAATAAAGAGAAAGTGGGCCTTTTTTTCCCCCGCAGCTGTACCTCCGTAGCAGTTTCGCACGTATTCATGAATTTCCTCCTCGAAAAAATTATATTTGCAGCTTCAGTAAACGTAAAATTCTTTTTATAACAACGTGCGCCATTTCTAAACAAAACAACGTGCAGCAACTAATCTTCTCAACAAACTCAAGGAACCTAATCCGAGCTCATTTTATTTCGTTTGTAACTATTCGCACTCAGTTTTGTGTACGAACGCTCTAGTTTATAATCTGAATGCACTCAGCTTCCTTTGCGAACACCTTAGATGGAAACTCCTTGCATATGTGTAACTTGTTTGGCGTTTACGAATGCGGCCAAAGTGTAATTAACGCTCAAAAACGATTTTAGCAATTTCAGCAAAATTTCAGAAAGTAGATTTTGGTGGATTCAAGCTTCATTAACATGTACGTTTTACAACATATTTAGTAAACAAAAATTGATATCAATCACCAATTAGAGCTTTCCCTCCTACAGGATTAACGTGCATCTCCACTGTACAGGGTGATTCGCTACCAGGCTGACAAACTTGCAGAGGGTCTAGGGGGTACAGAGACGATTCAGAATCACATAGCAATGCGGGATCGGAAACGTAGTCTTCATGTACCTGTTAATAATCACTTTCGAAGAAGTGTTGAAGTTTGTGTCTAATTTCTTAACCAAGTTTCATATGCAATGGGCTTTCCTCATGAATGTAATGAAAGAAACAATTCTGAATTAACAATTTTTATCAAATGCAATCGGTGAAAGAGGGATTAGTTTTTGAAAAACCATGGCCGAAAGTTTACTGTCCCAGACAGCACAGCAAACTTGATTTATGAAGCCAATAAGCTTGAATTAAGTTGGAAAATTCCAAGCGTGTAAGCTTGATGCAAGCTTGAATCAAGTGTTCTAGTTTACACTTGCCCAGCTTGCATTAAGCTTGACATTTCAAGCTTGAATCAAGCTTGACATTTCAAGCTTAAAAAATTTTCTAAATACACGGGGCGCCCCACATAATTTATTTTTCCGCGTATTTTCCCCCTCTATGCTGAAATTTCAATTTAATTTAATCTGTTTCCATCGAGTGTTCGTGGCTGGAATAGAACTCGGGCCCTTTGGATTAGCAGTCGAACACGCTATCCATTCAGCCACCGGAGCCTTGTGCAGCTATGACTAAAGTTTGAAGTGACTTACCACGCTGTTTTCTCGCCAGATTGATAAGTGGGCGATGTGTTATTTGTTTCTTTTATTTTTCCATGGGATGCATCAAAATTAAAATAATGTTATGTGTGATTTAGAGACTCTACTAATAGGGAAATAAACATAATATAAACTTAAGAGCAGCACACGTTTTAAAACTTTCAGTACCGCAACACTCATGAGCAATACTGCTAGCCAAAATCGAGACAAACGACTGATTTTGAAATCAATTTCGTAGTATAATTGTATTTTATTTTGAAGAATTTCCATATTTGGAAATATAGAATGGGTTTACTTAACACAAATTTTGTGTTAAGTAATCTGAAATGAAAGAAACAGATAGTTAAACGTTACTTCGAAATGCTATATCACAGTTGCTAACATGTATGGAATACAAACACTTTAGTCATTTTTCTAAATATTTCTTAACCCATTTGTGCCGGGATATTTTTGCGACTTTCTTAGATTTTTACTGATAACAGAAATAATAGATAAATTTCTGATGTCAACTTCTTGAACAATGGATGATTTCTTTTAAAATCATTATGCATAAAAATCGAAATATTAACATCCTATTCGGTCATGTTAAAATATTTTGTAGAGTTGAGGCTCAATACTCATGAATAAAGGCTAGGAAAAATAAATAACGTTTTCGACTAATATCGAAAATGCCGTCCCAAAAAAGGAACACTAGGCATAAATGGGTTAAAATAACAAATAATTGAAAAATTTTGCTATTTTTTAACGCTAAATATTCTCTTTACAAATGTGGTTATTTTCCTACATATTGGTTTGGTATATCGATATAGAGCAATTGGAAGAATTAAAAATAAGTTTAAATTAATTTATACAAATGTAAATTTGAATTATTTTCATTGTTCATACTTTATAATTAAAAAAATTATTTAACTTCTGAATTTTTTTTAATTCCTTTGTAATTTTATTTTAAAATTACGAAAGTGTAAGATGTAAGATTTTTGGGCCCTAAAATCTGTAGGCCCTGGGCAGTTGCCCCGTTTGCCCTGCCGGTAATATGGCACTGGTAATAAATAAAACACATCTTTTACGAACTTTCAGCAAATTTGAGGACGCTAGACAATTAATGTCCATTCTCTTTCACAGATGGCGCCATCACTGCGCACTTTTCAAGCTAAAATCCAGCTTAAGCCAACCTTGCATTGCCAAGCCAAATGTCAAGCTTGATTTAAGCTTATGTGCTGTCTGGGGTCACTTGAACACTTCTTCTAAAGGGATTCTCTATGTGATTCTGAACGGTCTCTGTACCCCTTACACCACCTGTAAGTTTGTCAGTCTGGTAGCGAATCACACCCTGTATGTACTCAGTGGTTTCTGATCAAATCAAGGTAAAAGATAATTTCGATGATTTGCCAACTCAGCTACCTTAATAAAAATATATATATAGCATATGATAAGGTAATACAGCGGACTTAACTTCAATCGCATGAAAAGCAATCGAACATCGTTTTCTAGGCTTCACAGTTATTATTATTATTATTATTATTTTCCATTCATTCAGTTTAAGAGCAAAATAAGTAATAGATTGCGTATAAACGTAAGTGCCCCAGTATATATTTACGAATAAACTATATTTCGATGCAGTGCATGAGGTTGAATAATAAGAGAAAATACACATTTAATCTGTGTAAGGTATAGCGATTTTTAAGTGTCGCTGTAAAGATATAAGGGAGAAGTGGCATGAATGAGACCTTTAGCTACAAATCCAGAAATATACAACTTTTTAGAATCAAATTTTGAAAGTAAATGAAGCTAAAGTCTCACCTCTTTATACAAAACAATAGTAAAATGACTGCTAGAATGCCATTTTGTGATTTTAAGATTCAAAAGTGAATAATTCGTAACATATAAAAATTGAAAGATTTATATTTAAAAGCTTGTTTGGAAAAATATCTTGTAGTAATTTATGTACCTTACATGTTTAATTTTGTAAACAACTGGATTAAATTACACAGATGCAAAATCATCATACTTTTGAATTTGATTTTATCACAACATAGCAGTGGCGTAGCCAAGAAGGGGTTAGGGGGATCATACCCCCCCCCCATGCAGAAATTTTTTGCCATACAAAATGTATATTCTTCATCCCCACGTATACATGTATATGAGTTGCAGTAGTCGTAACCCCCCCCATGAAAAATTTCAGGCTACGCCACTGCAACATAGGTTACGGTAATGAACGGGACAAAAAATTGAGCTGTGCCCAATTTATCGCCCTTACGTTGAAATTGTGCTACAGCACGTATTAGTACATTTTATTATTTTTTACAAACTTTAATGTTTGAAGGACAAATTTGTCCTAAGAATTGCAGTAGTTTTGTTATTACTCTAAATTTGAAATTTGAAATACGTTAAAGATATTTTGTTATTTTCTTTGAGAACATTAAAAAAATTAAAGTAATTCTCCTGTACATAAAAATAAGGTTGGAATTAATTTTAAAAATTATTTATTTTATTATGTCTGATTCATACCACTGTCTGGCATGAGTGGGTCAATATATGAAACTTTGTATTTTTGATTTTCATATTTATTAAATTTTATTGAATGTGCTCTTATGTGTGTTTCTCGAAAATGAAAACATTTATTTTTTATGCGATTCCCATTAAATTAACTGCAGTAGACTTTCTTTTCCAGAATGCGAAGTGTCCCATTCATGTCACTTCTCCCTTAGAAGGAAGTTAACACCCTCCAGTAAAACGGGCGAGAGGATTACCCCAAACTTAGGTTTAAGGGCTAATACTAATACTAAGATATGCTTAAGATATTTTCGTTCTTAATTTAGTTCAAGAATGCTTATTAAGTGACTTTTCGCATACAAAACATTTTTAAAAAATGTGACCAAGAGAAAATTTATCAACAATTTCTACTTTTACTCACTAGTTTTTGAACATTTCTTGATTAGTTTCAGTCATTCATTTAGTTTAAGTGGCCGTTTCTCCATGTAAAGCTCTAACTAGAGTACATTTTTAAACGACTTTAAAAAAAAATTCTTGAGCCAGTGGCGTATCCAGAGGAAAGGCACCCCCTAAAAAAAGTCATTGCTTACGTGCAATATTTTGCTTTGCTGTACACTTTGTTTAAGTAAAATGAGTTTTTTTTTCTTTTTAAATAAATTAGCCCTTCTCAAAAGTTAACAATGCTTTAATGTAACATTTAGCTTTATTATCCCTTCTTTAAACGTCAAAGAGACTTTAAAAAGGAATTAGCTCCTTCTAAAAAATTCTGTATCCACCACTGTCTTGAGCGTATTCTGTATACAGTGCATATACCAATGTTGGCATCAAACTGCATCAAAATTTATCTGCATTAGTTTGATGTATTTCTTAAATACCCATAAGCAAAACTACACAATCTGTTTCGTGATAAAAAATTAAGGATTTTAAGCGTGTGTGTGACATGTGACACACTGTCATACCCAACGAAAGAAGAAAAACTGCTGGCGATATGATTAACCTTTTGAAATAACACTCCATCAAGTTTGTTATAAGAATAGTTTTAGCTTCGAGAACTTAAAAAAAATACTTGTTGAACAATTTTAAATTACTCCCAATTCCTGTCGATTTGGGTAATCAACATTTTTGAGTAAGCAGCTGATACATTTAAATTTCGTATCTTTGACAAATTGTATCAATAATGGAGCCCTTATTTCATTCTTCTTCAAACTTATCTGAATAAAACGAAAAATGAATAAATGTATAAACAAAATGGAAATATTTTAAAAAGTTCACTTGACAGTTTCTTATGTGTAATGATTAAAAAAATAGTCTTCACACAGTTTATAATTCAGATATTAAAGGAATGATGCACTGAAGTATCAAAAAGGTGAAAACGAGTTAGTACTGTTTCTTGAATTAATTCAATTTTATTTAATCAAATTTCTAATTCAGAAAAAAATGCTTTACAATTTAAAACTTACAAGAACGAATAATTTCATTCTTAGTAACAATAATTAGAAAGAAATTATCGTGTGTGTTCTGGGCGATTCTTAACAAATCAAATAATTTGTTTTCATATTTTTTAAATGTTTATATTATATAATTAGAAATTAAAGTTTATCCAATCATCAACATTATTACCGAGTTCCTGAAATATATAGATTGGTGTATTCATTGGCGGATCCACAGGAGCACGCGCCTCCCCACAAACCCAAACAAAGTTTACATTATAGAAGATTGACTTATTTTGTAAATCCAACTGAATTTATAAAAAAAAGAAGAAGAAAAGAAAAGAAATAAAAAGATTTTGTGACCTTTCCAGAATTTTTTTTCTGGATCTGCCACTGGGTGTGTTGGTAATGGTAAATGAAAATCTTGAATTAAAAGAAATTATAGTTCTTTCATGATGAGACATAATATTTAGATATTTTGAAGAAACGGATTGTGGAAAAATTAAACAGTATTTTTACAATTGAAGAGTTTAATTTAATATTTTTCTGCATACAGCATTTCTAAAACTGATTTTTTCAGGTTAAATCTCTTAATCTGTAAAATTTTATTGAAATTTAAGAGACGACAGATCAGTAACTTTATTTCATTGCTTTGTGAAATCATTAAATTAAGTAATATAATGTTTTTAGATAATTTAATTATGAAAAAAAAAACTCTTTAAAAATACCTTGACTGCTTTTCTCTCTATGGTCCTAATAAAATACAATATTAAATTTTTATATACTCCATGGAAATTAACTTTGTAGAGTAGGGTGCTACAAGAAACATTTTTTTAAAATCTGAAACTCCACCATGTGCAGTTGTAGTGATTTAGACAATAAAATGAACCCCCAAAATATAAAGGATACTGTTTACTATCTTAGGCCTCCATAAGATACAAGAAACTTGGAATTTATAGAGTAAAATGATGCTGTGGAACTGACCAAGTTGATAAAACATTGAACACTGGTAGATGGCTGAAGTGTGAAGATATAGTGTTCTCACCTAGCAAACGGTTGTCGATCTAACGATCTGGATTTTGGGGCGGTTTCTCCAGATGCAATGTAAAGACCCGTTAGAACTCCTTAAAATGTCCTCTACCCAGCGTTCCTCCCCTCATTCGACAGATACCTCTGGTGTAGCTTTGAATTAACAACATACCAATAAAGCGTCCAACAAAGGATGATGCAATAACTTTTTTCTTGCTTCAGCCTTCCAAATTAATTGAATGATGGAACGGAAATGACAGTATGGTTCCGCTTAAATAGAGTCCATGGGATTGAAAAAATGTGTTGTATAATTATGTTAGTTAAATTTTATAAGTAAAATGTTAAAGGATGTTGCGAGTTAAAAATCATGGCTATTTTTTATTTTTGTGTAGACCACTTTTTCTCACTGACAGACTTTGTTAACTAAGCTTTAAAGATGTACCAGCTTATTACTAGAGGTGTGCCGGAGATCCGCATCAGTGGAGCTCCGTAACAAAATCCAGATCTGTATTCCTACCCGCATTCATTTTAAAGAGTAAAAATTCCCAGATTCCGTTTCTTTTACAGCGGATTGACGAATTCTTAATGTTTTTTTCCCAATGAATTAAAAAATAAAGATATACCAAAAACTTGCTACTGTTGCATAATGATTTGGATTTGTCGAAAATAAATTGAATAAGAAATTATGTTGATGTTGAATTGAAAACAATTTTTTATTGCACAGTTGATAGGACATTTCTGAGTTATATACCTATTACACCTACTACACCTACACCTAGAGGAAGAGGAACTCGCGGATAGAGAAAAAAAGAACCGACAAGCACACCATAAGAGTAAAAATAATTAAAATCTTTGTAAAATAGCACATGTAAAAATGTACTTATCAACAGAACGTCTTTTGGTTGTATAAAAAATTCACCCGTCATCAGTTGCAAAAAAGTTTCAGCGCCTAGACGAATAGAAAAGATAGAACTGAAAAGTAAACTACAGCGTTGTTTGCTTTCGTTGCTATTATTTAGGAGTCGATTAACACAAGTTGTATGCTCAGTGCTCTTGTCACACCTGGGCAGTAATACGAGCGTACCTTTATTTCATAAGTTGACGAAATTTAAAATTCCATAGAGAAAAGTTTTTGATACACAGGAACATACTGCAGGGATTAAGCTGTTTGATACCACCAAAATAGTCTCCTGGATCAAAAGATAAATTCATCAAAAATTCTTAACATTTTTAAGTTGACGATTTGAAAGAATCAAACTTATGTTCCTTAATTAAGTTTCTCAAACTTTAAGTTCCTTAATATTGTGTATGTATGATTTGTGTGTAGTCCAGTATATGTATACTATATGCCATGTTTGCATTGTGAAAACATTTTTTTAAATATATATTTTGCAGTATATATTGTGTTTTACTTATTAGTTACATATATATTTGAAAGTTTTAAATGCCAAAAACTTATTTTTTCTTATGAGCGTAGGGAAGGGGTGGAGAACTTATTTTCTATTATATTTGCATGGTTTATGATCAGCTGCATTTGTTGTGCTAATAAACACGTAATAGTTCAGTAGTTTAAAAGTAATTTGATCAAATTTCTAATATTATTAGTCTTAGTCAAGAAATCTACCAATATCAATAGAGGTTAATTTTTTAAACTGAATGCAATAATTTTTATAAAGACAATGCTTATCGTAAGCAAATTTACTTATAAAAAGTACTGCAATATCAAAGGCAGTAATATCCATGGTTCATAGGAAGACAACGAAAAAAAAAATGTGTGTTTAATATCTGCGAAAAAAAATGTATGTTTAATATATATAAAATAAGTAAATAAATAATAAAAGATTAAATAAAACAACGATATAAGAAGAAGAGGTTGCGTAAATTAGTTATAAAAAAGAACTCTGAGCGTCATTGCTTACCAAAAAAAAAAAAAAAAAAAAAAAAAAAGAAAGAAAGAAAGAAAAAAGGGTGTGGAAAAGCTATAAGAAAAAAATTCACCCTATTAAACTGAAACTTTCGTAAGGTTTTTCCCAGGCTATCAAGAAAGTCGTGCGAAAATTAGTCATCGAAAGGAAAAGAGTAATGACCGGGTTTTTACAAAGGAGCATCTTTCCCCCTCCCTTTCTTTCTTTAACCCGTCTCGAGCACAACGCGGGGCCATGCTAAAGACAAGGGGTCAACTACCACACTTCAAATTTTATTTTTTTAATAAACTACGTCTTCCGCCTCCATGTTTTTTTGCGAGGATATGTGCTGCTTCGGGATGTATTTTTTTCCCCTGTGCTTTTTCGTTGCTGAAATCGTGCAGCTGTGTGGATGAAGAGGCCCAAGAGGTTTGGCTACATAGCGTCACACGGCAAGTGCCCCGCGAACCTCGTACATGTTCATTGACTTCGCTACATACAGCTGGCTAGGGCCCTAAAAAAAGGGTAGCTCGGTTATTATTTTTTTCTGTTCACCCCTTCTTTTTTCCTGTGTTTCGAGGGCAATGTACGAATGAATAAAAAAAATTCAGAGTTTCTATCTGCCTCAAATGTTTATTTTCTATATATTTTTATTAGTTTTCTCCTGAAAATGCTGCGGGGGTGGGTTTGTGAATGCTTCCTGCATTTTGCAATGAATAAAATAAGCTGCAAGAAAAGAGAGGGTGCATCTATATTCCGATACCTTATGTTTTGGATATGATTTCTGAAGTATAAAAGATATTGCTTGATTCATTACCTATTCAAGGTGGAAATTAATTACTCTTTCATTAATACCTTTACCTGTCCTCGTCGTCCCCCCCCCCAAAAAAAAAGGAATACTTATAAATAAAATAAAAAAATAATAAAAATTTCCTGGATTACATAGGATAGATGGATAACTTTTTTTTTTACATTTGCTTGGTCTGTGTGTGTCATTCCAGCTCAAAATTTTGCACATACAAATTTTAAATGACTTCCTATCGTCCGATCAAGCTGGAACTTTGCATACACGGGTAACTCTGATATGACACTGAGAGCTGCTGTTTCAAATTTTTCGATTCTCTTAAATTATTCTATGCTTTACTCCAAAAATCATGTTTTTTCGTTCATATGAGCTTGTAACTTCCTAACCATGTACGGACATTTTTCACCAAAAAGTACTTCACTTCTGTAAGAGAATGAAATCAGTTCTAATTCTCTACCTAATTTTTAAATTTCTAGTGATTTTTTTAAAGCATGATCGTATCAGTTAATATTGCCTTCTGTTTCTCTACATCGAAACATTCAACCTATTCGAAAATTTCATTGAATATGGAGTGTCCTTCCTTAAATTGTTTACAAGAAATCAAAGAAATTAAGTATTTAATTTTTGTCAATTATTTTTATCAAAAGCGAATCAAGAGGTCAAGTCTTAAAAAGCAAGCTTTTTATAGAGGACTAAAAGGTATAAAATATTTTTTGTGAAAATAATCAAGCTGAAACACTTATTGTTACATGCAAATTCACCCTAGTTTCTAAATCATCGGCGGAGGTACTTAGAATATTTAATAAATATTATTTTAGTATGTAAAATAATATATAAGATTTAAAAATGTATAAAATAATTCTTGTTTTGACCTTATATAGATATAAGTAGTTAAACGCTTCAAGCTTTTAAAAATTATATATTATACTAGCTGCGTACCCGTTCTCCGCACGGTAGGGAACGAAACTTTTTCTTACATATATAATTTGAATTGATTCCAGTGATTTGGAATCTCAAAATAAGCAAAATGATTTGACTCTTGGCGTAAAATTTCTCATTCGTTATTCGTAAAGTTAGTATAAGTACTGACCTGAGACCATTGTTAATATTATGACAAAAACTATGTCGGTGTCATTGCTGATCAGAAAAAGAAAAGCGTGACGGTTTGCAGCGAAAATTCCTAACTTTCAAAATGTCTCATTTCTACATCATACTCTTTTTTAGATTTAAGTTATACCACCTTAGATACTACATGATGTGGCGAACCGTTTTATTTTATAGTTAAATAGTTGTGTACCCGCTCTTCGCAAGGCAAGAAGAGAACATTTTCCCAAAATGTGATCATGACTACTTGTGACAAAACAGAATCTCCAAGAAAAAAAAGTTCAGTTACAGTCTTTTCTGTTGAAACTACCGCGGGATATATTAACGTGACGTAGAATTACTTAATGCTTAGTTAGCTGTGATGTAAGATGGTTGTTGTAAAAGGAATAGAACACTTAGTTTCACGAAATATTTATTAATGCGGTATATTGTGCTTTGATCAATATTGCCCAAGCATATCTACTAACTATTACTTATACTATCTTTTATTGATACCAATACAATATATTTTCGTTTTCCAGTCGTTAATACTTAATTTAAAGAAACGGCTTAGATATTTGCCACGAATGTAGTCTTTTATTCTTTGGTGACTTTTGCAATTTACGCATTAGTATAAACGATAATCATTTCACTTTATGGTTGCCACTAAAACAGCTCTCCATACATTTGTATGCTTAATTATTGTCAGATTGGCCTATTTAGCACCAGGGCCCTATTATCTCACTGGCAAATCGGGACTTTGCCCAGTGCCTCCGGCTCGAAATGGCCCCCAATTTCAAATGTTGTTCTGAAATATTCTTTTTTATAAGCATATTTTATGAAAAATAAAACAAATTTCATAGATGGAGGCCCCAAAATTCATCAATGCGCGGGGTCCCTGTTTGCCATAATCAGGCCCTGTTTAGCACCGCAAAATATTTCTTGCGATTCGAAAACGTGTCCCGTTTAAAATCTCAATTGAAAATAATGCTGGATAATTCACTGGTGAAAAAACAGCATTCAATTCTTTTTCTGGCAACGTAAAATATAATATGGAATTATTTCATGCGTGGTGTATGTTTTGCTTGTGAGTCCGTTATTCTGATTGAGTTTCGAAAGGGGTTTTAAACTCGTGACGTCAAAGTGACTCGTGACGTCATTTCACATGTGAAAACTCTGTTATTTTAAAGTAATTTTATTTATTTTTTTCAGCTGGCAATTTTAATCATTGTTACTGTTACCAAGACAACCAAACCGCAAGATATCATACCGAAATTCTTAGGCATATAAGCAGCTGCGATTGAAATGAAAATCCTTCTTTACTTAAAAATTCGTAAAAATTCTCCTAATTTATATTTTTCCTCCGTTCTTCTTTTAAAAGTGGGCGATTTGTGTGCTCCGTCTTTTGCCGAAATATAAAAAAGTTATGACAGATAGAATTCAAGATGCAGCAGTTTTAAAAATATTTTACGAAAGTCAGCGTCAAATTTAATTTTATTTGAAAAATTCCCAAAAATCTGCAAATTACGTTACACATTCCGAACAAACAGTTTTTAAAAGAAAATTTTCTCTTCTATACGATGATGTAAATATCGTTTTCTTGCAAGTGTAATTACCGGCGTTATTATGTATTACGCAAGAAAAATCGCTAAAAATCGGACAAAACATAAAATAAAACATTTTCTAATTCGAATTTCGAAAAAATCGCTTCGAGGTGTGTCGAGACCCGTCTTGGAGAATTTCCGTACAAAATTTGGTAATTCTACGATCACCCGTTTCGGAGCTACTCGAGACACAGACAGACAGACAGACAGACAAACGGACAGTTTACACTCTGTTTTATTTATATAGATTTCGTTAAAAAATGTAAAAGGTCATAAATTTAGCTCATAAATGTGCCTCCACCGATGTTAGATAAGCTTTGATGGATTTTTCTTTTCTTTTTTTTTTTTCCTTTTTTTTTTTGCAATAAGTATTTGAGCGGGAAAGTTTTTTCAAAAATTATTTTATATTTTTTTTCATCTTTGAAAAAAAAAAGCTTTTTTTTAAAAAATCTTACATTTACTATATATTAGATTAATGGAACATTTACTATATATTAGTTAAATGTTTTATAAAAATATTGCACACTGAAGAAATGAAGAAAGCGAAATAATAAACACAGTGATAACATTGGGTCGCCAAAAAAGAAATTGTGTTTTTTACATGAAATTCAAACAAATAAATTTTCATTCATGACACTATTCTTCAAGTTCGGCGTAGCTGAATAACATTCATGCTTGTAGTCGGAAGACCAGAAAACAGATTCTCACTCCTGGCAACATATCACCCGTCTAAGAGAACTTTCAAATACACAATAACAATTTCAAAATTTTTTCTAAGATTTTCAAAATCGTAAGTAGTCGTTTTGCATTTTTATCTTTAAATCGTGTAGACGGATCAAGGAAGTTTTGGAATCACGGTTCATTTGGAACCACTGATTAAATATTTAAATATTCTAATTTCTACTCCTAATATTCTCTGTACAAAAAACTTCAGAAACAGTATTTTCCTTGTAAAGAATATTTATTTCTTTTGACTATCGCGAGAGAAATTAATGAAAGGCGAAAAGTTCGAAACCTACAAATAGCGTTTTTCAATTTGCAGAAAGTCTCTTAAAATCGCGCAAAAAAAAAAAAAAAAAAAAAAAAAAAAAAAATCGCAATTTCAACGGAAATTATCGTAGTAAATTCGGAAAAATTTATATTTAGGGAAATTTGAAGGTTTTCTTTCGTTTAATAAAGTCAAAATAGAATATTGCCATAGAGAAAAACGTAGTTGATGCAGAATTAAATATGAATACGGCCCCTTATGTAAATTAATTTATTAGTTAATTAACGGATATGTTATTTGCAAACTGATGGTATATATACTTTTGCTGTATGAGGAACGATGTCCAAATAAAGAGAAAGTGGGCTTTTTTTTCCGCAGCTGTACATTAGTTTTAATTTTAGTTTTCTTCCAGAGATTTCTTTAATTGATAACACTGCAATTTCAAGGTAACATCTTATATACTTTCATTTATAAGATAAAAATGTATACTTAACTCATATTTATGATTCAAATACTACATAATATTAATATAATTTTAATGTTACTAAATGTAGCACATAAACCAAAATGAGCAATCTAAAACTAAAACCGAAAAATATATGTAATAACCAAGTTTTAACTTCCCTAAAACCATATTCTTATAAATTATTATCATATAGTATTTAAACTGTTGTCATCCTTTTAAAACTGTTTTTAATATTTACAATAAATTTAAGAAGCACATATAGCTGTTACATATTAGTATAATAATTGCCACTGGTTCCTACCAATCGAAGTAATGCATTTTGTCCAACTGTTAAATTGCGCCATAATAAAAAATCCGAAACTCCCTCTGCCTTTTTGTTAGAAAATAAATGGATACAAATGATATGTCATGTAAGAGCATTAACTATAGTGAAATGAAACAAAATCACCCATGCATTTAACTAATTATTAGAAGATATTTGTTTTTCACACTAGATCATTTATAAGTTGTAAACGCATGAATGCAACATATGTAATTCAAAATTCATTGGCATCCAAGAAACAGGGTTACAGAACTACAATATAATTTGGAGGGGGGTGGGGGTTAGAAATAAAGAATAAAGATGAGAGGGAAAGAAGAGTCGCTGTCGTCAGGCTCCTGCCCCGGGGGAATTTTATCATCACGTCGTGATTTAGCACCATTCTTCACAAGGTGGCGCTGAGGCTGTTCCTGGCACTAATCTGTGAGCCAGCCTTACTGTGCTGGCTGAAAAATTATTTGCATTTTGCACTTTTTCTTGTTGCAGAGTTTAGCATAAAAAATACCTTCGAATCCAATTTTACTTTCTCTGGGAATGAATATTTTCATTTCCTGTAGCCACGAAATGTAGAATGAATTTTTAATCAAACAGATTCTTTTATTTATATTTGAACATTTTTCTAGAATGCAGACTCACAGTGAGGTAGCAACTAAGCAGAAATGATAACGGCAGAGGAGGTAGGTCACGATTTAAGGAATAACAATAAATTTCCCAAGGCATGTAAAAGGCTGTGTTTTACAACTTTTGAAGTTAATATATAATTTCAAAACAGTTTAATTTACTAAAACTTTAAATTACGTATAAATATTAATCATTTTAATACGTTTCAATTTCATTTTAATCAAAAATATATTATTCTGTTAGTGTACTTTGGAATAGATAGACTGGTTTCCGTGTTTTTAGTACGATAAAGTAGTAATATTTAGTAGATAAATTTAGTACGTTGCTTGGAAATATATACTTAATAGGGATGACTTAAATGTAATTTTTGTATTAAAGAAATTCAGAATTATTCCGGTTATAGTAAAAAATAAGTAAAGAACTTAGATGAAACACGCATCAGAGTAAAAAGAGCATTCTAAGTCTTCAGAAGCCAAGTATTCACCAACCAGCAAACGGCAAGGAAAAAGAGCACTAAACATACACAGAAGAGAAGAAAGTTGCCAATACGAAGAATGAAAAATTCTATGAGTTAAAAATTGAATAGAAAAGAAGTAAAGATTAGTGGATGAAAGAAAGAAAAAAAAATGAAACATTGCAAAGAAAAAGCTTGAAGTAAATAAGGAAAGCTTGGTATTAAAATTTCAGGGGTTTCTTATTACTCCGATGTTTAGCAGTTATACAGTCTCAACAGGTGTTCATATCCACAAAGTATCAAAGAAAGTCTGTCAACAGTTGACCCCGTAGAAATTAGAATCATTGTCTACGGATATCCTAAAAGTTCTAAAAGTAGTCTGACACCCAAGGTAAACATGATCTGTCTGGTTTGCTGTGCGTATCTCATATTTTAATATACTTATTATTTATTTATTCAATCCAAATTACCGTATCTTGTGTAAACAGTTATAGAATTTGGTGAATCGAGACTATTTTCTAAAGCGTGAAAACTGAAGTATGCGTAAAACTAAGAGGAGCATAAATATTCTGAATATAAATGGAAATGAAAACGTAAGTGTTAGGGAGCAAAAAATAACCAACTTTTAAAAATATGCTTTAAAATGTTATTAATTGTAACATTATTTTAAAATATCTAAACTGAACATTTAAAAATGCTGAGCTGATAATACAGATTTATAATATTCATCCCAATATTATCAGTACACATTTATTTGTCTATCAGGTTCAGTAATCATATTCACATTTAGAAGAAGCAAAGTAAAATCTACCTATAATGAACAGTAGAAACATCTCTTGACAAAAAATTAAAGGCATAAAAAAATCCATGACCAGAATTAAATTAGTAAATCCCACCGTTGCAAAGATGCAATTATAAAGATAACCCTTGTTCAGTTTCGTCCCAGCAAGGGCCTTGTATATAGATTATTCAAAGACTATTAAGAGGACGGAACGTTTAACACAGGAGGGGAATATTTGCTGTTGACTTTTAGTAAGGACAGCAGTGAATTGATTAAATCCTCTTAATACAATTTGTGTGCAAACTGTACAGTGGTTAAAATGAAAAAATTTTACCACATCACTCCAGTCGTTATCATCACACGTTAAAAAAAGAAAAAAATGGTAAAAAAGAAGTAAATATTATACATCATATAATGGTAATAACATTCAGTAACATAATAAATAGTATTAAATGTGCAATCCATGAAATTATCGAGTTTAAGATTTATAAATTTCAATTATAACGCCAGATACAGCTATTTATATAAACGCCTGCCTTTAATAAGTTATAATTTTTAGTTAACTGGGACAAATGGAATGAATGAAACCATTCATTCCATTTGTCCCAGTTAATTGTTCTTGAAATTCTATCACCTTTGAAATGTGAATTTAAGAAATGAAAATTAAGGCTTTTCCAACTTTGAAATGCTAATATTTAATGAAAATTAAGACTTTGACAAATGTTGATGAAATTGCTGGACATTTTTTCTGCTTGAACCTTATGTAACAAGTAAGAGATTTAAGAATCGGATCAGCTACATGTAGGAAACTTATTTTTAAAAAATAAATAAAAATGAAGCATTATTCGTGATTTTTTCTACTTTTCTGTACATTATTGTACTATATTTTTTTTTTCTCTGAAACTAATGCATTAGCCGAAATCCAATACTTAAAAATTTGTTCAAAATATTTCCATTTAGGACAATTCCGGAACTTATGCCGAATATTTTTTAAAAAAAATTTTGAAAAAAAAATCCCAGGGTTCACATACAATAAATAAATCATGCTGGGTTATTTAATGTAAAACTTGTGTACAGAGACAAAAAATTATTTAAAATAATAAATATTTTTTAACAATTTTTTTCTAAAGCATCGCACTGCAGTTGAGACGCTGACCGTTTGGGGGAGTTATGCCGCACCTGTCATAAAAACTTTTAAATAATGAATAAAAAATACTAAAATAAAAATTCATATCTGGGCTATAATTACCTATGTAATAATAAGAAGAAACTAAATCAGTAAGAAGAGATGTATTAGTATGTTTAAGTCTATATTAGTCTGCCAACTTAGTTCACTATTAAAGTTAAATACTTATTTTTTAATTGAATTTTAAGTGTTATTTCATCAACAACGTGACATCAGTGTTAAGAAGAGAAAAGTGAGAAGAAAAAAAAGGGTAAATATTAGTGTTTATTATGTTTTATTTGTTTTTTTTTATTATTTTGTTTTTGCATCGTTTTAATCTTTTATAAAATATTACAGTATGTAGTATAGCTTGTAAAGAGACCGTCTCAAAATTTTGAAGTGCCTGACATAATTAATTTATTTGTATTTATGTACTAAAATAGCATGATTTTTTTAACTACACTTTTAATGTAATATACAGTGAATAGCAATTAACATGAGGCACCTTTACAGACCTTGAATTTAATAAATCATTTATAGCCACCCGATGTGAAGTCTTATTATTAATTAAAGCATTACAGATTGAATTACGTTAATGAAATGTTTTTTCCTTCGTGTTCTGACAAGCAAAGTGTTTTCTATTCTTTTCAATATTGTCAACTGCGCCTTTAAAAGAAGGTTGCTAAAGATACAACCCTCCATATATCCTTTAATTAACATAGATAACAAAAGTGTCTGTCTAAATAGGAAAATAATTACTGAGAGAGAAAAATTTTGACGTTTAAGACGACGTATAACCGATATCGGCGTCGTATAAACGAAGCAATTTTGCTAAAATAAATAGGAATGAATCGGGACTTCATGAAAGCGACATATAAATGCTCTTGTTGCTAATACCCTCTGGCAACTGCGGAGCGGTGCCACATCCCCCATACAGGTAGGCGATGAGCGGGTTCCGTGCTCGTAGCGTACGTGCTCATAGCGTACACCCCATCAAGCGTGCTTGTAGCGTACATGTGGTGCTCGTAGCGTACGTCTTCCCCGCCACCTGTTTTCACCACAGTAATAATTGAAAAGAAGAAATAAAAAGGCAAATCCAGCTAAATATAGATCTACTTTAGTAGCGGCCATTTTAGTCCACAAAATTGTAGATTTCATTACTACTATTTATTTTGAACAAATAAGGTGAAGTTTAAATCAAGTCAAGAAAAAGTCATTGTAATTTTTTTTTTAAGGAACTGTTTTACGGCCGATTCCCAATTATAATGAAGTGTTTAAAATAAAAAATTGTATCAAGCGGTGTATATTTCAGAATGTCTTTTAGCATATTCGAGTACTGGATAGAGCTTCAAATATTAAAAAGAGTGCTGGCCATAAAACATTAAAGTAAAACAAAAGGTATCTCAGATGCAAAAAGAGGCATTTTTCTGTTTAGTAATATTTTTTTTATAGTAATATTTTTTTATAGACATAAATGTCGAATACGTGACTGCGGCTTTTCTAGAGGAAAAATATTTTTAGAAATTTTGTCTGCTTCAAAACGGGGGTGAAACTATTATGCGAGGGCGACTATTACGCAAGTAAACACGTTATGTTTAATTATAAAAAAATAAATAAATAATAACGAAATAATTTTGTTTTCTTTCTTTCATTTATTCTGAAATATCGTTAAAAGATCCGCTAAAAAATGCGGATCCGGATATTTTTTTCATCCGTGGATACGGATACGGATATTCGGAACACCTCTAAAAATAATCATATATCGATGTCTTTCAGTGTCCAGAATCCCCCTCCCCCCCAAACCTACTGAATTGCTACGTTACTGAGCTCGATGGAGACCTAGCGTTGAGCTATGGATTATTATAACTGGTTTTCTTTTTATAAGTGCAAGAGTTTATTCTGATTCATGGTAATTTTTCTTTGTTATTAAATAATAAATTTTAAAATAAGGAAGATTTATAAGTATATATATTCTTGTTAGCTCTTTGTTTTTAAATAATAAATTTTAAAATAAGGAAGATTTATAAGTATATATATTTATATAATATTTTTATTTCTGAAAATAATCAATTTAAACATTGGTACTCTTATTTTAAAGATGCCTTTTTAAAAATTAAGTTATGGTATTAATATGTCAAAAACAACATTTTAAAAATCCTTTTTAAATTAAATGTTAGTGTAATTGTAATGTTTTTAGACAACTTTTTAAATGCTGAAAAAAAACAGCAAGACTTTTTGAAGGAAACTGGCTTAAAATGATTTAAAATTCATTTCTTAAAATGTAAAATATTGGGTATATATAACTGTGATTAAAATTGATAGTTAATTAGCTTTGTTTGACTAGTTTTAATAATTATATGTTTACCAATTTTGATATTGAAAAGCTTATTGCCCCTCACAGACTTTAATTGAACATCTGTAAGCCTTCTGATGAGAAAGCTTAAACTTTCTACATCACCTCATTAATGCAAGGGAGTATATTTTATTTATTGGGAATTTGTGTAAGAGGGCTGTATAAAAAGTAAAAGTTTGTATTTACTTACATTACTTACATTCCTGAAAATTTTATTCGACACCATAAAGTAACTTTGTAATTAATTGTAATTAATGTCTAAGATCAATATTTAAAGAAGAAAACCCTAGGTCAGTGCTTGTAGGACACCTTCTCTAATAGGGTATAGGGCTGGAAGAAATAATGATTTTTATTTAATATTAAAACTATAAAACTTTTTACTTTCAGTGTAAGTTATTATGTGAGTTATTTTGATTTTGTGTGTTAAGGCAGATCTACATGAGGGCTGCTTGCTTAATTAAGGCATGCCTTGAGCGGAGAACTTTTTGAGGGGTTCTAGCGCTTATTCAGGTTACAACTACTGAAAACAGTCGCGCTGCAGGCCAGAACCCTAGATCTACATACTTCAGCCCTTTACCAAATTGCCATTAAATTAGTAAAAAGTATTCATATTATAATGTAAAAAGTTAAAAATAATTTTTTTAAGCTTTATAAGATCAATTTATATCTTATAAAGATCTTACACAATATACGATCATATGTATTTTTGTTTGCCATCCAATTATTTCTAGGAATCCTACGCATTCATTCCGCCCTTCTTTGTTCAACTTGCGGGAACCTGTATACAAGGGCGGTTCCACAGTTGCAGTCTGGGAGGGGATTTATAATTTTATATAACCCCCCCCCAATTTATTTTATAATTTATATAAACTCAGTGCCTCAGAGAAGGGGTGACTACTGGGGGCATAGAGAGGAAAAGGGTCACCTTTGACTGCACAATACACTTCATATATGTGAATAAAATGTTTAATCAATCATCAAATGTGAAATAAGTGTTTAATTAATCATATAATTGATGAAGTATGTAAATCCCAAAAGTAATAACCATGCATCTTCGACCCCATCGATCAAAATTGTTCCCCCCCCTACTAAAATGAGACGGGCTCGGACTCTGTAATTCGCGATTGTGAATTTCCTATGCAGAATTATTTTTTTCACTTTCGTTTTCAAAATCCTGGGAGGGGTAATTACCCACCCCGTAAAACCGCCTAATGCCTGTACACTTTTACATTTTCTTCTTTCTGATAGCTTGATTTTCAGCCGGGAACGCAGCAAGAAGGCATTTATACAGATAGAAAAATTAATAGTTTAAATAGCAATATATTTTTAAATGACGGTTTTTTATCATTTTAAGAGGTTTCTAGTATAATACATTATGTACACAGATTGCTTGCACACCTTTAAACAAGACAACAGCAATAGGATGACCAGCAACTGAATTTTCTTGCTAAAGAAGGTGGTTTTTTTCCCCATATTTTATTTTTTTCTAAACTACGATTTTCTGGACTAAAATGGCCGCTACTAAAGTAGGTCTACATTTAGTCGGATTTGCTGTGGTGAGAACGGAAACAGGTGGAGGGGGAGATGTACGCTACGAGCACCACATGTACGCTACAAGCACTCTTGATGGGGTGTACGCTATGAGCACGTACGCTACGAGCACGGCACCGATGAGCGAACCGGCAGTTTCCATTTTAATGAGCCCCAGTGGGAGGAAGTCCAACTTTAGCCCGGGGTCCCCTCATTTTGAACCAATTCCAGAGGAGAGACTAACCCCTGAAATCAGCACCACCAGAGGTATCGTTTAACAACTTGGAGGACATTGCAGTCACGACGGATTTTACGTGCACCCGCTCCATGGTCCCACAGTAATCGAGCCAAGAGGGAGTTGACCCTCCCAAGTACTGGCCAAGCCGAATGCTGCTTCACTTGCCGTGTTCTTGGGGTAACGGAGTTTAGCGCCCAGATCATTGCGGGACATGTATAAATGTAAAGATTGTATAAACGAGAAACGTATAAACGGTGCTTTACCGTATATAAAGCTTTGAATTTTGTTAGAAATGATGCAGAACTCGGGACAGTTGCGCAAATAAAATTTAATTTAATTAAATTGCCCCAATACAGAATAGTGTATTCAGAAATCTTTCAAGGGGTGGGTGATAAGTATAGTGAAGCAAACTTATCCCCCCCCCCTCGTTTCAGTATGAGAGAGAGTCTTCATTTTTAACCGGGAAATACAGGTTTAACCTGTTCATTCCTATCATCAAAACGAGACAGTGTGAGCCGTGCTGTTTTCCAAAATGAGTCCTTGAATGCTACGCTTGAATGATCTATTGGAACGATTGCGCAAGTACAACATTGGGTCTCAGTGGAGCATTGAAAGATACAAGCTGAGAAGCAACACTGGTCATAGAAGGAGAGTCCACTGCGCTTTTTTGGTTATGTCAGGAGAGTGAACAAATTAAATCTGGGTTCAGTGGTGAATTAAACTTCCTAGCAAATCCACAGATTTTACGTTCAAATGTATTCGAGTGAGGGGAGATTGTCTCATCGATTACAGGAAGATAATCGATTACAGAGATTTCGTTGGGATTTTTTTTCATTAAAAGAATTTAATTGGTCATTAATAAGTGACTTTTGTCATTCTAGGATGAAACTATTCAGGATGCTCAACGCCCCTCGGAAAATATTGGGATTTCTGAAGCCCAGTCTATCCCTATTAAGTAGGCGTCTATGTGAATGAGAATTAACATCATCACAAACTTTACATTATGAGCAACATTGCTGCTGATCTATTCCAAAGCTTTTCGATTCGAATACATAAAATTCAAAACTGTTAAATGCATAAAATAATAAAATACCACTTTATTCCAATGTCCAATTTTTTTTCACGGTGTCAAGTTTCCAGATTAGGATGACTTCTAAAATTTTTGTAGTCGCAATTGAGCCCCATAAGACCACAAAACGCGTCATTTTATACCTAGTTCTGGAAATGCAGTAACACTCCCCCCTCCCTGCCACTCCTTTCTTCAGCTTTGTTAAAAAAACGCAACACAATTTTAAAAAGCACAGTACATGCAATATAAAAATTTAGGCAGAGTTTCGTTTAGCACAGCACTTTGATTCGTGATGATTGAATAATTGAAAACCAGCATCAAGAGAAAAGCAATGGGCATCTGCTTTACTTTCTTCCGAGTCACAAAGCTGCAGGGGCGTAGCCAAGGGGGGGGGAGGTTATGGGGTCATAACCCCCCCCCCCATGAGGAATTCTTTGCCACACAAAATGTATAGTCTTCACTCCCTCATCACACACATGTATTCATATATGTGACTTGCAGTAGTCGTAACCCCCCCATGAAAAATTTCTGGCTACGCCCCTGCAAAGCTGTAAGTACTTATCATACCTATGACTCAAAATACCATGTTTACAAAAGACATACAGCGCTATCGGAGTTTATGGGTAGACGGATTTCAATCAATGCATTGAAGGGGATTTAGCGGTCTCAAAAAAAGACGTCCCTGATTACGACAGTTTTCTCACTATTTTGAAGGCAACTATCTCCTTCTTTGGTTGTTTAGGTGGTCACATCATCGCGGAAGTGAATAATAAACGACCTTCAGCAGCGTTCGAGACCTCTCTCGAGAGCCACAGTGGGAGCCCAATATGGGGGAAAAAAATCTTGTCTTGTACACCGCGCGTACAAGACAAGATTTTTTTTTCCCATATTGGATAGGCGACATTTTTATTCATTCTTAGTATCTGTTCGAAGGCTCCAAGTATCTGTCACATCCCTTGAAAAGTTTCAGGCACGTGGAGGAACTAATTAGGAGATCTTTGTTACTTTCAAACTGGACACCCGATTTCCAAGAAAAAAAAAGTCAATACTTTTTTCCGAAAACGAACATTCGCTTTTTCTGTTCTCGTCACGGAAACTACCTTAGTAGCACAATTAGTCAAAAAACGTTTAAAACACGTTTTTTAGCGTCAAAAAACGTGTTTCCAACGTAATTTAAACGATTTTTGAACTAGTTGTGCTACTAGGGTAAAGAACGTATTTCATTTTCTTTCAGATCATTTCATTTTGGATGTTTACGGATAATGTTAAACAGTTAAACAAAATTCATAAATAGAATTCTTTAAATAAAAATAGTGTATTGCAGATATGTTTATTAAGTAATTTGTCTAACAAAATATTATAAATAACATTAGAAAAATTACTAAATGAAAATATGCAGTCATAATAATTTTTCGCATTTGTGACGTCTCCAATTTTTATTGGAGTTAATAAAGAGTTCTTTTTAACCTATTATCACAAATTCTCTGTTATTACAATTTATCTTTATATTTGATACTGTAAAAATTAAAAAGATTAAACTAAAATATCTAATAAGTGAAAGTGGTACTCAAAAGCTTTCATAGATAAATTTCAAATATAACAAAACTGGAGAATTACTACAGAAAGTGTAATTTACAGTTAATACTATTGTTATTAAACCACATTCCCTTAATATATGTATGCATTAAAAATAATTAAAATGTGCCTTATAAAAGTTTGTATAAAGAAAATGACAAGAATTATATTAGTCGAAGGAAATTTTAGCACAGAAAAGTATCCGCAAGGTCAAAGGATAAAGGAACAGAATAATACAAATTTTGAAAGCCTAAGCAAAGAAAAACACAATAATTTAAACCAAAAATTAAAATAACTATTTTAAAACGTTTAAATTTCTGTCTGTCCGATCATACGTGTATTAAAAATGTTCATGGGCAAAAATATTCCTTTAGTCTGTTTATAATTAAGTCAACAATAAGAATTTTGCCTCCGCTAGCAAAGTGCCGCCCTGTATTGGGAACCCCAATGCTCCTTATGGTACGATGCTTTCATTTCCATTTTAAATTTCACCAGATCATCCCTTTTATGATTTGAGAAAGTAAAAGACAGCTGATGTGGTTGATCAAGGGCGGATTCAGAAATTTTTCGAGGGTGGGGGTGGGGGGGGGAGGTATAGATTTTCTAGATCAAATCTTAGGTGGATCTTACAGTCGTCCCAATTGGTTGACTGTACAAATATGATAACATATAGGCGTAACTTACTAGGGGAAGGGGGATGCAATTCCCCCCCCCCTCCCACATCATACAAAAAAAAAAGTTCAAGAAAATTCAGATATCACACGTCTGAAAATATTTTCTACAGGAAGCAGTTTTCCCACCAATTTTATATGCCAATTTACGTCAATATAAAAAATATGATTACAGCTTAGTTGTTTTTATTTTATTATTATAAATATTTACAAAACAAATTCTTTTCTTCCTTTTCCATTTTTGTGTGTATCTTTACAAGACCTCTCTTCAAAATCAAGAAATTATTTCATATTTTCCTTTGTTTCGTATCGTGTGTTGAAGAAACACACAAAACAAAAGTTATTAAAAATAAAGTGCTTTTTAAAATAACCCCTATTCTAAGAAGTACTTGAGTGCAAGCCAAATACTCTATTTTACTTTTGTAAATAACAAATCAGTTTCTCTTCAACTAGTCTTCCCAAATTAGTTAGAATTCCATATAAGAAGTCATAATATTTTGTACTGCATCATTTATTTAAAAACAATAACACTGGTCTACAAAAATGAACTTTTTTTCTTTCACAAGAATTAAAATAACAGATTCTAAAAGTATTTTTCGTGCTGAATTCATAATTTCAGTTTTTCCCCGTCGGGCAGGAGTTTTGTGTGATATTCATTTCAATTTTTTATAATATTCTAAAAAATCCGTAACTAGCTATCTATCTCAAAATTATAACTACTCATTCTGACCGACCTAGAAAGTGGTAGATAGTGATTTTCAGGCATATTCTGCATCTGGAATGTCTCTTCTTGGTCCAACAATAGTCAGCCAGCATATTGGAACTACACTTGCCTTGGTACCTCTTCTCCATAGTTAGAAATTTGCTGATGGAAATGCTCACCGTGTTCATTGCTGAAAGCTCCAAGATTTTCGGGGAAGAAGTCTAAGTGAGAGTCCAATAAGTAAATATTTAAAGACATGTTGCATACCATAGCTTTATAAGAATGCAAAATATCTGCCACTATGTCACGATAGTTCGACAGTTTATGGTTTCCAAGAAAATTGCAGCATAAACTTTTGAAAGACCTCCAGGCTGCTTTCTCCAGTGGATTTAACAGTCCTTCAAAATATTCCTCAGCCATTAATGACCGGATTTGTGGTCCTATAAAAATTCCTTCTATCAGTTTAACATCACTGACATTGGGGGATTTCGATTTCAAATACAAGAATCCATCGGAAAGTTTATCCATAGCTTTGACGAAATTTTTCATTACTCCTAACTTAATATGCATTGAAGGTAAAAATATTTTTTCAAGATTCACTAAAGGGACATATGACACATTTTCCTGGTCAGGGATAAGAGATTCACGTTTGGGTTATGATTTTCTAAGTGAGACTTCTTATCTCTGCTGCCCTTCTTATCTCTGCTGTATCGCACAAAAACAGCAAAATTTGGTGAACCCAAGTTTCAAACCAAGCAATAAAGCAATGACCTTTAAATCACCACAGATATTCCATTCATATTGTTCATATTGTATTTGCTCTAAAACTAATTTCATATTTTCATGTCTATTTGATATCAGCGGCAAACACTACAGGTATTGATGGAAGTTCATTGACAATATGTAGTAGCACAGGCTTCAAACTAACTTTAGAGGAGTCTATCCATGGAGGAGCCACTCATCTGGCCAATGTTGATGTCCAAGAGTTTCCATAACTTAACGAGAAGCAGTCTTTGAAAACACTATGGCGGCTATGATAGCTACATATTCTTACATTTTTTGTAGTAGATTCCACTCTTTGAGTTTGGAAGTTAAAACTTCAGCTTGCTGTTTTGACAGATTGAAATCCCGAATCAGGTCATTAAGATCTTGCTGATTGGAAAAGTATAGTTCTGATGAACAGCTACTGGCTTCATATGTAGGATCATTTTGATTTTCATCTGAATCATTTTGAGTCTGAGTCAGCTCAATACTGACACATCACAATGCCAGATTAACAGGTCTGAGCATGTCCAAACATGAATGAACATGCATAGTCTTGTTTTATGATGCTTGAGCATGATACTACAAACAATTTCCTTAAATACAGCTTGGGTAAAATCGCTACATATGAGGTAATGTTTCCTATGGCAGGTTGAAGAAAACACTAAAGTCAGATTTTGAAAAGTAGCTTTCACAGAAAAACTATGCCTGATGGGAAAATTCTGACTACATATCTGAATTCAGGATGAAAAAAATGCACTGGATTCACTATTCAGATTTCTTGTGAAAAAAACCTTGTCGGCCAGTATAATTATATGAAACTAACATAAGAAATTTGAATTACAGAGGAATCTCGCAGAACGAAAAAAATCAAACTTGCTATAATAAAAAATGAATTTGTGGAGGAACACCCCGATGTACTACACTAGGGTCCAAGGCCAATAGGGGGACTTTGTAAGGATCCTAGCTCGTAAATATGAGAGGTTTAGGAGAAAACTAAAACGGCTAGGGTGACAGGCGCGACCGGGGTTTCAACCTGGTACATCCCGTCTTCCAGTTTCGAGAGCAGAACCTCTCAGCCATTGGTGGGGCATTATAAAAAATGAAACTTACCACTGTTTACTATGTTTGAATCTAGATCGTTATCAACCGTTTAATAATAGCAGGTTTTTTCTGCCGTTTTTTTGTTTTTTTGTTTGTTTGTTTGTTTGTTTTGCGATTGATACAAGTCGAAATATTGGAACTTTTAGAAGATGTTGATATTTTGTTGGGCTTCAATACGCCCCCACCTTCATTAGCGTTTTCCATCTTGAGTATAATGAGTACAGTGAAATTATGAAGGGGTGTGGTATTTATAGTGCTCGTTTCCAATTTGTCACTGTGTCTGAGAAGTCTGGATTCCAGTGGAAAAGGTCTAAAGATCACTGTCCACAGAGCGGTTCCCGTTAGCCGCTACCAGTAGGGGGCCAGAAGGGAAACACTTTAATGGCCAATTCGCACTTGTAAACAATACATTTCAACCCACCGCAGAGAAAGAGGGAGATACTCGGTCGGTATTAAACCGACCAAAGGTAATTGGGGACCGTGAATAATATCGCAGTTTCACACCTTCTCCATCTGTTGTTCGGTGGAGGACAGTCCACTGTCGCTCGTCGTAAAACGGGAATATCCCCATTCAAATACATTGTACGGCGGGAACCGCTCGATGTGGACAGTGGCCTTTAAAAGGATACCAGCACTTTTTCACACATAAGTGGATTATCTTTTCACGGACATTTTTCGGGAAGCTACTATTGTTACAATCAAATTGGGATTTCATATGTACATGGAAAAGGCGTGGACAAGTTGTTAACCGATTGGCCTTAAAAAGAAGCCGAAATTTCTTCAGGGGGAAGGGGAATCAAATTTTGAGTGAGTCTTTGGGACTCCTGTTTAATTAGGGAAAAAAATGCACCTAGGGAAGGAAATGGTTATCTTGTTGAAACCTTCTGTCCTTGAAATTTCTTTTATCCCTTTATTTTCCAACAAGTCAACCCACTATTTTTGAGCACTTCCGAGTTTACAGAACAATAATGTATGTACTGTGATGCGGACATTTGCTTTAACTAGCTTTAACCAAAGCCCAAGATTGGAGGGGCAGTATACGATCATTCTCTCCTATTTCAATCTCTCCTCTCTCTCCTAAAGTAAGGGCGGAATTATTTGATCATCTCAATTATGTTTAGAGAATTCTGTAGCAGACAAGGTAGGTGGTGGATTAAGCATTACTACTGTGCCCTTTTTCCTTCTGAATGGAAGCTAAAGACTTCAGAATTACGCAAAATGCTAGATTTTCCATTGAAAAAAAAGGAGTAGAGAAAAGAATGAATAGCTTCATTTTACCTAGATGAGATTTCCAAAGAAACAGATGTTTGAGCTCTAGTCTGCTCAAGGATTGACCCAATCGCCCCTCTCTTGGATCCGCCCTTGTCACTGATCAATATTAATGTTTCACCAACTTGATGTAAGGCTCCTTCACATTTAAAAAAATTTCGTGAAATTTTAAACATTGGTAGAGGGACTTCAAAGACTTATTTTAGAAATCTGAAATGTTAATAGAATTTGTTTTAGGTCATAGATCAAAACGGGATCCAGGATAGGTGCACCAGTAATTGACACTTTGCCCGGTTACTTATTATAATAAGCTTATATCTCAGAACTGTTATCAAATGGTACTATTTAGTACTCATTTAGACATTTATCTTCAATTTTATGTAATTTTCTTTTACTTCCAGTGGGTTCTAGGAATCTAAAGTTGAGATATTAAATTGAGTGCTAAAAAACGTTTGATTCTCAGTAGCTGGCTTAATCCTGAAATTAAGATTAGTTCATTATCAACCTGTTTCTATTTAAAGCATATTTCTTTTTAGAATTCAATACAAACTGAATTGTATTAGATAATAAGTACATAAAGTAAATATGTAGAAACTTTTTTAGTAAATAAATTTATTTGTTTAAGATGGGTTGTCAATTATTGGGTAAGGAAAAATGGATTTCACCAATAATTGACACTTACGTTAGCTACTGGTGTTTTAGCCAAGTTCATCATAAATGCATACAATTTCTAGTAAAGAGCTATTGAGAAGGTCTTTTATCTTTAGATAATTATTAATACCCAGGGTATTCCACAAACGTGGAAACATGCTTTGACTCTTTATCTAATAGAACTTTTATCAAATGGTACTATCTAATAACAATTGAGAATTTATCTTCATTTTTTGCAACATTTTTTTTAAATCAAAATTTGAGATTTTAAACTCATTGCTAAAAATATTGTGATTCTCAGTATCTGGCTTAATGCTGAAATAAAAATAAGTTCATTATCAACCTGTTTCTATTCAAAGAATATTTCTTTTTAGAAATTATTTTAAATTAAATTGTATCAGATAAAATGTTGAAGTACCCGACGTTGACAAGTTAGTATGTAATGCAGATTTCCAAAAAGCCTGACTTTTCGTCTACAATGCAGGACTACAACGAACGGAAATAGCGTATTGGCAAAAGTATAGAGAACAAAGTTATAAATTCTGTCTATGGGTAAATGATTCAAGGTTAGATAGTACTTAAGTGCTGAGTGAAATTCTCAATAAATATTTTATATTCAAACTTAATGTTTTATTGTAGAGGGAAAGTTTTAATTTCAAGAGGTCACTTCTCTCCTGTAACTAAATTTTGTTTGATTCACTACAGATATTTTAAGATTACGCCTAAAGAAAACTAAACAAATTTAAAAAAATCTAAAACGGCAAATAAACTATAAAAAATTGAAGAAATTAAAAAATAAATAAATAGCTAACTACTATATTAACTCCGGACGCCTTATAGTGATTCAATTTTTTTTTAAATGCAGTTTTGCAAAACTTTTAAAATTTATTCAAACTAAAAAAAAAAAACAGATATTTATTGTTTTAGTCGTTACTGATCATCATGTTACTAAGTTTCCTTCTATTCGCTAAAGCTGTGTTTTAGGGGTGCGAGAACAAACATTTGCACGATTTTCACGAAATCTCAAAATATTGTTGCGAAATAACTTAATTTGCTCCCGTATTGCATGCGCCGCCGTGAAACTAGTTTTGCAGGCATAATAGCAGTCCTCAGATAATGGTAACCCTGCAGTCTTGGCGACAAACTTGGCGATCATCTTGGCGACTTGGCGACGGATTTGGCGACCTTGGCGACAAATGGCGGCTTCTAGAAAATTCATGTCTCGAGACCGTATTTCAATTTGAAGATTGTTCCAGAAACTTCTCGGCAATTCTGGTGACGTCATCATCTCTATAAAAACGCTAGGATTTCTCTCCGGGGAGTTCAGTTGAGTGATAGACTTTGAAGCGCACGGTTGATTCTGTGAAATGAATAACGTTATTGTTGTGCTTATTTATGATTTTAGTTAGCGCATGTTAAAGTTTCTTGTATTATTTTGAGCTATTGAGCTGCGAGCCGTGAATAAAGTGTTATTTTTGTTTACTGTGCTGATTGGACTGTTTAAAAATACACCCACTCGGCGATTTTCGTAACATTGGTGTCCGGAAGTGGGGTCAGGATCTGTTTGAATGCCATTAACCAGAGCAGCCATGGAAGATAAAATGGAAAAACTGTTTGCTATGATGTTAGATATGAAAGAAAAGATGTCTTGGGACTAGAGAGTCTACACAAGAAATGAAGGCTCAAATACAATCTGTACATGAAAAAGTCGAGGGAGTACGAAGCGAAGTGCAAGGACAGATCAGCGACGTACAAGAAAAAATCGAGGTAGTACGAAACAATGTACAAGAACAAATGAGCGATTTTGAAAAGAGACTTTCTGATCTTGAGAGGAAGCCAAGCAATATTTTGGCAAGTGGAGAAATTATTAATTCTAGACCGACTGTAAAGCATTTAATATTTGACGGCCAAACATCTTTGACTGTTTTTAAGACTCAGTTTGACGTCGTGAGCTCTACGAATGGATGGACGGATAGCTTCAATGCCAGTCAACTTGTGGCCTCTCTACAAGGACCAGCTGCGGAGATTCTCCTAGGAATACCGAATGACAAGTTGAACGACCTGCCGACCGTCGAAAAGGCTCTCGAATCTCGATTTGGAAATAGCCATCTTACCCAGTTTTATAGGACTGAATTGAAAGCAAGGCGACAAAAGCCTGGAGAAAGTCTACAGGTATTGGTCGCCGATGTTGAGCGATTGATGAGCCTAGCTTACGCGGAATGTCCCCTATATGTTCGAGAAAGTTTAGCAGCCCAGTACTTCGTCGACGCCATCAGGGACGAAGATACACAGCATTCTACGAGACTGGTAGACCCGAAAGATTTGAAGGCAGCTCTAGCGTATAGCATGAAATATGAAGCTGCGAGAACAGTTTCGAAAACACTCAGGCATGTAAGGTCTGTGTATATAGAGGGAAACGCCGCCAAGGAAAACGATGATAAACTGGATTCTGTACTCAAGGCACTCCAGGAATTATTGGATAGTCTCGCTGTTGGGAAAAGGGGCTTTCCCCGAAGAAATCCGAACGCGACCTGTTGGAGATGTCACAAAAGGGGACACGTGCAAAGAGAATGCGACGTGACTTCTCCCCAAACAGGAAAACTAGGTCTTAGGCGTCTTGCGGGGCGGAGGCTGCCTTTTCTGAATAAAGCCCCTGAAGAGAAAGTGGAAGTTTCCGCACTTAGCGGAGGAGAAACTGGACTTTATGTTGAAGAAACTATTTGTGATATCCCTTGCTTGATGCTAGTGGATACGGGTGCGAATGTCACTCTTCTAAAATCGGACTTCGCCGTGAAACTGAAGGAACAATTGCTCTACACGTCTCCAAACGTGTCTATTAAGACCGCTACCGGTGAAAAGACAGAGATACAAGGAAAACTGGATGTATCCATCGAATGTGGATCCAAGAAATTCCGGCACAGGGTCTACGTGGCTAACATCACTGACCCTTGTATCCTTGGACTGGATTTCCTTCAAAAATGTAACTTTACCCCTAGACTTAGAGAAGAACGAGATACGGACGGGAGGGGAGGAAATTCCCTTGTTTTCAGGAAGCGAGCAGCGTTCAAAATCATGTTCTATATTCGCGAAAGAGAAGATGACTATACCAGCTAGATCTGAATTTCTTATCCAAGGGGTTCCTGAAGCCTCTGGACATTTCCGGTATGTCGTAACGAACTTTCCTAGCCAGTTCTCCTTAAAAGGGGTTTTGGTGGCCGCCGCACTCGTGGATTTAAGAGGGAAAGCTATACCTATTCGAGTGTTGATTTTGGACAATAAACCCAATACTGTAGAAAAAGGGGCCGTTATTGCGACGTGTGAACCAGTGGTGGACATCGTCGCCCGTCCTCAAGGATATTCTAATAGTCATCATTTTTACTAATGCTGGAGAATCTTGAAGGACTTAGTAAAGAACATCGAAAAGCAGTGCAAAAATTACTCCAGGAATTCCAAAACTTATTCTCTACCGGTGACGCTGATGTGGGCCACTGTAATGTGACACAACATAAAGTTAATACAGGTGATCATCTATCAATCAAGCAGTACCCAAGACGTTTGCCTCTTGCAAAGAAAGAGGAAGCTGAACGCCTGATTAAAGAAATGGTGGACGGTGGCATAATAGAGGAATCGTCTGGGCGTTGGGCGTCACCTATCGTTCTTGTTAAAAAGAAGGACGGATCGACACGTTTCTGTGTCGACTATCGGAAACTGAACAATATTACGAGGAAAGACTGCTATCCCCTCTCGCGAATAGATGACACTTTAGATGCTCTGAATGGAAGCCAGTGGTTCTCTATGTTGTACTTAAAGAGCGGGTATTGGCAAGTCGAAATCCGACCTGAAGATAAAGAAAAGACAGCTTTTACCACCGGACAAGGACTCTTCCACTTTAAGGTAATGCCTTTCGGTCTTTGCAATGCCCCCGCTACTTTTGAAAGACTAATGGAGATTGTATTACGTGGACTTTCGTTTGAGGCCTGCTTAGTATATTTAGATGACATTATTATACAAAACGTTTGAGAAACGTTTGAAGAACATTTAAATAATATTCGTAAAGTGTTTCTTAGATTACAAAATGCTAACCTTAAACTAAACCCGAAGAAATGCAAATTTTTACGTAAGGAAGTTATTTATCTTGATCACGTTATTTTTGCAGACGGAGTTAAGAATGATTCACAAAAAGTTAAAGCAGTTGTCGATTGGCCTCGTCCGGAAACGGTACATGAACTGCGAAGTTTTCTCGGACTGTGCACCTATTATCGCCGTTTTGTAAGAAATTTCTCAACAATAGCGAGACCTTTACATAAATTGACTGAAACCCAAGCAAGTTTTAATTGGACAGAGGAATGCGAGAAATCGTTCATTAGTCTAAAGCAGGCATTAACGACGTCTCCTATTTTGACATATCCCCGGACTGACAAAGACTTTATCTTGGATACAGATGCCAGTAATGAAGGGATAGGAGCCGTGCTTTCGCAGAGAACAGAAAACGGTGAAAGTGTCATAGCTTACTTCAGCAAGAGCTTGTGTAAGCCAGAGGGGAATTATTTTGTCACTCGTAAGGAATTACTGGCTAATGTTAAATCTATTGAGCATTTCCATCACTACCTCTATGGACGGAAATTTCTTCTCCGGACTGATCATGCTTCCTTGAGATGGCTTTTGAATTTTAAAGAACCTGAGGGTCAGATAACTCGCTGGATCCAAAGGCTGCAGGAGTATGAGTTCGAAATCGAACATCGCAAAGGAACTTCGCACGGAAATGCAGACGCTCTCTCCAGACGACCTTGTAAAGAGGACTGTAAACACTGCGTGAACGCCGAGAAAAAGTACGGGACGCAGACGGATACTTTCGTGAAGGTTTTGACTGCAACGACTGTGGATCGGTAGGCTTCGAGTGAAGTATAGAGAGCACAGTTAGAAGATTCCAATATTAGGCCAATTTTGGAGAAGAAACTAAATTCCGCGGATCGACCGTCTTGGCAAGAGATCGCGCCAGAGAGTCCCGCTACAAAGCGATACTGGGCTCTTAGGGATTCTTTACATCTTAAAGACGGTGTTTTATATCGGAAATGGGAGAGCGATGACGGAAGATCAAGCCGATAGCAATTAATTCTCCCACGTAGCAGAATTCCAGAGGTTCTGCGGGAGATTCATGATAGTGCAAGTGGAGGACATTTTGGAGTGATGAAGACGTTAAATAAAACCAGGGAGCGATTTTATTGGGATCGACTTCGCGCCGATGTTGAAAAATGGTGTAGAGAATGCCACGATTGCGGTGCCCGAAAAGGACCTAAAATAAAAACCAAGGGTCGTTTGCAGCGCTATAACGTTGGCGCGCCTTTCGAAAGAGTGGCTTTAGATATCCTAGGACCCCTGCCTACAACATCGAAAGGCAATCGATATGTCTTAGTCCTGATGGATTACTTTACCAAATGGCCAGAAGCGATTGCCATCCCGAATCAGGAAGCTTCAACGGTAGCTGAAGAACTGGTTAGAAACTGGATCTCTTATGACGGAGTGCCTATGATGTTACATTCGGATCAAGGTACAAATTTTAATTCCACACTATTTTCGGAACTCTGCGAATATTTGGGAATCACAAAGACTCGAACAACACCGTTACATCACGATTCCGATGGCATGGTCGAGAGGCACAATCGATCAATTTTGAATCATCTTTCAATATTTGTTTCGAAGAATCAAACCGACTGGGATACATATTTGTCACTGTTCCTCCTGGCTTACAGAAGTGCGGTTCATAAGACGACTGGATATTCTCCATCAGAGATGTTGTTCGGCCGTCCTCTTCGATTACCCAGTGATATTGTTTTTGGACGACCATGTGATACGCCCTCCTCACGGAATGACTACATGAGTAATTTAGAAGCACGATTAGAAAGAGTTCATTCGTTTGCCAGAGAGCGAATCAATTTGGCGAGTGACCGAATGAAGATTCGTTACGACGCCAAAGCAACGAATCACCAATTTAAGGAGGGTGATCAGTTTGGCTGTATAACCCAAAACGAAGGAGAGGTCTGAGTCCTAAGTTGCAACAGAACTGGGAAGGACCTTACATAGTTGTCAAGAAATTGAACGACGTTATCAGTGGCGGATTTTCCTGTTGAGAGGCCCGAGGCGCAACTCAATTTTGAGGCCCCCCTCCTCAAAAAAAAAAAAAAAATCACTAACTCTAACTCCTTTACGTTATTACTAATTATTTTAAGATGCTTTGATTCCTTTTATATCTAATTTATGTCTAAAAACCAGGGCCTGACTTTCACTATAACACTTTTGTGCCCAGGGCACTTTTCAGATTTTGTGCCCCTGTATATCGTGTTAAACTCAATTTTTTGGCTTATTTCTCCATGTGTGCCCAGGGCACGTGCACCAAGTGTCCGTCCAATAGTCAGGGTCTGCTACAAAAGGAGTATTAAAAATTTAAAATAATTTTTATGTTTATAGATTTGTTGATATTGAAAAAAAAACATTTTTTATCTCAATAATTTTTGTACTACGTTTCACTTTTCATGATTAACACTAAATAAACATCAGCATACCTCTAAGTATAACCCAGCAACTGCAGTTTTATATTGATTATTTTTCACTATTACTTAATTACGTCGAATTACTTTTTGTGGACCACTGGCATATGTCTTGTTTCAGTCATAAAAATTTTGACTACTTAACAGATACTTTTGAAGGTCAGAACATGGGAAACTTGATCAGAAACATGACTTTGACATCACAAAGTTCAGAAGAATTCTTTACTTGGATAAAAAGAACCAAAAATTTAACATTCCTTCAAGAACATATATTTATAAATATTTAAATATATTCATAAATTTCACGTTTGGAACTGCAAAACTAAGCAGTTTAATAGTAAAAGTAAACTTTCGGTTTAGTCTAATTTTTGTGTTTATTCAAAAACTGTCAATAAATTTAGGACTATTAATAATGAGTATAATTAGGTATGAATAATATATACACACACACACACACACACACATTATTCTATATTTTAAATAGAATGAAAAAAAAACTACAAGAGAAATTAAAGAAAAAACAATACTTTAAGTAGTTAAAGTACAAAAAATATTATTGACTTAAAAATAAATTCCACTTTATAATGGGTAAATGGGTATGCTCTAAGCTTCGGTCCTAGGTTTATTATTAATGTTTAACATTTTCATCTGCGACTATAAAATACATGCCGTATTTATAATATAGTTATAAATATTTTTTAGTTGAAAACAAAAATTAAATTAATCATCATTTGTTTTTTTAAATTTTTAATTAACTGTGTATGACATTCCAGTTCAAAATTTGTCTATGAATTTTAACCCACTATCATCCGATCGAGCTGAAACTTTGCACGCATGTGAAATTTCGGTGACGCTAAGTATTGCTTTCTTTAATTTTTCAATACTTTTTTTTAACTATCAAATATCTTCCCCCAATCCCCCCAAAAAAGTGTTATCGCACATGTATCAGCTCATATCTTTAATTACTGGTCGGCAATTTTTTATCATTGCATACTCGGAAAGTTTCGATTCCAAAAAAAGATAAAATCGGTTATCCCTAGCTTAAATTTTTATTTTTAGTGATTTTTCGAAAGAAGATAAATTATTGTTTCCAATTTCTTTTACATCGTGACAACCAACAACAATTATATATTCTAGGTATATTTGAAAATTTCACTGAATACAGAGTCCTAAATCATTTAAATGAAGAACGGCTGAAAAATATAAAATATTTAATTTTTGACAAATTTTTAAATCTCAAGCTGTAGAATAAAGCGGTTCAGGCTTTTCTCTTTTAAAATGAGAAATATTCTTATCAGACTGTACACTTTTTGATTTGGGGGGGAGGGGCGGCAATCTATAAAGCAGGTGTATTTGAATGTCCTACTGCAATACCAGCTACTGAGCCGCAATCTGATTCAGTGCGGCCCAAACAGTGGCTGAGCGCATAGCACTCTGAACTGGGAGACGAAAGGTGCCTGGTTCAAAACCAGGTCAACCTAACCGTTAGGAATTTTCTGTGGTTTCCTCCAAAACTTAGCGTAAATAGGGGTTAGAATCCCTTAGAAAGACCCGCAAGGGGAGCACCCACACCCATCGGCATAGATCCCACTTGTAGATAATTGCCCGTAATCCCCCAACACAACTAATTGATTCCGGATAGGAAAAAGGCATAGAGACCCTCTGCACCTGTATTTCTTGAGATAAAATATAGTGAGCAAATTAAAACAATGCAAAAAAAATCTAGGAATTTTTCTTGGAAAAAAAATGGACAGTTGAGGGCCCTAAAATTCCAAGTAATGTTGCATGAAAATACCAGGAACTTTATTGAACAGCTCAGGAAAGATCCACTGAATTGCATATTGTTCAGTAATGTTCTTGGTATTTTCGTGCAACTGTCCTTGGAATTTAGGGCAAATCAGCTGCCAGCTGCCTATTATTTTCAAGGAACACTACTGGAATTTTTTTTTTAATTTTTAAATTTAAATTTTTTTTTTTTTTTTACAATTCTAGTCATTTTTAAGTGAACTGCCTGTTTTTTAAGGTCGTGAGACCACTATTCGGTTAAGTGAAGGGATGAACGAAACAGTAAAGTTTTCAAAGGGAAGTTTATACTTTCTGTATAGTATTTGTAAATCTAATTTATCCTTATTTCCTGAAACTATGAACGAAGTTTATGTCTCTTGAACAGATATTTACATATAGTTTTTTTCTTTCTGAAAACCGAATTTGGAGGCCCCTTAGAAATATGAGGCCCGAGGCGCGCGACTCATGCGCCTATTGGGAAATCCGCCACTGGACGTTATCTACAGAGTCCAGAAGTCGCCCAATTCAAAACCGAGAGTCATCCACATTAATCGTTTAGCTCCATATGGTGCTACTGATCATAATGTTGTGTGATTAGACTGCCGGATCGTCAGTTTTTTTTAATGAGGGGAGCAGTGTTGCGAAATAATTTGCTCCCGTATTGCATGCGCCGCCGTGAAACTAGTTTTGCAGGCATAATAACGGTCCTCAGATAATGGTAACCCTGTAGTCTTGGCGACAAACTTGGCGATCATCTTGGTGACTTGGCGACGGATTTGGCGACAAATGGCGGCTTCTAGAAAATTCATGTCTCGAGACCGTATTTCAATTTGAAGATTGTTCCAGAAACTTCTCGGCAATTCTGGTGACGTCATCATCTCTATAAAAACGCTAGGATTTCTCTCAATGCCATTGGACCCGGGTTCGTATCCCGGCCCGGACCGATGTTGTTTTTCTGCCCTTCCCGGCTTTTTTTATGTCTGAGCATTCCATCTGCTCTTCCTGACTTACTTGATTTTCATCGGGTGATTCCTTTTCACCCTGTTTTTTCTGTGGACTCTGTCCACTTTTTTCGCCTAACATCTCACTGAGCTCATTCGCTAAAGAGGCTCTCGTCTTACTGGAGGTTTGGCCGTAGGTACTCCGATAAAATTACTCTTCAGTCAGCCGGGGAGTTCAGTTGAGTGATAGACTTTGAAGCGCACGGTTGATTCTGTGAAATGAATAACGTTATTTTTGTGCTTATTTATGATTTTAGTTAGCGCATGTTAAAGTTTCTTGTATTATTTTGAGCTATTGAGCTGCGAGCCGTGAATAAAGTGTTATTTTTGTTTACTGTGCTGATTGGACTGTTTAAAAATACACCCACTTGGCGATTTTCGTAACAATATTTGAAACAATTTTGGCATCTATAGTTCACACATTAACTTCCCACATAACATAATTGCAAATTGCATTCTATTCATTACAGCTTTTCACGAATGGAATAAACATTTTGTTAATTTTCGCAAAATTTTAAAATCTATAAAAAAATTTATATACTTTTTGACACCCATAATTTAAGTGACCACCTATGATGATGCTAAATTTTATTTCATTCCTATCAAAGGTTTATATGTGATAGAGAAACAAATATTTACATATTTTAAATAAATTTTTCCAAAATCTCAAAAACTAATCCAAATTTTCAAAAATATTGAACGGCTATAGTTTAAGTTGTATGCTCACCTATTATGTCACCAGATTTCATATCGTTCGCTTTAATCATTCTTACGTTATGTGCGAAAAAAATGTGCCATTTTAAGATTTTCGAAAAAATCTCAAAATCTAATTATTTTTTTCTAATTCATTGCTTATAGTTTAAGTTGAGTGACCACCTATCATGGCAGAAATTTTCATTTCATTTGTTTTAGTCGTTATTACATGATGTACAAAAAAATATTTACACTCTGAAACAATTTTCGAAAAATTTCAAAATCTATTCAAAACTTTTTAAAAGATTGATGCCTGTAGTTTAGGTTGAGTGGCCACACTTATCATATCACTTATATCATTTTAGTCACTTTAGCAGATATTAAGTGATGTGCGATTACGCAAAATATTTACGCCGTTTGAAACATTTTTTGCAAAATCTCAAAATCTGATCAATTTTTTTTAATTCGACGTGATAGTTTAAGTAATGGGATCCACTATTATGTCACAAATTTCAATTCATTCACCTCTGTCATTATTTCGTGTTGCTCGAAGAATAATGTAGGTAATTTGAAACAATTTTCGCAAAATCTCAAAATCTGATCCATTTTTGTTTTAAATCTGACTCTTATAGTTTAAGTTGAGTGACCTTCTCTCATGTCACAAATTTCACTTCGTTTTCTTGAGTCATTTTGATGTCATTGCATTAAAAATTAAAACAACATGCTTTTTCTACTCTTTTCTTAGATGTGAATTACTGGAGCAGGAAGTGTTAATCAATGGAGCGAAAATTTAGTTATTGATGTAAATTATTGGTGTTGACATCATGACAACATATAAAATATAGAAAAATAGAAATTTCCAATATTCTATGATAAATTATACCTTACATGAATTTTCAAAATTCATTTAAGTTTTGAAAACAAAAATTTTGTTTTTAGATAGTTTTTGTAATTAGCAATCACCAGTTAATGCTTATTATTGCCCTTAAAGTGTCAATTACTGGTGCCCTTATCCTACACATTTCAAAAGCTTAATGCCACACAAAAAAGACTTAATACTACGGTTGGAAATTGTTATAAATAGGAAGTGGGAGGGGGCCATAGAGCACTATGTCTTTTAGCCTGACAGAGCTTATAAAACAGAAAAAAGGATCTAGGTTAGATTACAAATAAGCGAAACACAGATCTCCAGTTTAACCTGTCTGTGTGAAAACATCAAGCAGTAACCAACACTTTCTGATTTAGTTTTTTGATCTGAGTATTAGAAGGCTAGTTGAATCCAAGGAACAATAACAAAAGCAACAATTTCTTTTTCTGTAAATTTGGGAAGAAAAATAAGTTACGTTGATTGTGAAGCCCATGAGCTTCGGGCCCTCCAGGCATTTGTCCCGTGAAGCCTCCCTATATTTACGGTACTGACGCAGAATCACAAAACTAAAAAATATTATGCTCAAAATGGTTATACAAAATGAACGTCCCTTTTTAAAATAAAAAAATAGAAAAGACGGCATACCGCCTCAAATACGGCACTTCTATTCTGATAAATCAAGAAGTAATTCGTATCATAAATTTATGCGAGACGAGAAATTCTCGTGCGAAATCTCGCGCGAGACAAGGCTCTGTCTCGTCTCGCGAATTTTCTCGCAAACAATTTTCTTGTCGCGCAAAAATTTCACCTGTCTCGTCTCGCGAGACGAGACGAGAACGCGAGACAATGTGAGATTTCTCGCGTCCATCCCCTATTGGTAAGTTTGGGCTAAAGAAAGGAGAAAATGTTAATAACACTTAATTAAATTGAAAAAATACTCCAGTCGAATACTCCAGTAACATAAATTCAATAATTTAAATAATAAGACAAGGAGCGATAAATTAAAATATTCTTAAAAGCGGCATCCCGTTCAAAAGAAACTGAGCATGTATGTATCCCATTTTGTACGGTACTAACGTAACGCATCACAGTTGCCTGTATTCGTAATGGAAAATGTCGTAACCATATACAAAGTACTTTATACAGGTGCTGTACTTAGTTTTGACTTCTAAAGCATGCATGAATTCAGTAATTATCATAAAAAAAGCACTTATGAGTAATGCGTTTAAAAGTTTGGATAGTGAAATCATGCTCTTATCTCAAAATAACGATTGTACAGTTACAGCTAAAGCACTTAAAGGGATTTCTGTTATACACTAGTTATGGAAATCTTACTGCACACCTATACTGCAAGTGTGACTGCTATCTATCGACAATTACAAGAAATAGAGGAGCTGCGGCATCTGTCTCGGATGAGGTGACTCTCCAGAAATTACCCTAAATTCTAAAGATATGGAGCAGAAAATTAAAAATTAAAAAAAAAAGAGTAGTAATTTAAAATTAGTAGCAAAAGTATAACCTTTTGATTAAAAAAAATATCTACATGTTTGGTAAAATGTGTTTACCATTCACATAAAAACAACTAAAAATTACAACAAAAATTTCAATGGTGCTGAGTCTCATTAAGCTTCTAAAATAAATGTGCATTAAAACACTCAAGCAAGGAAAAAAATGTTTTGAGGGAGTATAATATCGTGGATATTGATTCAATATAACTTTAAATGAATTATTTATTTTTAATTATTGTCTTCTGTGAAAACCATATTTGAACCGGTGAGAAGAAATAGGGAACAACCCTATCAACCTTTGTTTCGAAAAAACAATAGAAAACTGCTTCGTGCTTTCATTCGAATCTTCTATTTATTTTATATCGATTTCATATTTTACCATCGAAAACGGAGAAATCGTTTTTGCTTTCAGTTGTGAGTCTTGCGTTCAACCCCAAAAAAGGCTATCTCTGTTTAAAATAGACAAAAACTGGAGTTATTCCCTTTTTCTTCTCACCAGTTCCTTCTTTATTATGTGATTTTGTTGAGTCGAGGAAATGTCCTGTTGGTCACGTGTTAATAAAACATTTTGGTATTTTTACTGATTGTGCATCGTAGACAATGAGGTAGAACATAAGATTAGTGGATATTTCAATATGTCACGTTTACCCAAAGATCCGTACATCAGAAACTCACATAGGCCGAAGCCTTCTCCTTTTCACGGTTAACTGAACAAAAACAGTTAACTCACATTGGAGAATTTAATTTTTTTCTTTTTAACATTACAAACTATTGAAAAGTATGGGAGACAGGGACTAGTAACAGCAGTTTTTAGTTAGTGATTTTTATTAAGTTTTTTAACAAAATTGAACTGCTCTATTAAACACATGCATTTGGCTATGTCATCTGTTCTTGTGGAGGAAGTTGGCACATACTCTATAGATAGTTAAATGGAACTCAAATAATACACGCATTTAAAAGAAATCGTATTTTTAGCAGAAAATTTAAACAAAGGAATTACCTATTTCCGCACAATGCAAACTTTATTCACCAATAAAAATAATGAATGAAGCATTAACTTTAAATGGCTTCTGCCCTACTCGAAATCATCATCAGAGTTACAGTTATCACAAACAAAAAATCGAATGTCTCTCTTGTGCAGGCCTCAGGTTTCCAAACTTCAGAATACACTTTTCTCTATGTTTGCTGTTTACGGGTCTACGTGCCTGTAGTGAAAACAGTTTTCACTAGTCCTTCGACTACTTTTTACAGCTCTTAATTACCGATACAAAAGACCAGCAAAAAGTGTGATGCGACGATCTTTTTTCTTACTTTTCGTCTTTGCTATCGGAAGAGCTATTATATGATTCTCTGGTTAACTCACATGCACTGGTCAATCCATGAAGGGGGACAAAACAAGAGAATATTCTGAAACAATGTAACTGAGTTATTTGACACAACGAGCCGATTGTAATGTATTCGAAGCTCCTACAATCCCCAGAATACATTTTTTCACAAAATGAGGGGCATAACCTTTTAAACAATCCAAATACTAAATTACGTATAGAGTAGATAGAGTTAATTGTACACAATGGAAAATTACACAACTTAAATCGCAATTAAGATAAGTATTGGAAATTAGAAAAATAATGAAGCACACACACACAGCAAAAAATTACTTGTGACAATGATAAAAAAAATAGAGAAAATCGTTGTAAATATCCATTGTATAGAGACAACGTTGCAAAACTACAACAGAAGATCAAAAGTAGAAAGTTCAATTAATTCCAATTAGAAAGTTCCACAATAAAAGTTAGGTTAATTAGATCGGATGGTTCGTGGGTGAAACTTACAGCTTTATGCGATTCAGGTTCAACAAAAAATCTTATTACTGAAGAGGCAGCAAATTTGTTAGGTTTTCAAAAATTAAATTGCAGAGCAAATTTAATTGGAGTGAAAAATACTATAGTTCCAATTGTTAAAAAGATTCGCACTCGTATGGTTAATGATAATGAGTCATTTAGTAGGGAACTTGAATTTTTAATTTTGCCTGAAATTACAGGAAATGTTCCGTCTGAGAAAATTGACATTTCCTCTTTCAACCTACCTGAAAATATAATATATGCAAACCAACAGTTTTATGTGCCTCAAAAGATATCGCTTTTGCTGGGGGGTGAGGTATTTTATGAATTACTAGGGGGAAATAAAATTAAACTACCGGGCAACAATGTCATTTTAGTTGAGACGGTTTTCGGTTGGATGGTGACAGGCTCTATTCCAGTTCCATACCCACATGATTCTCAATGTTATTTTATAAGGATCGCGTGGAGGAGGGTTTGCAAAGATTTTGGGAATTGGAGTCAATCGGGGTTTCACAAGATGTTAACATGGATGAAGATAAGGCCATGACCCTTTCTAAAAGTTCTGTATGTTACAAAGAGGGAAGGTGCGAGGTTGGGTCGCCTTGGAAACGAGATTTCAAAGAGCTTGGAGACAACTATCAGGTAGCCAGGGGCGACTGGACCATTTAATCAGAAAATTTCAGAGGAATCCTGCAAAGTATAATGAATACAGAGAAATTCTGGACGATTATCAAAAACTGGGAATCATTGAAAAAGTTTCGAACGACAAAGTACAAGCGGATCAGCCTCTATTCTACTTGCCATTTTCTATGGTATTCTGTTAGCTCAAGTAAGCGAATGGTATTCGACGCAAGTGCACATGCAGAGGGTAAATTGTCACTAAATGACTGCTTGTACACTGGACTAAATCTTAATCCACTCATATTTAACATACTTATTTTTTTTCGCTTGAGCAAAGTCATCGTTCTTGCTGATATCGAGAAGGCGTTTTTGCAGATATCATTGAATGTAAGTGACAGAAATGCAGTCAGGTTTTTGTTTCCGACTTCTAATCCTGCAGTGCACAATTCAAGGTATGAAATTTAAGTCTACCGATTTTGTCGTGTGCTTTTCGGAGTCAACGCGAGCCCTTTCTTGCTCTCTGCTACCATTAAAGAGCACGTTAAAAAGTTTTGCGATGTATATCCTGCTACGGTAGAGATGCTCGACACTTGCCTCTACGTGGATGATCTGGTTGGAGCACTCGATGATGTTTCGTCTGCCTTTCAGATGTCATTCGAGGCCCGGAAACATATGGCTGAGGCAGGAATGAATTTGTGCAAATGGAGCTCCAACTGCGAAGAGTTGGTGGGAAAATGGAGAAGTAACGGGTACAGAAGTCATGCAATTCATGCAAATAACAACCCGTATGAGATGCATAAGGTCCTTGGCCTTCCGTGGAATGTCAATCAGGATTACATAACTTTGAAACTGGAGCACTTGATGAGGTTCAACCCAGAAAATTCCATCACGAAAAGAGTAGTGTTACAAACGGCGGGAGAGGTGCTTGATGTGCTTGGGTTTCTGAGCCCTTTCACCATCCGACTTAAATGTCTTTTGCAGGAATTGTGGATTAGAAAATGTATGTGGGATGGTAGCGCTACCACCCGACCTTCTAAAGTTGTATACACAGTGGAGGTGTGAATTTGAAGGTATTTGAGAGTCTGAAAATTCCTAGAATGATCCTTCATTCAACATTAAAAGATACAAGTGAGTTTGAAATCCATGCATTCTCGGACTCTAGCTTACGAGTGTTCGCAACGGATATCTATTTGCGGGTGAAAAATAATGGTAAAACGTCGGTGAACCTCGTTGCCTCAAAGAGTCGTGTTGCTCCATTAAAAAAGTTAACTTTGCCGTAACTTGAATTGATGGGGGCGTTATTGGCTGCCAGACTCGCAAAGGAAGTAGAACAAGTTATAAAGCGAAAAGGGGTACCTAGACTTTATTTCTGGACAGATTCTCAGATTTTATTATTTTGGATTAAAGGACCTCACCAAAAGTGGAAGCAGTTTGTCTCCAACCGGGTGAAGGAAATTCTGACGCTGAGCGATCCCGAAACTTTGTTTCACGTACCAGGAAAAATGAATATTGCTGATATTATTTCTAGAGGTGTGAGTGCAGAAACTCTTTTGACAAATGAATCCTGGTGGTCTGGACCGGAATTCCTGAGGAAAGACGAAATCTCCACATTCGAGTGTAACGACAGAGTTCCTGATGATGACTATAAATCGGAATTGAAAAAGGAGTGGTGCTTGCTCTGTGGATCGAGACACATGCATTGCCCTGACGAATCGGGGGATTTTCTTCGACTGCCTTCTTAGTGTAACGAATAACTTTTTAAAACTTATTCGAATTGTTTCTCATGTATTTAGATTTATTTTTAACTGCAAAAATTCCGGAAAGAAGTTGACTGGTTATTTGAATGGTCAGGAACTGAAAAATGCAGAACTATTTCTTCTGAAGACAGCTCAAAGTGAGTATTCAGATGATATAGGTTCTCTTGTAAAGAAGGGAAATGTAAAATCTAGAAGTAAATTGTCAACCTTGAATTGCTTTCTTGATAAAAATGGTATTGTACGTGTTGGTGGGAGATTGGCAAACTCTTCTGTTAATGATGATGCCAAGCATCTTATTGTGCTCCCACAAAAGTGCCGTATAACAAAAATGATTATCAAGTATTTTCATCTAAAGTATTTGCAAGTCGGAGCACAAACTTTGTTATACCTGATCCGTCAAAAATATTGGCTTTTAAACGGCCGGAATCTGTGTAGATCAGTAGTACACAGTTGTGTTACATGCTTAAAGAGTAGGCCAATCTTGATCCAACAGTTAATGCGTCAGCTCCATAAGGAACGTGTTAATAAAATATATGTAGCAATTTCCGTGTGCTTTAGCACTAAAGCAATACATCTGGATTTTGTCAGTGACTTCACATCAGCTGGATTCATTGCCAGCTTAAAAAGATTCATGTCTAGAAGAGGTAAACCTTCTAAAATTTTCACTGACAATGGGAGAAATTTCGTCGGGGCTCATTCCGAACTAAAGCAACTCTTAAAAATTGTGAATGCACCGAATGAACCTTTGGCTAAATTTTACACAGAGACCAATGTTGACTTTGAATGAACTTTTGGCTAAATTTTACACAGAGACCAGTGTTGACTTTCATTTTAGTCCACCAAGGTCCCCAAATTTCGGTGGGTTGGTATGAAGCCTGTGTAAAATCATTTAAGTTTCATTTAAAACGCGTTGCGGGAAATTCCCATTTTACATTGGAAGAGTTTTTGACAATCTTGGCAGAAATTGAGGGAGTTTTGAACTCGAGGCCCTTGACCCCATTGTCAGCGGAATTCGATAACTTCGAAACTCTCACCCCAGGGCATTTTCTTATTGGAAGACCCATCGTTTCCATTCCAGAAACACAACTTTCCAATATTAACGATAATAGATTAAGTAAGTGGGAAAAAATTTCCAAAGTTTCTCAATCCATTTGGAAAGTGTGGAAACGAGACTACTTGAATAATCTATAAGAACGCCACAAATGGCAGTTTAGCAAAAATAACGTGAGTGTTGGGTCTTTGGTATTAGTTAAGGAAGATAACTTGCCGGGAACGAAATGGTTAACTGGGAGGATCAGTAAGGTATTTAAGAGCAGTGACGGTAAAATACGGGGTATTGATATACGATTACCAAAGGAAAGTATAATCAAAAGATCCGCTAGGGATGTATGTTTATTACCTGTGAATTAATAAATTGTGTATGCATACATGTAAATAATATAGTTTACTAAAGTGTCTAAAGTTAAACGTATTGAATTTGTAAATTCAATCGGCGGGGAGTGTTTCGTATTTGAAATTTAATTTTGAGTTTAGTCCCCAGATGGCACAGTACGTTAAAAGAATAATAATAGAATTATGCTTTGGGAGCTGGCAACTTGCAAGTAAAGGTTTAGTTTTTGTGTTCTATTTTTTGCTTGTACTTGCTTGGGTTTGCAGCATGTTGGCTGTTCGTATTGTATCTAGCATTTGTTAATTTTAGAAGTTTTAATTGCTTTTAACAGCTGTTGAGTTTAGTGTTTTAATAAAGAATGTTTTAAAATAACCGAATTTGTATTTTTGGAAGCTATCAACGAAACAGTAACACTCAATTTTTTCCGTTGCAAAATGCTCAACGCATGAAAAAAACCTAAAGAGCGTTGGAACGGTATGGGTATCGCGAAAAATGGACTCGTTATTCACGCACATAAAACCACTGAACGTTCGCTGTCGGTCATTATGTCGGCATGGGCAAGCTCCCAACTGAAGAGTCAACATTCTCACCCTGCTTTTTATCCTTTTTTTTAAGTTGAATATATTGTGAAGATCATCCTGTGATCGGTGTCTTGACTCAGTCATTTTCAAATTTCCACCGTGTGCCCCAATCGGGTTTTTATTGGTCTTCTTAGAGCTTTTTTTGTGCGAGCATAGCACGTTCGTTCTTTGCTATACACGCACCGTTCTAAAGCTCTTTAGGGTTTTCGACTGCGTTGAACATTTTGCTACGGAAAAAGATCTCTAACTTTTCTCTCTTTTTTATATACTACTAGCTGCAGTACCGTCGTTGACGAGTTAGTATGTATTGCAAATTTCCAAAAAAGCTAAATTTTCGTTAGTATTGTACAAAGGTTGGAATTAATATACTGGCAATAGTATATTAATTCCATCCTTAGTACTGGCAATAGTACAGTCAACAAAATTATAACTTCTGTGTATTGTTAAAAGATTACAGGTCAGAAAATACGAAAGTGATGAGTAAACTGACATTAGAGAATTTTTTTTATTTTAATAATTAAAGTTTTATTCTGGTTGAATAAGCTTTTAAAGTAAAGCGGTCATTCCTAACCTCTAACTAAATTTTGTTTGATACCCTGTAGCTATTTTAACTTTATGCCTAAAAAAATATTGCACAATTTTCACAAAATCTAAAAAAAAAAAAAGTTTTCAAAAAAGTTTTCAAAATTATTCACATTTTTCAAAAAAAAAAAAAAATGTGGCATATGTTATTTTAGTCGTTGCTAATCATGTTTCTGAACATTCTTGAATTATATTAAAAAAAAATTTCAGGGATGCGAGAACAAGCACTTACGCGATTTTCACAAGTATTCTATAAGTATTTAAAACAACTTTGGCATCTACAATTTAAATTAACTAACATCTAAAATAATTCCAAATTTCACTCTATATCCAATGCCATTTTTGAGGAATGAAACAAATGAGTATTAAGATTTTACGAAATCTCAATAGCTACAAAAATGTTTAAAGTACTTTGACGTCTATAGTTTAAGTGACCACCTGTGGCGATACTAAATTTTATCTAATTCGCTTCAGCGGTTTATACGTAATCGAAAATATTTTCACATTTTAAATAAATTTTCGCAAAATCTCAAAATCCAATCAATTTAGAAAAAAAATTCGACACCTCTAGTTAAAATTGAGTGACCACCTATCATGTCACGCTTTAGTAGTTATTACGCGATGCGCGAACAGAAATGTACACAATTTGAAACGATTTTTGAAAAATCTCAAAATCTAATAAAAAAAATTTAAAAATTTGACTCCTATAGTTTAAGTTGAGGGACCACCAATCATGTCACCAAATTTCACAACATTCGCTTCAGTCGTTTTTACGTGATAGGCGAACAAAAAAAAAAAAAACGTCTCGGCCAGAACGACAGAATGACAGACAGATTTTTTTTTGTAATTGTTTTTGGTCGTACTGGAATCCCAGGTGCTTAAAACGGATAGAAATTGCAAAAATTTTTGAATTCCAAATAATGTACAAACAAAAGTCTAATTTTATTTTTACAGATTTTTAAAAATATATCTTAAAAGAAGGGCACATTTCTTTGCATGATTATATATAAATAATTTTAGAAACTTGGTAGGATAACCGTAATTTTTAACATACAGAAACAATATTTAATGATTAGACCTTAAATTGTTCAAGATATTTGATTGATTCTACGGCAACAGTTGTTGACTCTATTACGTATACAAGTTTATGTAAACAAAGTGAAAAATTAGTGAAATAAAAAATGAGTATAACTAATGAGATTTTAAAATTAAAAACTTTCTTTTATCATGTACGCTAATGCTTAAATTATTGCTGTGAGAAATAGATCTGTAGATCTAAAAATTTACAGTATTATAATTACTGTAATTTTTAAAAATGATGTAGTTGAAGGGCAATATATACGCTGTAGTTATAATATTATTTATAAGTATAATATTATTTACATACAGTATTTATAGGTATAATATTATTTACATACATTTTTGTTACAGAATAATTACTACTGATTTTTCTTCATAATAGTATAAAACTACAAGGTACCTCGAATCTCAACCTTCTTCTGGTATACCGTGACTTTGTAAACATACGTGTTATACAATCATTGTACACAATAAACTTAGAGAAATAAATAAATAAATAAATACGGATACAGCATTTTCATAAACGAGATTCAATGAATTGTTTTACATTTTCATGGTTTTTTGTTCTTGTCATTTTATAATATTATTCTATTACGTTCCCTTATCTCTGTTTATCTACTTATTGTTCTCCTGAGAGCGTTTTTTAGTTCAAAGTCTACATTTTATATATAGTATATATATATATATATATATGTGTATATTATATAATGCTGCTAACGATTACTATATATATATATATACAGAAAGAGAGGGGGAGAGATACAGACAGACAGAGAGAGAGAGAGAGAATATAGGCTCTGTTAGACAAAATAGTACTTACTTTATGAAGTAAAAAAAGAAAATTTGCCATCCTTCTATCCATATGTGCAAAGTAATCCTTCTGCATTCAGAACAACGCAAAAATTACCTAAATTCATACAAAAAAGAAAATTTGTAACAGTGTAAAAAAGTGTAAAATAGTTTTAGTCATCTAAAATAAAAACTTCTGTATTATCTATGTATAATATCAATTCTTCCTCGATCGTAAAAATATTCACTGAAAGTACTAACTTGTTACATAATAAATTATTTTAATAAAATGAACACTAAATTAGTTTAAAACAAGTCTTTGAAAAGAAAAAGAATTACAAAGTATCCTTTTTACATGCCATGTGCCGTTTTATCTAACAGTAATAGTTCTTTCTCACACACACATACATTAAATTGTTGAGGTTGATGTCAAATCATAGTAAAGTGAAATACGTTTTTGAACTACGTCATCGTTATAAAAACAATTCAAATAAATATAATTGCTCTGCCGGAAAATCCTGTTACTAAAAACGAATCAAATTATTCCAAGGAAAAGTAGAATTAATTAATAAACAGTCCCCAAAATATAATTGTTAATTTTTTCAAACTCTTCATTCAATTCTTATATACATTAGTCCTACTCTTTGAATTTGTTTCCTAACACAGGTATAAATACAGACATTTACATTATACGTTTCCAGACTGTCAAATAGAAATAAATTCTTTATCCAATCATTTTACACTAAAAAAGTAACTAACTCTTGGAAAAATTTTAGAAAAACTCTCCTGTAATATAAATATTCTCTATTAAAAAAAAGACGAAGTAGAAAAGGAAGAAATAAAAAAAGAAATCATTTTTTCAAAAGAAATCATCATCATCATCATCAAAGAATCATTCATCAATAAACGAATTTTCTAAAAAAGCACAAAAAGAAGAAAAAATAACAAATAAGCATTAGATCACTGCCACAGTTCCCACACACGTGTATAATATACCAGAATACTAATTTCAAATTTACCTCTCTCGTGCAATGAATTTGGCCGGAGTGTCTGCAGCATTTATGCACTAACTTTACAAATAATGAATCCTTTCCCTCTAGGCAGAGTGTGTGATGATAATACATAGTTGGGAAAACGCGGGGGAATGAGGGACGTTGCCCTTTACCAACTTTCGCGATTCCCTGTTAGAGATGAATGACATTAACACATTTCTTTACATATATACTCTGGAAAGTTGAAAAAAACGAAAGGTTATTGACAACCGCGTATTCAATCGGCAGCTAATATTTACATCGCTATTTTGGTTTAGAACAATTGCAATACTGTCTTAAGATGTATTTAAGGTTTATTTTGATGAAGAAAAAAATTAGAAAACATATTTTTAAAATATTAATGCGTTTTGTTCTTTAACTAATGCACACACATTCACACACGCACATTTATTGTAGACTTCTGATTCCAGCAAAGGGGGGAGGAGTGTAATTAGTAAGAACTTAATGATTGAAAGACTTGCAATGTAGGAATTATTCTCAAAAGGCTGTCAATATATATATATATATATATATATATATATATATATATATATATATATATATATATATATATATAAAATACAATGTAGAATTGTTGATCACTGATACATTTTCTTTTTGAGAGAGATATATTTATATATTTTTTCTCTACTGTACCATATATAAGCCTTATTAAGTGTTATTAAGTGCAATTTTACTTATACTGCATACAATACTATCAGAACTAATAACAATTAATACTTGAGTAAATTATTATTATTATAATTATTATGATAATTAATGTTAATTACAATATTTTTTCCCCAACTCTTTTTTACACTCTTTCCTTAGTACTTCCTAGCTATTAAAGCTCGTACTACGTTGCTCATGGGTTAGCTATACTCAATTTTTTTATTTATTTATATATTTACTATTACTATAATTATTATTCTTTAATATTATTCTTATTTCCCCGTCCCCTTCCATTTACTGAATTTCTTAATAAATTTACATAGTTTTGGCAGAATTTTGTCTGTTTTTATTTCTCATACTTTTTCTCCTTGGCTCTAGCTGTTTCTATTTTTATTTTTGTCGATTAATTTTCTCGGTTGGCAACGATTTCTAGTCTTGTCAGTTCTTCCTCCTCCATGTTTGGTTGGCATTCATGCTGTTTTTTTCTTATAGCTATGGTCGTACCCCCAGGTCACGTAAAGCGACTTCTTTTGTCAGGTGACCTGCAGAAACCTAGCTATTTTTGTTTTTTCTTTAAATTGAAACGTGAGTACGGTGGTACTTGATAATGGAGTACTCCATTTCAATTTTACTCTCCATCTCCACTTCATTGCATGGGATCGAACAATTAGGCTTACGCCCACGTGATCTTACTTGGCTTGTCCTCCCACTGCTCTGTAGCTTGAACAGCTCTGTTTTATACCATTTCTTGCCTCTGGATTATCAATTTTTTATTTCATGTTTTCAGTTTTTCAGTGCTTTTTTGTCATCATGTGCTTCTACTTAATGTTTTACTAGGGATTCCATATTACGTAAGTTTAGCTATTTTATATTTTATATATATATGCAAGAGTTAAATTGCATTATAAATCCAAAAAAAAAACAAAATATTTTGGTAAGTTGAATGCATTCACAAATTTTATTAAAATGTATTTTTAGCGCGTGTGATTAATTTGTTAGGTTTAACGTATGTGAATTTATAAGCATTTATTACTTTTCTGTTCTATTGAAAAAAGAACAAAAGTAGAAATATAATTAATAAAATTTACTTTCTTTTTTCTTGGAATATTGCTGAAACTCTACGTATTTTGATCTATTCATAAAACTGGAAAATTTTGAAAGATATTTAAATGAATGTTTTCTTGAGTGGAATGTAGAAAAAATACCTTTAAATAGGGGGAAATATCATTAATTTGGAATTATTGCTAAGATGATGCTCATTTTGAAGAGATCTCGCTCAAAGTAAAACTGACAAAACTTGTGTAATAACTGTGTGTAATTAGTTGAATCCAGTTTAACTAAATAAGGGGACACCCATGATTTTTTAAAAAAGAATTTTTACTTATCTAAAGTGAACAGTATTAAAATTTTATTGCTAAACAAAACAAAAGAAACTCACATGAAAACAATCGTTCACAGAAAAATTTGAAAATTAAAATTTCTTTTTAAAATCCCTCTCCTCTTTCATTAATCAATTTTTTGTTATAATTTTCTTAAAGCTGTGATAGTGCGCTTTACAACTTTAGGGATAGGTTTTGCTATTAATGAATTTGTCTGTAAGAAAAAGAATCTTGCATTAAGCTTACATTCATGGAAAAACGTAGAAAAAAGGATGGTTACTGTTACATTTTTTATTTTAAATATTTTATCTTCCAAGATATAGCAAAATCCATCCCTAATTCTATTAATCTAATCACATTGAACACACGAAGAAAATTTCAAGTTCATTCACGAGCATATGTATTTTAAAGTTTTAACATTTTAAGTACTATGACTTTGTGTTAAGCTCACGTTTTATGAAAAAACGCAGTTTAAAGACATTGTATTTAAAACACCGTCAATGCAGTTAAGAACTCTTTTTACAACACATATATTGATCAGATCGTCGAAATTTCACTCAGTTATGCTAAGTATATCAGACTATAACTTAAGATGGGGAAAAATGAAAATTGGGTTTTATCGATTTTCGCATTTTGAGCGGTGCCTAGTCACTTTTGAATATCCAACCGTGTCTAAAATTTTGCTTTTTGTTCATCTGTAAATGAACGTGTATGTACGCTTAACATACAAGTAGAATCGGAAGTCACGTCTAGAATTTTTTCCCCCCAGAACCGCACACATGAAAAGTCACGACTTCTGGCACCTGAGAGCAGCAGGTTTTTGATGATGTAACTACTTCAACTAAATTCATTACAACCAGGCCTTTTTTCTGGTGAGTGAAGTGGCAATTTAATTACAACTGTAGCTGTTAAATTAGACCTTCCTGAAAATATTCTCAGAAAGAAAATTAGATTCTAAGAATGATATTTCCTTATTCCTGAAGACTTTTTTTTCCTTTATAAAGTTTTTTACAATACACTGGTATTAAAAAGAAAAAAAACCCACATTTTTTATGACATTAAAGCTTTCCATGTGTATTATACGTACTACACTTCCCTAGAACGACATTGTTGCAGTATAATTAAACTTAAAAAAAATGACAATGTATTTTGAAACATCAGCTATAATAAGTCGTGACTAATAAAGGTATAATTGTGGAAAGCAAGTCTAAATATGCTTTATGTTAGAATACATACACTATGAAAAATTGCATAATACATAAGAATTGCTGGACTTTGTACTACAAGTCCCGCATAACACAAACAGTAAAAATCGCATTCAAAAACTTTGTGTTTCATTTTTTACCGCAATTTCTACATCACGCATGTAGTATCTATGAATTTAAGCAATGTGCTGTATTTAGTGTGCTATTTTAAATGATAAATAATATTAATGATCTCATTTTATCAAAAGGAATTAAATTATTAAATTTTCTAAATTATTAAGAGAATTTTATCATGTATTAAATATCTAAAAGAAAAGGAAAAAGATTTATGTAGACATCAGATGGGACATGGCAAATGGTTAAACATTAAGTTTTAAATTTTATAAAATATATCTATATATATTTCTCTCTCTCTTATATATATATATATATATATATATATATATATATATATATATATATATAACAAATTACAAAAACTTTCTCGCTTACAAAGTTTTTCTTCATTTCTAAATTTATTTTCAGAATGTGCTTACAAGTGTTTTTCGTTTTTCCCCTGTTTCTTTGCTTTTTGTATAAAACAATGTTTAGAACTCAAAACAATTGTATTGCCATGTGAGCTGCTGGCAGTGTATGAAATTTATGGAGTTGCAAGATAAGATAAACAAATGAGTAAAACTGGAGAAGAGACTTTGAAAATTCTTCGTTTTCTTCGGATACTATAAAAGGACTAGAAACTTTTCTTCATTTTATTAAAAGCGTTGAAGATGTGAATGATAAATTTTAGAAAAAAATATTAAGAAACTGGACTGTTATCAATTAAACATTGCCGATAAAAAAAAAAAATAATAACGGATTTTTTTCCTGCAAAACATATGGCCTTGCTTAAAGAGATTTTTTTTTTTTTTTTTTTGAGATTTAATAAAGAGATTTTTAGGTAATCATATAGTTTCACTTTATTAACTTTTTTAAGGAAAACAATTTTAAGGTCTATATTATTTATATAATATTTTAATAATGTCTATAAAATATTTCCTGTATATTTATACTGAAGTTACTTTAGTATTTGCTTTTCAATAATAATAATAATAATAACCATAATCATAATAATCTTCCGTTTACGAAGCTTATCCGAATAAAAAGTTTTTGCCCTTTATTCCCTTGGTAAACTTCTTCAGTGAGGGTTTTCTTATTTACTTATTAATAAAACTATTTTACATTACACACACATATAGTATATATAATATAAAATAGCTATATTTATATATACAGCATATGTAATCCAGTCAATAACCAATGAAAAAATCTTATCTTCGGAAATTTTTTTATCCAAAAATAGAAGAATCAAAAACTTTAAGAACAAAGATAAGATGATCAAGTCGTAATAAACTAACAAAACTCACGTGACTGAACTAAGGCATAAAATACCTCTGAAATGGAAATTTATGCTTCTATAAATTAAATTTTTCAATCAGGTACCACCATTAGACGTATAAAAGTAAAAATGTTGGAAAAACTAGCAAGAAATAACAAAAACACTCAAAATAACTGGTATTTAAAATATAAATATGTAAAACTCTGCAAAACACCACAAAAGTTACTTGAACGGCCATACAGATATTCCAATTGAAAAAATTTCGATCTTTTTCAGCGGAGATCAAATGATATTCGTCAGTGATGAAGATCGAAATTGTTTCGGTCAAAACAGCTGTATGGCCGTTCAAGTAACTTTTATGGCATAATTTTGCAAAGTTTTTTTTTTGTTTTTTTTTTTTACTCTTTTAAAAACTAGCAAGGTTTCTATAGGCTTCTTAGCCAAAAGACCCAAGATTTTTAACACGACCATTGCTATCCGAAGAACATGGGAAAATGACAAAGACAGTGTTCGAAAGTCCAAAGAAGTTGACAGTTCAAGTTCAAAAAATAAGGTCTTGCCATTGCATAAGTAGAAAAATTTTTTTTTCAAAATGTACCAATAGCCATGTAGTTAAAATGATAAATCATAAGTCGAATTAAAAAAATAAAATATTAATTCATAAAGAAAAATACAATCATAATAAAAAATTCAATAAAGCTAAATTATGTACAAAAATACAAATCGTTAATCTAGATTAATTCATCAAGTGAGTAATAGAGGTAAAGTGCTAAAACAGACATAGATCAATCAATAATAAAAATAACATTAATTAACTAATCCATTAGTTATATTTAAAAATTTGATGTTCATTTTAATAAATTTTATCAGTATTAGTTTTTTTAGGTATTTTAAGCATGTACAGCTTAAAAAAAAAAAAAAAAAGGCGAGCTTGAAGTTTATTCGGCTGCCTTTTGTCATGCAGCAAAATTGTATATGCCAATCGTTTACAAATAACGTACACTTTTATTAGGTAGGAATAAAGATAACGCTTCGAAAAAATTCCTCTCATTATTTTTTACGAAGTTCCACTTTTTAAAGTTGTATACGGCCCACCGTACAAAAAAAATTTGCCATTAGTGAAATGTGCCCTATATACTTTAGATGGAATGTACAAAGTTTAAGAATTATTTTTTTTTTAATGCAGAGATATGAAGATTAAAAGTATGCTATCTTAAACCACTTTTTAATGGCTCCCGAAGGGAAAGAATCACGCCGGATGCTCGCATTTCCGGGGTCGAACAGAAATTACGAAAAAAGAATTTTTTTTTTTTTTCACTCTAGCAACAAGCGTTTATATTCACATTCAGCCATTGGCCCCGGTCATCTTTGTTTAAAGATATCTTTGAGATGTTTTATAATGAAAGGCCTAAATTTTGTGCATCACCTCTTAGTGTATGACACACTTTTTACTAATTGGGAATTTTTTGTACAGGAGATCGCATACAAATTTAAAAAATGTAAGTGTACTTTCTGAAAATCAACAAGAGGAATTTTTTATTAATGGAGTCTTGTTTCCGACCATTTGGAACATTTTTTTTCAATGTAGTTTGCCCATTCATCAATAGTAGATAAAAAATTAAAGCCTGTTAACGTCTTTTGGGGGCATCCTGTATGTATATATATATATATATATATATATATATATATATATATACCGTATATCCCGGCGTATAACCGGAGCCGCCGCGAGGGGAAAAACATCTAAGAATAGAGCCTCGGTGGTGGTCACGTGAACGGTCTGTGCCATCACGCTAAAAGATGGGATTTTTGCTGGCGCAAAACAGCGAGACAGGCATTTTTTTGCGAGACGAGAAAGAAAATATTTTGCGGGACGAGACGCGAGACGAGACAGAGTCTTGTCTCGCGCGAGATTTCTCGCGAGAATTCTCGCATTTTTTTCCGTCTCGCATAAATACGATCTGAAAAGCGACAATTTGCCTGAAGCCTCTACCGTTTAACTTGCATCTCCTTCGTTTTCGGTCCTGGTATACTATCAGCACTCTACCATACGCACAAACACGTAACATTTAAAATTAGAACAGACGAGAGATATACAAAACACACAAAGGAGAGGATAAAGAAAGAGGCGGAAAAAAAAAGAAAACAGAGAAGAGTTGAAAGAAAAATAATAAGTAAATAGGAAAGGCGGTACGGTATGTTCAAATCTGACCACTTTTAGACGGGGCCCGGGGCATTAAGTTTGGGGCCCCCTTTATATCCCCTTTTTTACGCATTAAGCCCCCTTTACTGAGCCCCCCTTTTTTACGCATTTTAACCCAGTTTTGACCGCTGTTGTACTCGAAAATTGCATTTCAGTTAACTGTAGTTTTTGTACTTTAATCAAATCGTATTTATCACCCCAAAAAAATATCTCTAACTTGATCTAGTGATAGACAATTAGGTAATACCTATATTATAGAGGAAATTCAGTTTTTTCCCCACAATTACTATTTCAGTACATATGAATTTATAATTTAGATAATCGGGATATATATGGGCCGCCTTTTTCTTCAGGGGCACCGGACTACCGCCCCCCCATTGCCTCTGTGATAATGGGTTTCGGGTATATCAGAGAGAGATTAGAAGTAGAGCAACTTGCATTGGCATTGATGCTTAGTCTGAGTAGGTTGAAATATGGTTGAATATCCTTGGTTGAAATATCCTTGTACCGATATTATCCTCAAACTTTCCTGCACGTTGCGGCGTGCGTAGGGGGGGGGGGCGCCCACCCTGGTAACAACTTTCTAGGGGCGGTTAAATCCCTATTGTTGGTTTATTTTAAAGAGATTAAAATGACATTTTTTATTCTTATATATTAATATCGGAAGGAAAGAAATGCAAGCAATTTTTTAAAAACTATTTCTCTTTTCGTTTATATTATCATGTTTTCCCTTCCTTCGGCTTGCAAAACTTTTATAAATTTTTTTCCTCCCCATCATTTTATCTTGCAGTTGGGCTCCTATTCTAAAAGTATCTTCGCCTGTTAGATGTCTTTTCATTTTTTTAAAAAATCCACACTGGATATACATTAGGGGGATTATGGTTTAATTTTTCTGTAAACAGGGCGACCATAACGACTGTAGTACTATCGCTAAAAATTATTGTGGAAAAGTACAAACGGATAGTCGTCAACAAATTAACTGTTCAGTAATTTAAAATATAAACAAAAAATAAGACGTCTATTAACCAACTGAGATACAATAATGAAATCTAAAAATGCACACACGGTAATGTTATTGGAAATATTAGGCAAATAATTATAATTATCGTTAATATAATCTTGTTTTCATTAATATAAAAATTACACATATTTTAGAGACTTGAAATTGACGTTAAAGTATATAGTAGAGATTTAATAAAGACTAAAAGTGCTCTGTTTATAATTTTTCAAAGGTTATCTTACAACCAACTGAACGATAAGTAATTCTAATTTGCGTTAATATATCCCGCAGTAATTTCAACAGAGGAGATTACTTGAACTTTAAAAAAAAAAAATCTGTTTTGTCTCATGCAGATATGATTTTAGTAAAATATTCGCTACTTCTCGTATGAAGAGCGGGTGCGCAGGTATTTTTAAACAAACGGTTGTCCATTTCATGTAGTGTCTGAGGTATTTAATGCTACAACTTCAACAGTATGATGTAGAACTACAGTATGATGTAGAAATAACACATTTTGAAAGTCGGGAGTTCTCTGCAAACCGCTAAGCTTTTCACTTTTCTGATCGCGAATGACACTGACGTAGTTTTTTGAGTCATTATATTGCAATGATGCCAGGTTAATAATCATGACGCAAACTTTACATCAAGCGTCAAATAATTTTGCTTTTATTTTAGATTCCACATCACTGGAATTAATTGAAATTACTCATGTTAGAAAATTTTTCTTTTACTACAGTACGAAGAACGGGCACGCAGCTAGTAAATAAAAATAAATACTATATTTTCGGTGTGACATTATATATATGGATTAAATGTCAATTTCTTTTACTTCAAATGCCGATATATGCTGATATAGTTATTAATATATCTACTAATGTGGCTATATGTAAGTAATTGTTATTATTAATATTAATTTTCAATAAAATCCCAATAATAAGTTAGTATAAAATGGTAACGAAATCGCAGTCCTTAATTTTGCGATACTCGCGAGACGAGACAGCAATTTCTTTGTGAGACGCGAGACGAGACACAGTGTTTGCGAGACGAGACGAGACAGAGATTTACCACTGCGAGACGAGACGAGACAGCCCCGATTCTCGTCTCGCGTCCATCCTTGGTACAGGTTCCCGCAAGATGAACAAAGAAGGGCGGAATGGATGCGTAGGATTCCTAGGAAAATTTGGACGCCTAACAAAAATACAAATGTTTGTATCCAATATTTTAATGAGGACGAGATACACCGTCATATAAATCTTTAAAGAGCTTTTATTATTAAAAAAAATTACTAATAAATACTAACTACTCATTAAAAAGAGACAAATGTGAACAGGCGCCAAATGCAACCTCCCCACATTTTTCCAAATTTGTCGTCATACTTATAAAACTCTAACAAAAAAAAGAAAAAGAATTGATCCAGAAGGAAGGAGACAAAATCAATTAAAAAACGAAAAATCGGAGATTGAAAAAAAAAATGATTCGATCAATTCTATTGAAGATCTTGCAGAGAAAATTATATGACTGTCATGTCTCATGTGCATTGTAATCTAATCATTCTTGTTGTGTTTATAAATATAATTTTCTTCTTTATTTAAACTTTTAAAATATATTTTTATTTTTTCAGAAAATGTTCGCGTCATATATCCGAAATGTCGCCAAGTTTGAGAGACTTTTTGGCTGACCGCGCAGCGGTTTACAACCATGATTCCCCAGGAGGATACAAAACCACGCCAGCACCGCATGGCATTACGTGTAATACAGGCGTTGTTTGTACTACCCTTTGACTAACAATTACAAAATCATAATTTCAAATTTTATGTTTCTGCCTCACCTCCTTTGACTAATAAGTACAAAATCATAATTTCAAATTTTATATTTCTGCCTCATCTCCTTTGAAATTAATAGTTTAAAGTGCATTAAAAAAAGAAAAATACGTTTTGAAACTACAGTAAAAGCATGTCCTTTCAAAGCAGTATACAATCTACAAAATCTATTATATTTTACCATTAATACAATTCTATGTAGAGAAGCCCAGCTGACAATTTAGCTATTTTATAATATATTTACAAATGAATTAATCTGAAACATTATAAATGTAGCTATAACAGTTCATCGTAGATATCATAAGTACATTTTCTGCAACTCGGTATAATTGACACAAATTCGTTTTAGATAAGTATGTTTCTTAGTTAGCATGATAGATAAATTTTTGGTATATGTCTAAAATGATACGGGACAAGTGGGCAGTTCTCAAATATAAAATGTAATGGGTACCCTTGACGGCCGCACGCGCAATTATCACTGTCAAGTTTTTAAATTTTGAAACTACTTGAGAAAACTTTTGAGAAGATAGGTAGGAAAATAGCCGTTACTGGTAATGAACAGCACGGTAACTGGATGTTCTATCTTGAGAATTAGCTGTTTTGATAAAATTAAAAGTATATCTACCATTAGTACTATTATTCCATTCATTTTGCCAGGTACTTTTTATTTTTTTTTAATTAGAGCATTAATGTATGAAAATTGATATGGTATAGACGTGTTTATTTGATTATAAAGTGATGGTTGGTTAGCAAGATCATCAGTTCTCTCGTTTCCGTCAACCCTATTCTGAGCCAGGACACAACTAATTATAAAATCTGTTTCTGTATTGTTAGCAATTAGATTTAAACTATTATGTATAATTGTCGTTAAAGGTAGATGATATTTATATGATTCGACTGTAAACTTATTATTCGTAGGCGTTTCTGGAGGATGACCTAACTCTGGATTGGCAAAAACACGAAGATCTCTTCCGAACAGCATCTGGGAAGGTGCGAAGCCGGTAGTCTCATGGATGGCATTCCTACAGGCCAGCAGGAAAAGGGAGAGTTTCTTGTCCCAGTCCTCTTGATTCCAAGATAGCAGGAGCAAGAGGTTGTTCAAAATAGTGCGATTGAACCTCTCTAGCATGCCGTCAGATTGTGAATGTAAAGGCGTAGTCTGGGTTTTGACGATTCAGAGAAATTGACATAGTCCTTAAAAAACTGCAGAGGTAAAGTTCGTTCCTTGGTCGGAATGAAGTTGCAGAGGGGTTCCATTCCTGGAAATCCATTCTTGCACCAATAAGTCTGCTACGATCGTAGCTTCCTGATCGGGAATACGATACACTTCGGGCCATTTAGAGAAATAGTCGATGACAACTAAGATGTACTTCTTGTCATCTGCAGTTCGCGGAAGGGGTCCCAGGATGTCGAGGGCGATTCTCTCAAAAGGCGCTCCTACATTATGCCGATGTAGTTTACCACGGCTACGTTTCTTCGGGCCTTTACGGGCAGTACAGGCGTCACAAGCTTGACACCATCTTCAGAGCCTGATTATCACATGGGCATACGGAGCAATAGCCCAGGACCCCGGAAAAATAAGGGCCCCCAAATCTCTCAACTAAATTTCCTTTGTAATATCGATAGCATAATTTTTAACAATAGATGGACATAAGAGATTTCTTTTCTGTTCTTCTAATTCAATGGTCTTTAAGACTCATGAATGAACAAACAAGAAGTTAGAAGTTTTTGAAAACATATGATATGCTTATCACAAAATATCCATTAGTTAACATTTTTTATTTCATGATTAAGGAAAGAAAATTTGGAACTTTTTGGTGTATCAAGAAAATTTTTTTGGAGTGAGAAACTTTGCTCCCGTGCCTCGTAATTGCCATTCCTTGAATGAGCGCACCCATATGCTAATAATACAAACGGACTAAAAAAATATTAAAATCACTTTTAAATACATAGCCTTGTTTTAAATAAGTATAAATAAATAGGTAATTTTTAACTCAATTTTAGTATTCTTTAAAGATGGTTTATTTTTATGTCGGGAAAATGCATCAGCAAACAAAAATAAGTTAAAATGCTTGTGATAGTAGGGGCCCCAAAATAACCTCTTGCCCCGGGGCCTCGACCACCTGTGATCAGGCTTTGACCATCTTTCGACATCGTGTCGAGGCCTAGACCAGTAGAAGCTCTTGCGAACTTTCTGCAGGGTCTGCATTATGTCAAAACGGCCCCCAGTTGAGCCATTATACAGCTTTTCCAGAACCTTCGGAATCCTCGAACGAGGGAGTACCAACTGCCAACGGAGTATCTTGCCGTCCTCCGACTCACATTTACAGTACAGAGCTCAGTTTCTCAAGTGAAGCGAATCCCATAAAGCCAAAATTGGTTCGTTGTCGGACTGCAAGATGATATTTCTTGCTAGCTGGGCTTAACACTGGTATTTTCGATTAATTCCACAATAGGTTTCATTTCGCTATCAGCTAACTGGTCCACCCGGACTTTTTCGTCACTCCAGGGATCTTGAGACGGTGTCGATGATGTAGCTTGGAGGACAAGGGGGTGTTTCGGATGATAATTTTTCTCCGCCTTAGAGCAATAGCGACAACTTTCTATGCAGGACCTTCTTGATAAAGCATCTTCGTTTCCATGAAATGCTCCTTTTCGATGACGTATTTCTGTGTTATATTCTTATAATCACTGTATACCCCTGGCTATCTGGCCTCTCGGATTCTTGAAATTTAAAAGCCAGGTTAAAGAGGTATGGTCCGTTTGGAGCAGGAACTTTCAGCCGTACAGATAATGATGGAAATGCTATACGGCCTTGACGATAGCTAGACGTTCCTTTCTCGTAACACAATAGTTACGTGCAGCCTTTGGAAGGCATTTACTCCAATAAGCAATGACGTGTTGTATGCCGTCTATCTCCTGGGACAAAACCGCTCAGACTCTCTCCTTACTTCCGTCTGTATCCAAGATAAATGGAATATTGTTATGTGGATACGACAGGATAGGCGCAGATGTTAAAGCCGTATTCAGTTGGTTGAACGCATTCTCACATTTTGCAATACATAATAATTTCTGTCCAGTCACGGTACAATTTGTGAAGTGGTCTTGCTATGTGAGAAAAACCCTTCACAAATTTCCAATAGTACGTACATAGCCCGAGAAAATTTCATAACTCATGGACACTTTCAGGAAGGCTCCAATTCTTGACTGCGGACGTCTTCTAGGGATCAGTTCGGACTCCGTGGGCGGATAATATGTGCCCAAGATATTTTACTCCCAGACGAAACAAGTTGCACTTAGATGGACTCAGCTTCAAGCTTGCCTCCTTCAGTTTATGCAGAACTTTTCGGATGCTGTCTAGATGATCTTCACAAGTTCTGCCGACGAGGATGATATCGTCTAAATAAACGAGACATGCTTATGGGAAACCATTAAAGGGCAGAAAGAATCAGAAATTCGTAACAATATATATATGTACATGTCTATGAAATATAAGTAACTTAAAACCCTGCATTTCAAGAAGTTGAATAATATTTAAAGCAAGGTTTCCGAAGTAGTATACAAGGTGATAAATAAATATTCCTTCTTTTAAAAGCTATAAAAATCTTCTAAAAAATACAGTGTACACTTTTAAAAATATTATTAAAAAAAGTCAAGTATATGAATAGAAGTGTAAACTCGATTAATAACAATGCTAAAAAAAAAAAAAAAGAAAAGAAAAGAAAAGAAAAAGAAAAAAAAAACCGTGGAAACATCTAGATTTTTTGAGATTTCTTAGCAATGGAAAAATGTTTTCTAGAGTGTAGAGTACATTTCACACACCGTTATGAATGACAAGTTATGAAGTTTCCTTTCTCTCTCTCTTTTTCAGATTTCAACAAACTCATCGTGAGAAACCCGTAAGAAGCTCCAACTTCACTCCCTGCAATTATTTTCAATTATTTTCTTTGGCTTTTCGGCCTACATAAAAAGATGTTTTTCAGCTTCCAACAGCTGGCATTGTTGAACAGAACACCAGTATACCTGCAGCCGTCTGCTGCAATTGAAGACTCGGGCATGCTGAAAAATGTGTAAGACAAGTTCTGCTACAGTATGGATTTCATTCGTGCTTCTGATGGTGATCATGTCGAACATTTATAAAACCACTTTAGCTGTTAGTAACTTTACAATGTTATTTTTACCATCTTTTCTCTAAATTCGTGTAGCCTCGTTTTGTAAATATAGCCTTTCAAAGTTGAGTTATTCATTTGTAATCACTGTGTATATCCATCTATCTACGGAAATCTGTGAGATTTTCATTCAGTGAAAGTCCCCCTTCTTTAATAAAAGGGTACTTTCTTTTGGGTACTTTCCTCTAGATCACATATGGGCAACTCTCGGCTGGCGGTCCGGATGTGGCCCTCTTTGGATCCGGCCAGGGGAACGTATAATAACTCCCTATAAAACCCATGTAAACCATTCAGAATTCGATATAAACCCCAATTATACGGCCGTGACTTCACTAACATCCTGACTTTGGCTGACGACTTCGCTGACATCCTAAAATTTGGCCCGCAGCTTTTCATAGGCTGCCAATACCTGCTCTAGATGAAAAAAGAATCTGTCAAGATGTTATTCATGTTTCAATGTAAAGAATGTTTGATTCAGTTTTTCGACCGATTTGTCAATGTTAAAGTATATTATTTTTTTTTTATACAGAGTGATGGTTTTTCATGGAATTTCTCTGTGCTGCTGCCATTACTTTTTATTGTAAATTATTTATGCTTTTGGTGAGTTTGTAAATTTTGCTTGCTAAGTAGTCATTTTTATGGTGGATAATCACTTAATCAATCAAGATCATTCTGGACTATTTTTATTTACAGTAATGAAATGTGTATAGTATATACAGAAAGAGATTTCTTACATCCGGATTACATGCGTGCGTTAAAGGAAGTGCAAAAAAGAGTGAGCCGCACTATATTGAGGAATTTTATAAGGACTAATTTCGCGACATCCCGCTAGGGGATAACACCATGCTCTGATCACCAATTTGACCAGAAATTAATAAAATAAGTATATGCCTGTGGTTATAAAATAAGTATTTCTAGCTGCCTGCAGCTTGAAGGAATAGTTCCAAATGTAACCAAAATCGGTACACTTATTAAACGGGAAGTAGGAAGAAAAGTGAAAAAAAAATCAGTTTCAACCATCGCCGACAGATGGCGCTTTGAAATATGTAACGTGTCGTACAAGAACAAAGATTGAACACGTGTAGCACAAATAATTTATTGAAAAATTGGGAGTAATCCCGTAAACGGGGGCAGGCTGAGTTGGCGACTTTTTTTGTCGCCAACGTCTAACCTTGGCGACTTTTCGTTCTCGCCAGTCAAAATATAAACATATGTAAATACATAGGGAACAAAATACCCAAAACTACAAAACACTTATCTAAACATCTCTAAAACATATACATATTTCAAATTCAATAAAAAATAAAATAAACACAAACTAAACACTACACACATCCACATTAACTAAACACACAAAACTCGCACTACTAAAATCAGGATAAAATCAAAACTCATTAGAAACAACTCAAAAATCCTCATCTATTGATTCACATTAAATTAAAAAATGTACGTTACATCAGCATACAAAAATGTACGATAGCAATCCCATGAATCGAATAGAATCTTTCATGTTGCTTATAACCCTAAAAATTTCCACCTATTCTTCCCAATTGATAAAAAATAACACAGAATACTAAAACCTTTATATAAATACGCAACCATTAACCCATTTATGCCTAGTGTCCCTTTTTTGGGACGGCATTTTCACTATTAGTCGAAAACGTTATTTATTTTTCCTAGCCTTTATTCATGAATATTAATCCTCAATTCTACAAAATATTTTAACATGACCTAGTAGGATGTTGATATTTCGATTTTTATGCAAAATGATTTTAAAAGAAATCATACCTTGTTCAAGAAGTTGACATCAGAAATTTATTATTTCAGTTATCAGTAAAGATCGAAGAAAGTCGCAAAAATATCCAGGCACAAATGGCTTAAACAATAAAAATTCTCAACTTCAAACCAATATACAATATAGCAAGAAATAAACATTTAAATAAACAAAAGAAATACCTCAAAATTTTCTCTAAATTCCTCGTTTGATGATACTGACATACATTATTCTTTGTTAACAACAAACCTTTATCACAAAATCAATCCATTAAATACCATTCAAATATCCAAATTTCATCCTACCACGCCACGATTTATACATGAAAAGAATTTTATCTTTATTTATACCAATATTCACTCTGTCGACGATGCACATCATAAAATAAAACGAATTCACGTGTGCTCTACACAACTTTCCTACATTTAATATAAAAATAACCATAATTTTATTTCTTAAAAGAAAAAAAAAACTTTCAAAAACTGCAAACAGCATTTCACAACAAACAAGTAATGCTAAATCGCCGGTCGTGCCACGTTCAAACAGATCGGTTACAGTTAAATTCTTTCAACTAATCATATAATTCCTTCAAAATCATCCGGTTGCCAGATAATTTCTTAGACCAATCACATAATTTCCCATCACATCAGGAAACAAAAACACAACTCTGTACAAGGGTTGCTAAATACCTCTTCTCGATCAGGAATGCTGACAAGGCTGTTTACTTAAGTCAATAAACTTGAAAAAAGCTTGAAAATTTCAAGCGTGTAAGCTTAATGCAAGCTTGAATCAAGTGTTCTAGTTTACACTTGCCCAGCTTGCATTAAGCTTGACATTTCAAGCTTAATGCAAGGGAAGCTGCTTGAATCAAGCTTGACATAGCAAGCTTAATTTCAAGCTTAAAAAATTTTTCTAAAAAAAAAATTTCCTAAATACACGGGGCGCCGGTCGGCGAACTCGCCCCATATATCCCAGACAGCACATAAGCTTAAATCAAGTTTGACATTTCTTTGAATTTGACGCATTAATGCAAGCTTGACAGTTCAACTCATTCTAAGCTCGCAGCAAGCTTGCAGAAGTCAAGTTGCATTGTCAAGATTAAATACAGCTTGATTTAAGCTTGAAAATCGATACTCGCGTGATTTTTCCTTTTTAAAGGAGCGTTGATGGCGCCATCTGTGAAAGAGAATGGACATTAATTGTCTAACGTCCTCAAATTTGCTGAAAGTTCGTAAAAGATGTGTTTTATTTTTATTACCAGTGCCATATATATTACCGGCAAGGCAAACGGGGCAACTGCCCAGGGCCTACAGATTTTAGGGCCCAAAAATCTTACTTTTACACTTTTGTAGTTTTAAAATAAAATTACAAAGGATAAAAAAAAATTCAGAAGTTAAATAATTTTTTTAATTATAAAGTATGAACAATGAAAATAATTCAAATTTACATTTGTATAAATTAACTTAAACTTATTTTTAATTCTTCGAAATGCTCTATATCGATATAGCATACCAATATGTAGGAAAATAACTAACCACATTTGTAAAGAGAATTTTTAGCGTTAAAAAATAGCCAAATTTTTCAATTATTTGTTATTTTAAGAAATATTTACAAAAATGACTAAAGTGTCTGTATTCCATACATGTTAGCAACTGTGATATAGCATTTCGAAGTAACGTTTAACTATCTGTTTCTTTCATTTCAGATTACTTAACACAAAATTTGTGTTAAGTAAACCCATTCTATATTTCCAAATATGGAAATTCTTCGTAATAAAATACAATTATACTAGGAAATTGATTTCAAAATCAGTCGTTTGTCTCGATTTTGGCCAGCAGTATTGCTTCATGAGTGTTGCGGTACTGAAAGTTTTAAAACGTGTGCTGCTCTTAAGTTTATATTATGTTTATTTCCAGAGTCTCTAAATCACACATAACATTATTTTAATTTTGATGCATCCCATGGAAAAATAAAAGGAACAAATAACACATCGCCCACTTATAATCTGGCGAGAAAACAGCATGGTAAGTCACTTCAAACTTTAGTCATAGCTGCACTAGGCTCCGGTGGCGCAATGGATACCGTGCTTGACTGCGAAGCCAAAGGGCACGGGTTCTATTCCAGCAACGAACACTCGATGGAAACAGATTAAATTAAATTGAAATATCAGTGTAGAGGGGGAAAATGCGCAGAAAAATAATTTATGTGGGGCGCGTTAGCCAGAGAGCGCCCCGTGTATTTAGAAAAACATTTTTTTTGGAAAATTTTTTAAGCTTGAAATTAAGCTTGAAATGTCAAGCTTGATTCAAGCTGGGCAAGTGTAAACTAGAACACTCGATTCAAGCTTGCATCAAGCTTACACGCTTGGAATTTTCAAGCTTAATTAGAGCTTATTGACTTGATAAATCAAGCTTGCTGCAAGTTTGCTGTGCTGTCTGGGATTCTACTTTGCCACGCATTTTCCCCCTCTACGCTGAAATTTCAATTTAATTTAATCTGTTTCCATCGAGTGTCCGTGGCTGGAATAGAACCCGGGACCTTTCGGTTCGTAGCCGAGCGCGTTATCCATTCAGCTACCAAGCATCGGACAGTTATAACTAAAGTTTGAAGTGAATTATCAAGCCGTTTTCTGGCCAGATTGATAAGTGGGCGATATGTTATTTGTTTTTTTTTATTTTTCCATGGGATGCATCAAAATTAAAATAATGTTATGTGTGATTTAGAGACTCTACTAATATGGAAATAAACATAATATAAACTTAAGAGCAGCACATGTTTAAAAACTTTCGCAAAACTCATGAGCAATACTGCCGCTGGCCAAAATCGAGACAAACGACTGATTTTGAAATCAATTTCGTAGTATAATTGTATTTTATTTTGAAGAATTTCCATATTTGGAAATATAGAATGGGTTTACTTACTTAACACAAATTTTGCGTTAAGTAATCTGTAATCAAAGAAACAGATAGTTAAACGTTACTTCGAAATGCTATATCACAGTTGCTAACATGTATGGAATACAAACACTTTAGTCATTTTTGTAAATGTTTCTTAAAATAACAAATAATTGAAAAATTTTGCTATTTTTTAACGCTAAAAATTCTCTTTACGAATGTGGTTATTTTCCTACATATTGGTATGCTATATCGATATAGAGAATTTCGAAGAATTAAAAATAAGTTTAAATTAATTTATACAAATGTAAATTTGAATTATTTTCATTGTTCATACTTTATAATTAAAAAAATTATTTAACTTCTGAATTTTTTTTATCCTTTGTAATTTTATTTTAAAATTACAAAAGTGTAAGATTTTTGGACCCTAAAATCTGTAGGCCCTGGGCAGTTGCCCCGTTTGCCCTGCCGGTAATATGGCACTGGTAGTAAAATAAAACACATCTTTTACGAATTTTCAGCAAATTTGAGGACGCTAGACAATTAATGTCCATTCTCTTTCACAGATGGCGCCATCACTGCGCACTTTGAAAACTAAAATCAAGCTTAAGCCAAGATTGCATTGCCAGCCAAATGTCAAGCTTGATTTAAGCTTATGTGCTGTCTGGGTACAGTTGAGGAATTACGAATGTTTGCAACATGTGCAGGTATCGTTGTGCATAACTCCTCAGGGATTGATTCTTGGAGGGAGTCGTCCTTGAATAATATTTTGTGGACCCGAAGCTATTGTTCCACCTTTCTGCGTACTTGCTATTCTATTCAAACAAAAGTGGTCTTCATCAGTGAACAGCACCATCTTTCAGCGATTGTTGTAACTATTTTTTTATTTAATATTATTCCATTTTCCTTCTCCCTTCTTGATTAATAAATGTACCGATTTTGGTTTCATTTGGATTAGTCCTTCAAACTACAGGCGGCTCCAAGTAGAGATACTTTTTATAACCACCCAGTATATATATATATTCTCCTGCCCACCTGTGGGCGAGTCAGCTGTCGATTATAGGCTTGACGCTTGACCTCTGCGATGTACAAAGATGTTGGTCATTTCATGATGGGAGCATAATAGGTAGGCCAAAGCTGTATACTATCAATGGTTCCTTAATTTTGAACCTTTCTACTAGATGAGAGACCTAGCACCGAGATTGGAACCCTGTCAGACGCATCATTTGTACACGGAGTACATTGGAGCCACGGCATATTTTACTTGCACCAGCTCCTTTTAGCGTACACGGTCCCACAGCAATCCAGTTGAGAGAGGTTGTCACTTTCCCATGTTCTGACCGAGGTCGACACTGCTCCCTTTTTTTGTGTTCTCATGGAAACCGAGTTTAACCGACTGGTTCACTTATTATTATCTACCTACCTATATTTATTTATTTATTTGTTCTTTATTAACTTGTTGATTATGTATTTACAAATTAATATTGTTGCAGTTATAATTGATGCTACAAAATTTTTATCATTTTCCTTCAATGTAAATTATGTATGAATAGAATTTATAACATATTTTGAAACCAAAAAAAAATATCAATCTATGCGTTTTCTTACACATACTTGTAATTGTTCTTAACTTTTTTTTAATCTCAACAATTCGCGAGGAGTTAAGGGCTTCTTAATTTTAATATTTGATCTAAATTTACTAAAAATTCATCTCTCAAGCGTTAAAACTAACGAATAAAAGTATTTTTAATACATATTCATTGCTTTGATAATTTTTAGGTAATATAGTTAAGTTTAATAATTTTTAGTTATTTAGAGTTAATAATTTTTAATTAATATAGTTAATAGCTTTCTAAAAGGAATATCAGTTTCATGCATCCACTTAACCTCATGCTGAAATAAAATTGATAAAGTTGAAAACTTTATACAATTTAAGAAACTTAAAAAATATGTATTCTTAATGTGTTGAAAACATCAGTGGTGTAAAACACAAGTGCACTATTACAAGATTCAATATTTGAAACAAAAATTAGAAAAACACAATGCTAAAAAATAAAATGCTAAATAAACCTTTATTCATTTTAAAGTTTGATCATGGCTCACTAAACACACTACTACAGCCCAAAAGCATAACGACACTCACCACCCGAAAGAACACACCGAAAAGTGGAAGAAAAGAAACCATTTTCAAAGCCTGGTGTCAATATTATTGCCAAAATGTAGGTCCCATTTTGTAGGTCTGTTGAAGGGGGACAGCACGCACTTATGATAGCACACAACACGTTCACTTGCTCACACAGCGGATTGTGACCTTCACCCATGCACGACGTACGAAAGCATTGAAATATTCAGCGATGATCTCAAGCACTCCAAAAAACTCCGTGTCCTTTGTTTTCTTTATCATTTGAACTTTATACATCTTGTAAAATATTTTTGAATCTAAAAACTTAACTGAGACTAAAAAAGAAAAACAATTCAAAGAACTCTATTTGAAAGCAATAAATTTTGTGAAAAGCCATAGAGAGAGGAAAATAAATGTTTTTTCTTCCTTTCCCCATTCTAGAACTACAAAATAAGATGCCTTCCAAAAGCCAAATAATACTTCCGGCTGAGAGAAGTTTCATCCCTACTCACAGATTTATACAAAAGGCTCTCTCAATGGGGGAAGCAATGCGTGTGCCTTACGATAGGTATGCTGTCAACTTACCTCAAGGGAGGGCGGGAGATGTTATTGTTCGAACAAATCGAGAAGAAAGTGAGTTGGAAGTTATTATACTTTTCAGGGCTCTTTCAAAAACTGGATTCAAAATAAATATCTCGAAGTCTTTTCTTCTGCTCTGTTTAACTAACGTTCGAACTTTTCTGCACTTATGTTAATCATACGTACACTCCCTTGAAGCTTATTTTCAAATATTTTTTTTAATGATACCTCTAAATTACTAGTAATATAGCAACCTATCTAAATGGCTATTAAAAAAAAGTGTATGTATTCGAAATTTAAAGATATGTGGTATATATATATATATATATATAGTTACTGAAAGCCAAATAAAATAGTGTTATTTTGCAAAGATAGACCACAAGACACAAGCATATGAATCTTTTATAAGTGACATATTGAAAAAAAAAGAAAAAATCATGCTGTTTCACTTGTAAAACTGTTTTGTTCAGGCGAGACGGTGAATTATGTTGCTGGTAAAGCTTTAGTAATTTATTGTTGAATTGACAAAAATTTTTATTAACCTTAAAACTTTTTGTTAAACTAGTTTTATTAATTTTTCTGCCCTTTCATTATATACATACATGTATACAGAGTGCCTGAAGATGGTGGTAACGGGCTGTAATTGTTTATCTATATATAATAGAGATAAGTGGTCAATGTATCAAAAAATATACAAAATAAGACCAGAAATAAGACTCCGTAAAGAAAAATTTCCTTTCTTTAATTTTCAAAAAGATACACTTTTTACATATTTATACGATCCCCGTACAAGAAAATTTCAAGTTAGTAAATTGTGCCTCACACACTAATGTAGGGCTGTACAAAATTTCAGCCTTTTTTCACAAAGGGTTTCAGTGATATCTTTAAACAAAGATGATCGGGGGCCACCAGAGCCCGACTAAGACATTCGGAGGGCCTAGGCCTAGCACTTTTGTGGGGCCCCTGTGTAGTCATTTCTTGTTGGTCATATCAGTGATATCAGTATTTCTTTCGCAATTTCACACATAAGGGGGAGGGGAGGGTGTTTTAGCTGCAAACTCTCTCCTGTACAAAAAGATTTAACTTAGAAGTTCACAAATTTTTAGCATTTAATGTAGAAGTTATGCTTCTGAATCCAATGTTCGTCACGTCAGTGACTACTCCATGGTGGAATTATTGGGGTGTTAATACTGACGTTTCTTTTATGCCTGAATATAGTGTAAACAGACCCTTTTGCTCAGCGGAATGTGTTGTCAAAATGATCGCTTTATCTGTTTTCATTACTGTTAAAAATTTAGCGCATAACACAATCCTTTAGGAATAGAACTTAAACTATTTTAATAATTTTGGGGCCCCTTAAGCTTGGCCCTAGGCCGTGGCCTAGTTGGCCTGTGCGGTAATCAGGGCCTGGAACCATACAGGAACCTGAGTATAAACGATTATTGCAAGAGTGTAAAAAAGTTTTCTTTCGTAATTTCTGTACAACCCCTGAAATCCGGGCATCCGACGTGATTTTTTCCCCGTTCCAGAGCCATTGAAAAGTGCTTTAAGTCAACTAGGGATGGACGCAAAACGATTGTTTGCGAGACGAGACAGAGATTTACAGCTTTTTTGCGAGACGAGACAGACCATTTTTAACAGTTCGATATAGGGATTTAGCGAGACGAGACAAAGCTTTTAGGCTGTTTTGCGAGACGCGAGACGGCAATTTTCCGTCTCGAGTACATCCCTAAAGTCAGCATATGTTTAATCTTCATACCTCTGATACTTTCCAAAATATAACTCTCAAATTTTTTTCATCCCCGCATTAGTGTATGAAACTCATTTAATTGGGATTTTTTTTTTTGTTTTTTTTTTGTACGGGGACCCAAACAAGTTTAAAAAGTGTAACATTTTAAATATTAACAAAAGGAAATTTTCCTTAATGTATAGACTTTTTCTAAGTTATTTTTAAATTTTTATATACCTTATTTTTAAATAAGCAGCTTCTAAAGTTTGTTTAGCAAAGCAGCTTCTAAAGTTAGTTGACCAGAACGCAGAGAGGGTTACATAAGATCAACTTCAGCCTCTCGAGGAATAATGGCCTCATTTGAAACCAAGTCACAATAAAAATTCATTCAGATTAAGTATTTCTACATCATTTCAAGTTTATTTGACCCGCTTTGATTCAAAATCTTTGTGTTTCAGTTAAAATCTTATACATATATATATATATATATATATATATATATATATCATTTTGGAATAGGGAAATGCAATCTCGCACATTTTTCGTTTCGCGGGATTGAGTATTGTTGCGTAAACTACTATATCCCTCAAAATAAATATTTTCCATATATAGAATTACATACACTAGATGCATGTCTTCCAATACCTAGGGAATGCAATCCCGCACTGTTTCTCGTTTCGCGGGGATTCGGGATTGCGATCTGTTAATCCCATGGGATCCCGCAATCCCGCGGGATTGACATTTTATTCAAATAAAAATTAATTTTAATAGAGAAAAGTAGAAAAAAGTAAGATTGTAAGCACTATCAAGTTTAATACTTTATTTTATTTGATAATTAATACAATACCTTACATAAATATGAAAATTATAGTCATGATATAGTATTTCCGAGAAAATGGGACTGCGCTCCCTATTTTGGAGCCTAATCACGAGCTTGATGTGCCAGCTCGAGTCCCCACTGTTTTGAGGGCATCTGATATCTGTTAATAGTTATTGTATAGTTTTTATGGGTCTATTATATGGAAATTTTTATGCTCTCTCATTTTACATTTATTCTCATAAAGATTTGTGTATACATAAATAAAAATTGCATCCTTAGGTGTAAGAGGATTCATACCAGTGGTTTCAAGAAATACGAAAAGTCGTTCGTCGTTAAAAATCTTTAAGAAAAGTTTTTATTTATTTATTTATTTTAAAAAGCGCAAGAGCAGTATCTTTATACCAAGTTACAGAATTTCTACAATATATATATATAATGGCGTAACCAAGGGGGGATTAGGCGGTCACAACCTCCCCTTGAGGAATGTGAGTTGAAGTAGTCGTAACACCCCTCCCCCCCCCATGAAAAATTTCTCGCTACAACACTGTATATAATTACATTTTTACAAAGAGACTGGATACAAAATTGTTGAAGAAAACCATTCATATCTCTGAGGTTAAGTTAAGTGCATTTTACTAATGCATTATGCTAACTTCTCCAAATTAGAAGCTGAAGTAATATATCATGAAAACAAAGAATATCTCCAGCTAAATACTGGAGTAAAGAATAAATATTATCTTGTAAAATGACTCTTCTAAGTATCATCCTCTACATAAATCATTTGAAATGCATTCAAATATGAAAAAACATTTTTTAAAAAGGAAACAAACGAGTCCAAAAAGAAAAAGCATCGTAGATGAATAGAGTTTAATGTATTTCCAATAACGATATTTTCATTAATTTCTTTTGATTATAAATTAAGCATTCATAAAATGATTTTAAAAAACTGATTGAATAGTATCGATTTTATTGTTCAATAGTTTTCAATCGATATTTTAGTTTTTATCATGTTATTTCTGAAAAACAAAATCTAATGTTTGAATAAAACATTCTTTTAAAGTATTTAGTTATTAAATGTGTGTTAGTATTCAAATTACTTCTTTCAGTAAATAATGAGTTTACTTTGCTCAATTGAAATTTTTTTAATGTTGATTACTGGTAAGTTCACGTTATTTATTCTTCTGTAAGATTACAGAATTTACATGTACAACTGAGGGGGAAAAAAACAACCCGCACACTTACACTTTATTTGGCCGTCGTTCGTCTTACAGCAAAGTTATAGGTATATACCATTCATTTGCAAATAATATATACTTTAGTTTACTATTAGTTTAATTTGCATAAGGGACCGTCTTCATATTTAATTCTGCATCAACTTCATTTTTCTCAACGGCTACACTCTATTTTGACTTTATTAAACCAAAGAAAATCTTCAAATTACCCTAAATATAAATTTCCACCAATTTCCTATGATAATTTCCGGAGATATTGGGAATTGTTATTTGCGCGATTTTAAGGGAATTTCTGCATATTAAAAAACGCTTCCGAACTTTTCACCTTTCATTAATTTCGCTTGCGACAGTTAAAAGAAATAAATATTTTTTACAAAAAAAAAAAAAAAAAAAAAAAAAAAACCTGTTTCTTGTCTTAAAGATTTTGCACTGATATTATCAGGGGTAGAAATTAGAATATTTAGTCAGTAGTCCAAATTAACCGTGACTCCAAAACTTCTTTGGTCCATACACATGATTTAAAGAAAATTGCAAAACGACTGCATACGATTTTGAAAATCTTTCTAATTTTGATATTGTTAGTGAGTATTGGAAGGTTCCCTTAGACAGGTGAAATGTTGCTAGGAGCGAGAAACTCTTCTCTGCTCTTCAACTACAAGCATGAAAGTTACTCAGCTACAGTCGAACATGAAGAATGGTTTCATGATTAAAAATTTATTTATTTGAATTTCATTAAAAAAAAACGCAACAACTTTTTTGCTGACCCACTATTATCTCTGTGTTTGTTATTTCACTTTCTTCATTTAATGTTATCGTCTGCACTGTGCAATATTTTTATAAGATTTCTGGTGGTAATTTAATTTATAGTCAGATGAAAATTTAGACAGAAAAATGTGATTTTTAATGTGTGTTGAATGTTTGATAAAATAGGAGGAAATCCAAAGACCTGATGCTTCAGATATTAAAAGGTCAAATTCATGGCAGGAATGTTAAGGATGTTAGTTTTTCAGAAAAAGGATGTTTTAAAAGTTAAGACATACATCTACAACATCTAATTCTATACATAGAAAATATTTTATTTAGTGGGAAATAGATACTTTATAAAATCACCAACAAACTATACAAACTTCCAATTTATCTGCTTCAAAATTTGCTATTTTTTAAAACCGCTAACTTTTACTATTTTTGTGCAAAAGAAATCTAATTTACGTTTATTTTACGCAACTTTCAAAAATATTGTCACTTAATAAGTTTATATATGACCTTTAATTCATGAAAATAACACATTTTATTTAATATAAATTAAACTACTGAACGTAAAAATTTGAAATTTTGCACAGCCATGTAATATTACTTTCTGCATCTATTTCCATCGAAATTTAGCTAGGTAGCTATTCATATTTTTTCATATTAATTTAATAATTCATAATTTATATTAATATTTTATTAAAAATTATAATAATAGTAAATTATGTTTGGGTCGTTTATTTCTAACTGTACGAATAAAAATCAACTTCTTATTATCAATATTATATATGAATTAAAGCCTGAAAAAATATTTTACCATAGGGGGAGAGGGATTTTGGAAGCTCCTAACTCACCCGTTCTCAGTTCAAATTTACTGAAAATGGGTATCCGGGGTTAAAATGAGGTAAAGTTTTGAAATATGAAGTGACATCTAGGGGTAGCTATTGGGAAAAAAAAAGTTGGTGCGAATTTTAATATGGAGTTGGTTCCTTATGCAATTTTTATGTATAGCAAATTAAAGTGTGCTTCAATCGTAAACGATTGGTATATGTAACTTTGTTGTACGAGGAACGACGGCCGAAAAAAAAAAAAAAAAAAAAAAACCTTGTACTTTAGTAGAAGTGGGCGTTTTTTGTTTTTTTTTCCGCAGCTCTACATATTAGAGATGAGTTAGGGCTCATTTTATGAAGCCCGAGCCCGAAGGCTTTTAATCCGAGCCCGAGCAATATTATTTAAGTCGGACCCCGAGCCCGAAATGTCAGATAAAATCAATAAAATTCAAAGAAGTAATTCTTTGATAGAATACAATAAATTTTGCCGTTTGTGCAAATTAAAGACAAATATAGTGGCAAATTTTTAATGCACTTTCTATGTATCTATGTTTATGAAATAATGTCCGCTCTCATGACTAACTAAGCAATACAAGCCGCCGTTCTGAAATACCCAAAGAGCTTCACGCACCTTCTAGGCGGCCATTCCGCTATTTTTTTTAAAGTACTTTTATTTTCCTCATGAATCACTTTTTAAAATCTGTTTCAAGGAGTATGTTCAATAAAAGAGAAATTTTTCCCGAGCCCGAACGCAACTGTGGATTACAGAGTCCGAGCCCGGATCGGGCCCGGGCTCGGGCTGAGCCCGTCTCATCTCTACTACATATGCTGAGTGGCGTATCTAAGTGGCTTATCTTGACACAAAGTGTGATAGGTAGAATTGCACCAATTGAAAATATTTTAGTTTAGAAAATGATTAGTTCGCAAATCATTTTCTAAGTAAAATATCCAGGATCTAGAAAAGTTTCAACGGAGGGATAATTAATATGATAAAGCATTTTTACCATTCGTCCTTCTTTATATGCCCCCACCCATTCATTTAATCTTGAGCCCATGTTTAACCTGTTTGTGCTCAATATTGAAAAGACGCAATGGAGAAGGCTTGACCTTCTTTGACCTTTGTTATTTCCCAGCATGGGTCTTTGAATGCAACCCGACGGAACCCAACACATTTCTCTGTGTTCCGGCAGGAAGTATTCAAAGACCCATGCTCGAAAGAAAGAATAAGAGCCTTCCAAGGTTTTTTAATCATAGCTTGTATCATATTTTCTTAATTGAATCATTTCTTAATGATCGATTTCCTTTTATTTGCAATTAGTAAAACCTCATTTATTTTCTTGTTTTCGCTCCCCTCCCCCCACATCTGCATATTAAGTGAAGCAATAACTGTATAATTTTCACTCTTATTTAATATAATTAAGATGTATAAAATATTATTGAAAATTTTTCGAATAGAAGCCTGTAAAAACTTTTTATTGTCTCCTGAAACGACTCCTGTATTCTTATGTCGTCAAATAATTATAAGCTCTGAATGCACATATGTAATACTGCAATAAAACATTAACCCCTTCAGCCCTGACGTCCTAATATTAGAACACATCTTTACATTATTCTATATACTACATTTTCAAGAATTTTAACACCAAAGCCTAGTGCCTACTAAGAATACCTGCAAGAATAGCATTATCACTTTTGCTGTGTAGGTGGCAGAAAATCTCCAGCACAGAAGAGGATGGACGTGTTAAGCTATTTGAAGCCAAAAGTTGGATGCATCTTTATGAATGCATGATTGAAGAGTGTATGCATGCAATTGAAATACATAAGAAGTGTGAAGTATTTTCTCGCTTTCGCCAACAAAGAAATTGTTTCAAAAGGTTTCATAGAAAATAACTGTGAAAAAAGAAAAATTCTCATTTTGCTCAATTTTAGCCTCGTGTCCTATTATTAGAACATTTTTTAATCAGTTTGGTAATTGGCTAAATGTTATATTTCATAGTTAAGATTCTTACGTATAGTGCAGCACATCTAATCACTCATTGAATTGTTATCTGCTCTATTCAAAATTCAGGGCCGAAGGGGTCAACAAAGCACTAAAATCAACATACTCAGATCGCCGAAAAACATACATAGGAAATATAGAATGCAAGAAGGAAGATCCAAAAATTAATAAATGTAAGAAAGAATATAATTTATGAAATTATCACTCGGAATTTGGACCATACATTTTAGAAGTTAATAAAAAGTAGAGTTTTACAGAGTGCTTAAAAAAGAAACTTTAGTTTACCAAAGCACCTTATTTTACCGAAAAATTAAATATTCAACTTAATATTTATCTCAAAATATTTAGTGCAACGGAATGCGTCTGTTCGGATATGTCTTATCAAATTTAGTCAATTTTCTCTAAATCTAACTTTTGTGACCTGCAACTGTGAATGACCAACATCATGATATTTTGCAGTCTGTTTTGTACCATGGACGTTTTTAGATAATTTTTTACGATGCCAAGAGACTTGAAGCTTCTTTCGCATGCACATGCAGAAACTGGCAATGTGCATGCTATTTTGACAATCCTATTTAATTCATAGAAAACAACTGCCACTGTGAAAATGCACTCCTGGAACTGTAAAATAGTTTTCGGTCTATCGCACGTTGGCTTTCTTTCCTAAACTCGATTAAAGCTCTTTAATTATAATTCTTTATCTTCAATGTTGCTGTTATAGAGTTTTCCGAAAGCCATCACTTATTCAAAATTTTGCAAAAATGTTGAAGAACTGGGTACCAATGCCTTAACACCAGGTAGTATCATTTTGTTCTCTTTGGCAAATTTTCTTTGTATTTCATTCAAAATGTGATCGATAACCACTAATACGTTTCTAAAATGATACAAAATAAATAAAATTATTACAAATTATTTTTAAATGGGGATTTTTTCTCCATATTTTTCTAAACTTTTTAAAAAATTAGCCTCATTTAATATATAGTGATACATGTGTCACTCAATTAATGTATTATTTTAGCCAAGACATTTACTGTTAACTTGCCGTCTCAAAAAAAAAAAAAAAAAAAAAAAAAAAAGAAAAAGAAAAGAAAGAAAGAAAGAAAAAGAAACAGAAATTGAGGACGGATTAATTCCCCTTCCCGCATCTCTAGTAAATGTCAGTATATGCACTTTTTACTACTTTGTTTAGGAACTGTATAAAAATTTGAATTTTCTATCTATTTAGATTTAATCTGCGGAAAATTTTCATTAATACCATAAAAGCCTATACATTTTAATTGAAACTTGGCGCTTTTCAAAGAATATGGGCATTTTAGATCGACGACTTTTACTTTCCGAACATGTACGTACCATGCAAGGAAAGTATTGTAATCATGAAAAAAAATTCGACTTCGAGATTTTGGTGTATTTACATGTTTTGAGGTCTTCTGAATCAATTTATGCTATTTTTACGAGATGTATGCATGTATGTATGTATGTGTGTGTATGTGCGTTTGTGTGTATGTGAGTGAACACGATAGCTCCTAAACGGGGCATTCGATTGAGCTCAAATTGGGTATATATGTTATAAACCACCGTCGCAAGGCGGTATTGATTTTGGTGTGTATAGGAGTTATTGTTTTTCTACAGGGCTGCAACAAAGATTTCTTTTACATTATGGCATATGGGGGAAATTCTTGAAAGTGCGCTAGCGTTTAAACGATACATTCGATTGAGCATTGATTAAAATTTATTTAAATGCTTGGTAATGATCTTAATCGTAAGTGTTTGGAAAGTCGAGTGTATTCACTCTAGATATTTTATTTGAGAAAAACTTGTATAAAAATTAAAGTTGTTACAAATTTATATTTTGTACCAAATTTAACGAAGTCAGAAATACAAATGAATCGGTGATGCAGAAACCACCTCAGTCACAAAAAGGAAATTTTTTTCAGGAGAGAGAAAAAACTTCATAAAACTTCATAAATTAGGTAATATTTGCATGATAGAAACATAAATGCATGTTATGACAGAGGAAAAAAATAAGTTTAAATATTTGAAAATTTGGAGGAGTTATGAAGTTTTTTCTCTCTCCTGAAAATAATTTCCTTTTTGTGACTGAGGTGGTTTCTGCACTCACCGATTCAAATGTTTATTATATAAAATACTGTAGTAGTTATTATTTCCAAAAGCTTTTTGTAAGTATAGACTCAGTTATAATTAATAATCTCCAAATCAGTAAATATTTGATGTTTATGTTTTGCGATTGCAAATAAATTTTGTGTGAAAATAAGTAACATAGATGGTGCTGTAATTCATAATTATTCAGTATGTTCAGTTTATTTTTTAATATTTTTTTAATTAATTTATCGATATGCTATGTCATTTGTATTTCCCTTTTTTCCTTCAATATGGAATATAGTCAAGGCAGTTTTTTCAAGGTGCGTTTTGCAGATACACTACTAGTTTTTCGTATATCAGAAAAAATGATTGATTAAAATATTTTTTAATCAATCATTCCAATAAATTTAAAGTAAATGTAAATGAAAAAAAATGAAGGAAAGAAAGGTAACTACCGTTTTGTTTGCTCGATAATAGGAGTTAAATATTATTATTCCCGTTCCGATCTCAACTTATAATAGAAACGAAGAGATCATAGTATGATGGAGAGCGCAAGGCTGTCGAGGTCATCATGAAAATTCAGTCTTGTCGCACTCATAAGAACTTGGCTGGTGTTTAAAGCCGTGAAGTTAGACAGTAATATAGTTTTACAGCACTGTATTGTAAATTTACATATTTGTTTGATAAAAACATTTTTCTATTTATAACACAGTGTTGAAATTTCACAGTATGTGTGCTTGTGCTGTCTTTTCCTTTTTTAAATAACTTTTTATATTTCTTACATATTTTCACGTATTTTTCATCACAAAAATGCAACTTTACGAAGTACATTATCAAATATTAATCACTTTGTTTTAACCAATTTAATTTATTTCATTCATAATATTAACACCAAAAGTGAAAGTCAACTGTCTAAAACAAACAAAAAGCTAAATGACTTTTTACGTCTTCACTATTTATTTCACTGTTGTTCTTAAACCGTATCAGTAAACGAAAGACGATTTCTTGTACATGCGTTAGACTTTAGTCTGGTTTTCTTGTTTCAAAAATGAATTACCTGATAAAATGATAAAAAGTTTCCGATTTCTCATTACCTACACGTTTTCCATTTTTTTTTATTTTTCAGGCATCTCGAGACGTTTAAAATCAGAAAGGTATACCAAAATACTTTGATGTTATAGTTTTAACAAACCTCCTATTTTTATAGCATTTGTATTCTGGAGTGCGACTATAAATAATGAATGTTACCAACAACAATCTGAGTAAAGTCAAGAAAAAAGTTTAAATAAAATTGTTATATCAATAAAATATTTGTTTCATTGAATCATTTTTCTGGATACTTTTATCTACTTTGGTTTGTTTTTCAGTGAAGCATAAATATTCATAAACCTCTATGAGCATGCTACTACCAGATTTTCGTACATCAGAAAAAATGATTGATTAAAATATTTTTTAGCTACGAGCATTCATAGATTTTTGATAGCAATGAATTTAGAAATCATCATTCCTGGAAATGTACATACCTGCAGGTCGATGCATTAATACCTATAGGTCGAAGCATTAATAAATTATTCTAAATGTCATCCTTATAAACACTTTAATTTCATACTGAATAAGAAAATGCATTCTCCTTTGAATTTATAAGTTAATTCTTTTATCTTAAAATGTGATTAATAAATTGATATCTCAAATTCATTTTGATAGTATTAGGACTGCTTTATCACTTTACAAAATCTCAGATGTTTCCTTTGATCTAAACCTTTTACATATCTCTTAAAAGGATGTAGTGGCACATTAATTTTATTCATGCTGCAAGTTAAATTTTATAACCTTCATTTGAGTAGCTTTATTGAGATAAGATATTAGAATTTAACTATCTTTGATGTTTTCATTTTAAATAAGTATAATGGAAACCGTTTATGTGTTCTCTTAATCAATTCTTGCATATAAGTGGATTGTTCACGTGTGCTTCATGGTTTCTAATTTTTTTTCTTTCTTTTGATAGTAACTGAAAAATGAGACTACTTTTATTTGAGAAAAGTTAGATTTTTATTCAATCGAGAAATAGCTTTCTTATTTTGAGTACTTTAACTGATATTATTTAAGAATATTTTTATTTTACATAACTGTAAAATTATAGTTGCTTCTAAAGCGGTTTGTGAAGCTAATATAAAATAAATAATGTATTTTTAGAGCGGTTACGAAAAAAATGTAACTTTTTAAAAAGCTTTTAGAAATTGCTGTATGTACGCAAGTAGATTGTAAGAAATTGAGTGAGCTGCATTGGGGTGATCGTTTTGAAATATCTATGCAAGCTGCGTGTCTGTGTAAGGTGCACAGACTGGACTCAAGGATACAGACGTGATGACACTACACGAGCACAAAGTACACTTAATAGCTTTAAAAATATTAGTTTTTTTAAGAATCTTTATAGAATGTAAATCTTTATAGAATGTGTATCTATACATACATTAGCGGCTAAATGAGATTATTTATTTACCAGGAGAGGACAGCTCACGTCACTGAAAGTGTCGTTTAGAGCTACGTCCTTCCTTCCCACCACAATTTTCATTCTCATCGGAAGGTGGAGGGACTTCTGAATATTGGCACGCCTCGGAAACTGCTAGCGACCGCCGAGATTACTTTCGGATTCACGGATTTAACTTGCACGTACACCGCATGTACATTGTGGTCTTTAGTGGTACGCCGATATCGAACCCGCAACCTTCCGGTTACGTGTCCAACGCCTTAACCACTGGGCTAGTACAGCCACAGCTAAATCAGATTAGTTATAAAAATAAATCTAAAGGAACACAGCACAAATTAAATCTTAATACTCAGCCATTCACAATGGCCCCACCATGGCTGAGTGGATTAGACACTGAACAGAACATGGTAGATGGCTGAAGTGTGGAGGTTCGGGATATTTTCTCTAGATGTAGCGTGAGAACGCGTTAGAAACCCTTAAAAAGTCTTTTGTCCAAGGCGCCCTCCTCTCTGCGCAGGTACCCCTCGTGTTACTTTACCTTAACATATCACAACGCGCACACTAAGAGCATTACAGATGATAACAGCTGAAGAAATATAGATACAAATATCTATACAAAAATTGGCATAAACTGGAACATAAAATTTTTCTATACAAAGAAAAAAGGAATTCGAGAGAACCACAGATAAAAAACATAAAACCAAATCAAACTAACAGTTTATGAACCAGCTGTTTTCACTACTTTTCTTAAACTTATTAATAAAAAAGATTAGATTCGTTAAGAAATATAAATCTGAAATATAAACTTTGTATCTATACATACATAAGTACCAAAACATGATTTTTTTATGAAATTAAATGCAAAACAACACGATACAAACCTTGCCTAATGCTGTATCATTCACAATAGCTACACTATAATATTAAAGGAGAAGTAGAAAATACTTCTGCTACTAATATGAACATCAAATGGAGCATTTATGATTTCTTTGCACGTAATTAAGAGACCTTAAAAAACCGTAAACAAGGTAATAGCAATAAATAAAAACACGTCCAGCTATACATCTAATAGTTCACAAACAAGCCGTTTCACTATATTTTTTCAAATTTCTTGATAATACAGATTACTTTTGTTAAGAAATGAAAATCCTTAAAAAATTTGATATACAGCATCTCCAAGTTTAACTTGAAAGACCGCTACTTTCGTATCCAGATGTATAGTTCCAATTGCAAAGGAGTCAAAATTAGATGAAGAGTGTTAGATGAAGATAAGAAAACGTTCAAGATAAAACAATTTTTATTGAAAAAATAGAAAATCTAAATTTGTACAGAGTTCCCAAGTTGTTACATTCATATTTAGGGCAATATTGCCTATACAAAAAGATTGCAAACATAAAAAGTTCGACATTCGTACGACCAATATTTAGGGAGATATAAAACGTGGTGTTTAGTGACATAAACCACTTTACACGCGTCGTCATTTACATAATTTCGGTGTCCTCACACAAAAGTAAATACAAAAATAAAAGGCATTTTTGTTTGTAAAGTTATTAAGAAATTAAACTTTTGTCAATATAGTAACGTACGCAGTAAAGCTTGAATACTGCATTCGTTAACAAGGGGACAACATATCATGGTTGCTATATTCATGCAAGCTGTCTAAAATCTGTCGTTCATATATATAACAGGTAAAAAGTATGTGAATCTTCTAGTAACGTATCTGGACAGTATCTGGACAGTAACGTGACATCCTATATAATCATGTTTCGTTTGCAGACTTCACTAAGGTGTGGTTTCAGCAAGAACTGAGTAGACCGCAGAATCTCATTTTATCCACGATGAGATGCATCACACCTGTACTTTTGCGAAAAGTTCAAGAGGAATCTCAGTCACGCTTTTGCAGTGTAGTTTAAAAAGAAGACACTTGGAGCACATGTGATGACAAAGTAAGAAACAGGATGTGTATTTTGTTACAATTTGTTTATTTCTATTACATTTTGGTTTTGTTTGAGTTATCCATGAGACGGCACTTATTATGTTATTATTCAAATCACTACTAAAATTGTATGAGCTTGTATACGGTATTTCTAAGTATTATACAAAACATACTTTTCAATAACAGTGATTAGACGATAGTATGCTGCTTTTTCACTTGAGCAAAAAAATTTTTCCTTTATCATACGTTGCTTAAAAGCTCGTTTTCCTTCGGATAGGACGAAATATTCCCATCACCATTTATGTACACTACTATACGTTAAAACTCTGAACTCAAATTTCCTTGTAAATATTGGCCATACCAATATCGAAATTTTAGTACAGTGGAACCTGCTAAAGTGACCACCTTGGTAAAGAGACCACCTGTCTAAAGTGAACACTTTTATGAAATTTCATTGGAACTCATAAAAAATGTACTGGGAAAATATCCTGTAAAGTGACCACCTGCGAAAACTGTATAGTGACCAGATAATCTGCCAAATTTAAGTTTTTTAACCTGTCAAATGTGACCACTTTCCACTATAAACTGCCTCTTAAATATAAAACACATTCAGATAATATAGAATGCTATTCCCTTTTCAGTTGTTTAACACAAGATTTGATTTCAACACTCATTCTCTCTTCTGTAACACTTGTTCTCAATAGATAAATAAATAAAAAATATATAATATATTAGATAAATAAATTAAAAAGGAAATCTTGTTTTAATCTAGATTCTTTTATATTTCTGTTGATGCTAAAATTGATTCAGCGTGGTTTCCGGCAAGAGGTGTGTGGGATGCAGTTAATCACATATTTACAATTACTTTTGATGAAGTTAATCACACATTTAGGAGTACTTCTGATTTCCCTTTACCTATTCTAAATGCAATCTTCCATCTGTCAATAATGCTATTTAACTGTTTCTTAATTTACTTTGGTTTTAGCCTTTGTAATGCATTTTGTGGGCGTCTGTAGTCTGTGAATATATTTATAATTTTCTTCCTTTCCCACAGGATTACAATAATTTTGTCTAGGCTACAAAAACTATATTCTGATCACCCCTGTGGCGAGTCACATTTAAAATTTGCCAAACATGTATAAAGCCTAACATTTCTTTTCATTTTTTCAACCTAGTGATTTATTTGGCACCGGCCCTTTTAGAACTTTGCTGTTACAGCACAGTGTGTTATCTAAACAATGTGTTCTTGATGTACACTAGTGAAAATTGTATCATGATTATATTTGTGCATGATTATATTTGTGCAACTATATTTGTGCAAACATGAAAACAATCTAAACATTCAAACTGTACTTTAGTAATATGTCAAGCTGCAAAATGGAAATTTATATTTTTTATTCATATTTATTATTTTTTATTATTCATTGTGACCAAGAAGTATTAAAATACATATTGAAACGTAAGTATAAAGAAGTCGCACACAATTTGAATGCAATGGGCATTTTAATGTTTCAGTATTTTACTCCCTACATTCCTCTTTTTTGTTCATGGATATTTATTGATTTTGAGATCTTGTTATAAATAAACTGTAGAGTGTTTGTGCAAGTGTTATTTGAACTTTAAGCATAAACAAATATATTAAAGTGCTACCTTTGTAAGGTGACCACCTGTATAAGGTGACCAGTTTTGTCGTTCCCGAGGGTGGTCACATTAGGCAGGTTCCACTGCCTAATGTGAAATGTTTTTGTGAAATGTGATGGTTGGTGGTGATTGAAATGTGAACACACGTGATGTGAACAATGTGAACACACGTGATGGTGTGTGGTTTTGTGAAATGTGAAGTTGCAATGTTTTTGTATGGGCAAGGTTTCTCTAAATATGAATGAAGGAACCTGGTGGCTGTGTCCAAATTTAGATTGTGTGTTTTTAACTAAATTTTTTTTTTTGCTTTAGTTTTTTTATATCTTCATTCGATATCTAATTTTGACCATTTTGGTAACTGGAAGTGTGCATCTAAGACTAACGGTTATATAACGGTTATTAAAGTACAACTCGCTCAAGTTAAAAGTGGACACGCTCTATATACTTACGCTCACAACTAATGGAATTAGTACAGGAAAAACACTCAAAATACTGGTGTTAAAAGATAAAGTAAATAAAAACTTTGTGTAAAAAACTCTCATAAAATGATACTTATAACAAGATGCGATCGTATCGAAACGATCGTATCTTGTTATAAGTATCATTTTATGTGTGTTTTTTACACAAAGTTTATATTTATTTTGATGAAATCCATGTTGAAGTTCAATGTAGAAATATATTTCAGATAGATAGTTACTATAGTATAGCACATGCTTACGGATTTTACGACTGAAAAACTGTTCTATTAACTTTTATTTCTTACTAAAAGAAGTATCTGTAAAAAACATTAGTGCCTATTTTAGCTAGTCATTTTATCTTAATTTTCCATTTTCATTAACCGTGTTATATCTGTGCCAATGTGAACACACGTTAGCTGATTTTACCTTACAATGAACGTGAAAAAACTTCATTTAAATACCGAAAGCAATCTCCCGTTTTATCTAAGACTTTTACGAGTTGTTCCATGAAGCCTAATTCAATGTACAGAGAAGGTAAGAAGGCTTCTTTTGGAACAGCACAGTTCTAACGAATTACATTCTGTAATCCCGGACTTAAATGTCATCTTGCCGGCCTTTCTTTCTTAAAACGTGTCGGATTTTAGCTTGGCTGTTCCACTCACCTAAGAAACAGGGGACTTTTGTACATTAACTTTTCTGACCCTAATAGCATTTATAACATTCTGAAACTCCCAAAATTTGCCATTAATTCTCCCTATTTTATTTTATTAAGGAGAAATCCGGGTTTCTGTATGATTATTTAAAAATTACTGCATGAACTACTGGAATTGAAGGTAGAACATTACCATTATTAAGTAAGACACCTTTTACACAAAAGTCAATCATTGAGAGTGAACATGATCAGAGGTGGATAATAAATGGGTTATAAGTCCAGGAATTTCTGTACAGTATACAATTAATTCTTCCTGGGAAAAATATCTGGTAAATTCCTGGTAATTCTGGTAACTTCTTGATCTCGTATTGCTACTATAAATTAATAAACAAGCGTGTAATAGCAGTAAACAAACAAAATAAACCTATGTTCTTACAAGCCATTAGGACGAAAAAACTAAAGATTTTTTTAGGCAAAGATTAACAAATAGAATAGCGCCATTTACATTTTATATCCTTTAGTGCAGTATTGTATACTGCATTTATTAATGTCTCTTTACTGATAAATTAATTTTTATTTTTATTAAGGATGCATTTTATTGGATACATATACACATTAATTTTATTAAATACGCAAATACGCATCACTTCATTTTTGCTTAATATATATATATATATGTATAAATATAGATTATAGGGAAAAGAAAGCTGATGCCATTTCGCGATTAACGTGTCTGATGTACTAAAAATTATGTGCTATTCTTCAAACCCCAGATTTATGTTGGCCTGTGACCATAGTACATTGAAAATCACCAAACATAATAAAAAAGATGTTAGAAGATAGTTATTGGACATTTTTATTTTGCTTTTTTATTTTATTGATAATATTGATCTTTTGGATACTGAGACTGGTTTGATATCTTAGAACTGTAGTTTAAAAAAAATTACTTTAAATTAAAATAAACTAACTGTCCCAAGAACTTAATAGAAAAAGAAGTAGAAAAATCAGGATATTTCTTAATAATCTGAACTACGTTTTGTAATAAACGAAAAAAACTCTTGTCACTGAAACGGCGAAGCCGTTGTTAGCCGTTTCGTTATGGGGGCACCCGATGAGCTGACAGCATTACCCCTTATGAAGAGGCGGACGAGTTGACATCCATGCCGGGAATCGAACCCGGACCAAGGCTTGATGGAATGATTCTTTAGCCATTGCACCACTCGAACGGCTGATTGAGAATATATTTTTTATATTCTGTAATAATTTTTGTAAGGCAATTGTCATTTACTTGACGAATACTTAAAAGGAATTTCAAGCCGTTTAGCAGGGGTCCCCCGCACGTTCAAATCTACTTCGAAATTTTAAAAATCGTATCATAGTTGTATTTTCAACCTATTTATTGAGGATCATTTAAGAATTTTAACTTATACCATATAACATCTGCAATTGAGTAAGATAAATTCAGTGCAATTAGTGTACTATGTTTCAAAATGGTTTACAACTACTAAATTTAGGTACTGCGCTACCACTGCCCGAAATGTAATTTTTTCAATTAGCCATGTGTGTCCTTCCAATTATTTCCGAGGTCAGAGTTTCATAATAAAGAAATTGATTTTAAAGCTCTCTTAGTATGGAGACAGCCACTCTGACAACATTGAAAACATGTTTCACGCGAGGCGAATTATTATTATTACTATTTTTTTTTTTCGCTTTCGTCACATCAAGCGATTTTCACTCCTCGATTGCTTCATTGCTTTTTGTGAGGACTACTCAGTGGGTTTTAAAGGCATGCAAAAGATAGTATCCCGAAAGTAACGATAAGAACAAAAAAGGAATCGAGCAGGTTCAAACAAATAAGGGGCTAGTTTTATTTTTCAGTATCACTATCCATAGATACAGAAAATGAGCTCACAGTGGCTCAGTGGGTTGTACCTCGGTTTCCACCGGAACATCGGATGTCAAGCAGCTCCGATCTTGATCCGAGATTGAGATGGGGGCAACCTTTCTCAACTCGATTGCTGTGATACCGTGTACACTAAAGGGAGCTGGTGCAAGTAAACTCTGTCGTGTTTCCAATGTTCTTCATTCTGAAACGATCCCTTCTGAGGTGCCAATTCAGGTGCAAGTCTCTCACCTGGAATTGGTTCAAAATTAGGAGACCTCATATAGAGCGACCTTGCACCCACCTATTGGATGCCCTAATAATTAAGAGCCAAAACTTCCGGCCTTTGTAGAGGCCGGTGTCTACATGGCAAGCGCCCGATTCAGAAAAAAGAAAAAGAAAATTGATTCAGAAAATTCTACGATAGGTTGGGGGGGGGGTCGTCATCTTGATTGTGTGGTTTTGGTAAAGAATCACTCCAGTTGTGTAAATATATATATATATATATATATATATATATATATATATAATTAATAAGTAAAACACAAAGTATATTACTGCAAATATGACATACCCGCAAGAAAAAATAACAATAGAACTGCAATACTTTGACACAAACGTGCACGGGAAAGAGAATATTGGTATAAATGTGTTACATATCATGCAATCCCTTTTATATTAAAACAGTCACCATATTGCTTTTAGATTTTCGTTTTATTTTTTAAGTGTGCGGAATATAAACTTGAACTGTCAGTGTAAAATTTTAATGATTAATAGGATGCATTAAAAATTTTAATCGAGTCCAAAGTATGATTGATTAATCATCGCAGTTCTTGTATATAAACCTAAAAATGCTAATCACTTCTTTTAAATACAATTGACGCTTTCGAAAAAAATTCGGTATACAGCATTTAACTTATGCAATAATTAATGTTACCAAAAGAAATGAAATTGGAAACTTGTTACCTCTACAGTATTCTGTCATTTCTTCCGGATTTAACGAGTGAATACGAGCCAATCATGTGAATGAGTGAATACGAGCCCTTGAAAAGACCTCAGCCAAGGCATATCAAATCATTATATCGTGCGGAGATAATTGGCCTTGATAGCAACACAATTGCCTCAAAAACGTAATATCTTACTTTTAAACGCTTTTAATGTTCCCGATAAAATTCACTGATACAGAATATTTATAAAGTTACACATAGACACATAAAAATAACTGAAAAAGAATCTTTATAAAGTAACACATAGACACACTTCCAATATTATTCAAATGAATGTTTAAAACCATTAAATAATGAGAAAATTCCAAGACAATATCAGTTAAACAGATTTTTCTATTGTATAAAATGACTTGACGAAAAAGTACGCCCTTATAAGATTTCCGCGATAAAATATAATTATTTGAAAGTCGAATATAAATACTTTTTTAAAAGAATTAGGAGCCAGTTATGTTTGCAAAAAATTCTCTTTCGCAGTAAGACAGTTCAACCAAATTTAACTCTAACTGAAAAATATTCATTAATTAGATATCATTCCCTTAAAAAATATATAAATATCAAAAATAAAAAACATTCGTAACCCCACAATTTAAAAAAAAACTTTAATGTCTGGAATTCTATAATGGCTCAACGAAAACTGATTAACTGCAAAATGAAGTGCTCGTAACTATGTCATCTTTACTCTGAGAAATTAGAGAAGTATTTTTAGACGCATATATAAATTATTATGAAGAGCGAAGCGCCGGTGAAAAATTCGATTCAGATTATGACGGGAAGTGTTGGAAAATTAAAAGAACGGGAAGTGTCAGTTGATCTCCTGAACTCTGAGAAAAAGTTGATGACTACTGCGCCATCTGGCCACTGATATTAGAACTTAGAAGAGTTAACTTAGAAGAGCAAGAGCATTGAGTTTTCCAATGTGCAGAGGCGCATTTTTAGCACTCCAAAGTTTTTCGTCACTGTTGAATGAAATAAATGTAAAAATCTTGCACCTAAACTTTCGGTGCGTAGTGTTAGATTATTGTAGCTTGATTGATTAGCAGTAAATTTAGCAGAAGGAATCAACATTTTTTTTTTGCATTTTAATGGAGTATAAAACTTGAATTTTTACTTATAAGTGTTTAGACTCATATTTGTGTGCAAAACACTTTATTAAAAAAACACGAAAGAGACATTAAAAATGTTTGTTTTCTCTTAAGCATACCGTTTTTCTCTTTCTTGGGTAAAAATGGACATTGTTAAAATTTTTAAATTACCCGATTGCTTCTTTTTTTCGTTTTCTTTAGTTAATTCGACAAATAAATAAAATTATTTTACTTAACAAACGTATTAACTTTTGAGTTTTGGATTTAGAAATTTTTATTTATTTATTTATTTATTTTACTTTTGTGTCATGTTTTTTTTTTTAATTCAAGCTAAAGAGATATTTTTAAAAATCATTTTTTACCATATACTTGACCGTTTTTGTTTTCTTTGTACTTACATTCTTACTTTTAAGCATTTGATGTAACCTTTTTATTCTCTGAACAATTAGAAATGTGATGTGCTTGTGTATACAGAATGTTATTCATTAAGAATTTTAGTTTAATATTTTTACAAGTAATTTTCTTCAATAGAAATATTTGTATGTTAAAGGTTTTTTTTTTTTTTTAAATATAAGGAAAATTTCTAAACGCATTCACACATATTTTATACTTGCTTTGTAAAGTAATCAATTTTTACATACAGACTCAACAGCAAGTGTAAAACTATTTTAAATAGAGAGAAATGAAGAGAACATATAAACTTATAAAGGGTATTTCTTAAGATTTTGGCACAGACTAAAACATCTAAATCAGCGTCTCAAACTTTTTTTAAGAATAGGGGGGTGGGGGCACTTTTATAAGAGTTACTGTTATTCCCCTCAAACTGGCCTTCATTCAGAGTTGGACAGTATCTAGGGTTGCCAAACGTCTCGCGAGAGCCGGGACGTCCCCATTCTAGGGCTTCAGAGGACGTGTCCCGCTAAAGGTGTTTGCGGGATGCCCAGTGTCCCGCTTTTGGCCTGTTTTTTTAATTGTACAAGTATCAGGTTGTAACGAAAGTTTTCCGCCAAATCTGCTTGAAAAACTAACTTCTAACTCCTTGGATAACTCTTTTTGAACTTTCGGTACCAAACCTGCACAGTGTCACGTAATGCAACAAGTATTTAAAGCTGTACTCATTATTCGTTGATATTCTGTAGCTGACTTTTTGCAACACAACTGGAAGTAAATGATGATTCTAATCCTCTAGAGTGATAGTTCCATTTGACACACCTTGTACTCAATGATAACTATATTTTTTTACAGATTTCATAACACAGAGTTATAAAGTAAGTCTCTTTCTTTCAAATGCCAAAAATCGTTTGACAAAATATGAGCAAATACGCCAACGCAAACTGTTTACTGACGATGTTTATGGTGGCGGGAAACTTTCGTTACAACCTAATAATTTAATAACTTGACAAATTATAATGATCTCAGAAGAGATATTGAAAATTAAGTTTCTTTCCCAAAAAATAGGATCTCAGCAGAAGTGATTGTACAGTTTCTATTCTAAACAAGTAGTATTATGATTTCAGTAAAAGTATTTAAATATATATTTTTTTCAAATAAATAATTATTATAATCGTAATAGAAGATGTGGTTTAAGACTTGAAGTTTCCCTAATTAAATTATGTTATCGATGCCTACTTATGGGTTGTTTTAATTATTTCTAAAATGTCAAAGAAAAAAAGACTTTGTTTTTGTTTGAGAAAGAAAATAAACAGTTTATTTAATTGACTTGCAGAAGTTAGTAGTAGTATTTGTTTTGATTACAAAGAAGAAAGTTGGAAGACTAATAATGAATGTGAACTTTTCATTAGTTTGCCTGACTGTTTTGACTGTCATCTATGCTGTAAGTATAATTATGCCGAATTAGTAGTAAGCGTAAAATTCAATAAAACTATTTAAAGTGTAAAAATTAAATTTGGTTTTAATAGTGTTTCTCTCTTTCCTGTCATAAGTAAGCTGGATCTCGCTTTTTATTTTAACCACGTCCCGCATTTTAATCACGAAAGTTCCGCAAATCCATGCATAAAAGTTGGCAAGCTTAACAGTATGGCATGAACATATATTTGAAATACATTTTCAAAATAAATTTGTAGCTTGCATTTTGCATTTTCACTAGTAAAAAACAAAGTATTATGGTAATGTAATTTAAAATATATTTTCAGTGTACTTGTATTTTCAAAATACTGAAAACATATTTTGTATTCTGACATAAAATAATCATAACACCACAGATTGCTCGGATTGGAATGTCTGAGTGAATGTGGTAAAATAGCAGATATTCAGCTACCTTTCCCCCCGCTCTTTATGTAATTTATCAATGACCTTAACTGTTCTAGTATTACATGGAACTGAAGGGATGTTTGTGTCTCTCGTGACCTTTAAGTTCAACCAAACAGGATAGTTTTTAAAAAATGTATTTTTACGCTCTGGTTTAGAACAGTATATTCGGTCTAGGAATTTTTCTATAATATTGCTAGAATATTAACGTGCTATTTGACTTCACTTACAAATGTAAATGAATCCAAAAGAAGTAAAAAAATGCTTGAGTAGTATTTATTGGAAAATTTTTAAGGGAATTTATAAGCAATTTAACTGTGCTTACAGAATATTACAGAATACAGTCAGTATTTCTGCAGTAATAGGATGGAATGGATTAAACTTCCATTCTAAATTATTTTGAGACCAACTGTGCAATCCTTAGTGGGCAAAATTTCTAAATTTTGCCTTTAGGTCAAAATGAAAAGTTGCGGATCAATGTTAGTTATGAAACCTGAAACTTCGATAATATGCAGAACATTTAAATCTATTGCAAATTTTAAAACTCACTTAAAGCTAGAACTTAAATTTTACTATAAATGCGTTGTGAGGTTGCGGCCAGATAAACGTGGGCTCAAGGCCAAGGGGTGGGATGCCCTCCGTGTGGGTCTTTTTAAGGGATTCTAACGTATTTACGCTAAGTTTCGGAGTAAACCACTGAAAACTTCGAACGGTTAGGTCGGCGGACGCGACCTGGTTTTGAACCAGGCACCTTCCGCCTTGCAGTTCAGAGCGCTATGCGCTGGATTGCTGGTGGGGCAATTTTACTATAAAAGCGAGGAAGCTGAATATTTATGTTCAAATGTTGAATTGATATTAATAAGAAATAAAAGACGTTTATTTTTATTATTATTTTTTTTAATTCACAGTGCTTTCTACAGATTCTACAGACAATTTTGAACAAACTAGAGAACACTGATTTCATGTTGAAACAATACCGTTCTAATTACGTTTTGGTTATCAATGTAATTTCTTAGAAATGGTCTGCTTTGGATCTTATTATTACTATACAGGTAAAATTTTGCAAGGTACCATTTAAGAAAACAATTGGTAGGTTTCTGTAACACAACTTTTATGATTGTTTTTGTTTTTCAAGATAAAATAATATTACCTGGGATAAATAATAAAATGAACTGGGATCGTCAGTTAAAAATTTACACTATTCTTAATTAAAATACTTTTAAAATTTTTTCATGTATTTTGTATTTTGTGTGTATTTTGAAAATAAATGTAGCTTGCATTTTGTATTTTTTCAATTCAGAAAGTATTTTGTATTTTATATTAGGTTGTAACGAAAGTTTCCCGCCACCTCAAACATCGTCAGCACACAGTTCGCGTTGGCGTATCTGCTCATAATTTGTCAAACGATTTTTGGCATTTGGAAGAAAGAGACTTACTTTATAACAATATGGTGTGAAATTTGTAAAAAATATAGTTATCATTAAGTACAAAGTGTCTCAAATTAAACTACCACTCCAGCGAATTAGAACCATCATTTACATCCAGTTGTGTTGCAAAAAGTCAGCTACAGAATATCAACGAATTATGAGTACAGCTTTAAGTACTATTGTTCTATCATGTGACACTGTAGGTTTGATACCGAAAGTTCATAAACAGTTATCTAAGGAGTTAGACGCGAGTTTTCCAGGTAGATTTGGCGGAAAACTTTCGTTACAACCTGATAATATGCTTATATCAATGTAGGGGAAGGTGGACCAAAATGATCCTACCGGGCAAAACGATCCACCTATGTTTTCTTCCAGACCTGCAGTGCTATCGATTAGGTAACACATAAACCAGTTGTGCCAAGTCAAGAAGCAATGGCGATATTTAAGCAATCTGTGTATTACGTGTCCGAGTAGAATTTTTCAAAAAACTGGGTTTTGTCATACATGTTATAAGATAAGCCCTAACTTTCCTATGCATTTAGAAATACAGTCTTTAATGCACAAAAATGTGACTTGGTTTTCTGAATAGAGTATGTTATCCGATGCGAATTACACTTGTTTAGTTTGTTAAGTTTCTCGCCTTGTTCCAGTAATGTGACCTAAAGTGTGCAGCTACATTGCCAGTTAAAATAAACCATCGACTGAATAAACTCCTGTACCGAGTTCTAGTCATCGTGGCAGCTCTTCAGACGTTCTCAAAATGCGGGACTCCCCATTACATTATTTAATTTATTTCTGCGTTTATTGTTGGGAATATTATGTATTATTATTTCATTATGTACAGTCTTTATTATTATTATTACAGTTATTTCTTTTACATATTTTATTTTGTCGATAAAAAACAATTTAAAATTATTTTCAAATGAAGGGTCATTTTGACCTTGGGTGAGGGTAAAATGATCTTTTGGACTTATTTTCGAAATTCTATTTTTTTCGTTAGCCAGTTTGAGTTTAAAATATTAAAATATGTTTATAATGCAAAATATTGTGAAAAAAAGCCAAAGTTTTATTTAACATTTATATTATTTTATGCAAGTTTTCCCATTAAGGGGATTATTTTGGGACATCTTCCCTACAATGTATTTCGTATTGGAAATTGCCGAACTCAGCCTTTATTTTTCCACCAAACAAAAAGTAATTTATGGTGTCTACTTTTAAATTTAAGAAAACAACAAAGGAATAATTCAATTACTACTAATGACCGTCGCATTTGTTTGAGAAACTTCGCTATTATGGAAACGGACGTCTTGAATGTTGATTTACGGTGTGTCACTCAAAATCCCCGTTTCAAACTTTTTAGCAGTGCATACTTTTTATTTTAAATTCTTTTAATGATGTCTGTTATCCTAATTAGGAAATCATTATTATTGCTTTTTAATAGGTTTTCTTTTTGCCTTAGATTGTCTTGATTTAAATCATGATTTAAATTACTTAAATTATTTGACCCTTAAATGCACGAATTTTAAAGACGTTGTAACGTCTTCAGGACACGGCCACCAGATAATCAGTCATTCTGGGTTAACATATGTTTATTCCAGCCATTTACAATAATTACATAAATTTCACACTGAGACTTTATTAAACAAAATAAAATCCACAAAAACTCCTTGCTCGGAGTATTTCATTAGCAATTAAAATAAGAACCCCCGCATGGGTCATTTCTTCACGTGCTGGACGCACCGCGCACTCCTCGTGTCCAACTCACAGTTTTTGTAGAGAGACAACAGAAGTATATTCTCTTCAGTTCAATCGCAACAGCGAATTCATTCGGGTGATGGTTCGCAAACAGTTCCCACTCAAGAACGCACCAAGTTCGTTTACTATCTTGAACACGGCGGTCGGAGGAGTCCTCATCAACGTGATACCAAGAGGAACCCTACATCTCCTCCCCCCTTAGAAATTTTTTTTTTTTCGATGCATCAGAGAAAAAATTTAATTTCTACTTTCCATGTAGATAACCTGATCTCGCCACAAACCAGAGGCAAATTTCCCACTATTCATAAAATAAAACAGAATCAATCTAACCCATAGCTACACAAAATATATTTCAAAATTTTACAAACCTGATATTCTAACAATTTAAATGATATAAAAACACCAATACTCCCACACACAAGTTTGACTCAATTTCACTTGTGCATGGAATGTTGAAAGTCCTATTATCAATTCCCACAAAATGCTTTTAACTCCCTCGACTAAGGCCGTCAGCATTTTTGTTGGCGGAGCCTGTCCTATGCACAATCCTATATTTGAATGGTTGTAGGGCCAGTAATGCTGAGGGTAAATTTTCTCCCAATCCTCTCCAGATTCTAAACAAAATACCCTGATTAACCGTTTAATAGTCCTATGAAACCTTTGAACAGGATCTGATTTGGGGTGATGAACCGAACTATGAGTAACCTTTATTCCAAACCGGTCAAAAAATTCGGTGGTGAGATGACTAGTGAATGAGGTTCCCCAGTCACACTGTACCTCCCGTGGAAATCCCAGTCTACTGAAAATCATTAACAACGCCTCAATCACCGAAACCGAACCAATATCTCTCAATACGTGTCCCTCGGGATACCTCGATGACATACAGACAGCTGTTACTAAATGCCGAATTCCATTTGCACTAGATGGCAAAGGGCCGACCGTATCAATATTTATTTTTGAGGAAACCTCCCTAATGATCGGTACCAGCTTTAACGGGGCTTTTTTAGTATATCGAGCCTTTCCAACCCGCCGACACGGATCACAAGTACGAACATAATTTTCTACCTCTTTAATGCAGTTAGGCCGAAAATAGTAACGTAGCAATCTATCCCTCGATTTCGCAACAATCACATGCCCCGATGTCTCTTCATGACAGATAGCTTTAATCCTCTCCCTAATTTTTTTCGGAACAAGAAGCTGCTTACGCTCGTTTTTGAGGCGATCCACAGATTTCCTAAACAATAACCCTTTCTCCATTTTAAACTCAGAGTTTCCTCCCCTCTCCTGCACGCTTGAAAAACATGGCTTAAGAGTGGGGCAATCTCTCTGTTCGCGAGCGGAGTTTTGCGAGTCCACTGATAAAAGGGTTCGAATGGCAGAATATCCCCCCTCCGGCAATTGCATTTTTTCTGCTTCCTCCAACTCAAAACTGCCCGTCATACAGGGTTGTTCTGGATTTTCCCCCTGTGTACTGTCACGATCCTCAGGGTTCCGACGTATTTCTTCTCGCTTTTGACTACGAGTAACAACTGCGTTAACTAGCGATGGGTTTCTTTTTTGATCTTTAATTAATTTTACAGTTTTATTTGATAACAGATAAAAACCCTGATCAAGGGAAGAATCAATAACAGCTGCCTTAGTCACAACATTTCCAAATTTCGCACTTTCCATTTCAATTTTTGCAAGAGGTAAACAAGTAAAGTTTTTATCTAGCGGTTATTTTACCCACACCGTTTCACCCAACAAATCACCAGGACTGATATGGTTCAAGGATACCATATCCATATTTGCTTCCGTGTCTCGCAACACTCGCATTAATTTTCCGTTAATTTTTGCCTCGCTCACATAGGGCTCAAATAAAGTTTCACCAGACTCCCCGTTCTCACATTATTTACCTGCTCAAAAGCACGGTTTTCCTTTAATTTCGGACAACTTGGTTTTAAATGGTTTGGCGAGCCACACAAAAAACATCTAAAACTCTTTCTACGGTCAAATGCAACATTCTCCGAATTCTTACGTCTAAACTCGGGGCTTCTCCAGGGAGGAGTGTTTCGGACCGTTAGATTTTTCTCAGGGGATTCCTTTTCTGCTGACAAAAAATTCTCTATCCATTTCCCTCCGATCAGAAGCCTTTGAAATTACTTGTTTTCGCGAAGTTTTTCTAACTGCCTCATATTTATCTAATTTATTTGCCAACTCCGACGGACTGACCAGTTCACCCCAGTTATCCATGAAGTGCTCCCTTACTTCCGGTGAGACACGGTTTTTTTTATCTGATCAGCAATCATCAGCTCTTTTAACTTTCCACCCCCACTCCATCCAACCAGCCGTAAAAAGGTTCCGAGCTAAAATACCAGATCCTTCCACAATGCCCCCACGCGTCTTTGGTGCTGTGTAAATTTAATTCTGAAGGTCTCAGGCTTTAATTTAAAGCGCTCCAACAACACTTTCTTTATATACTGATAGTCCTCAGCCTTTTCTTCGGGTTCCCTAATAATAATTTCCGCGATTTCTATGGGCAAAAGCGGTATAAGGTGAGAGACATAATCAGACTTGTCTACCTGAGCCTTTTTAGCCTGCCGCTCAAACATAACTAAATATAAGGAAATGTCCGAGGTGTTCGGGTCAAACTCCTGCATAAAGTTTTTTTAATTCCCGCGTAACTCTGCCCAGCTCGTCACGCGACGAGGTCAAACTACTCATATCTACAACATTTGTCAATTTCAGACGTTCTAGCTCATATTCGCGCTCCGCCCTTAGTTTTTCCACCTCCCCCCCTCTCTCTTTGCTCATCCTCAATTCGCTCAATCCGATTCCTGACATACCCTTCCTTGTAATCCACGGACGCCGTAATTTTCGTTATAATGTCTTTAACCCTATCAGTCTGATCGGCATCTACTCCCAATTCAAAAGCCAAAGTTACCAAATCGGCTTTGCGCTTCTTTGCAAGGTAGGCCATGTTTCTTATAATTCATATACATATATACATATAATATACATATACATATACATACATATACATACACATATACATACACACATATATATATACATATACATACACATATACATACATACATATACATACACATAAAAAAACTGTATGTCCTAATCAGAATATTGGTTGGTGAGGATGGGGTTGGTTGTTGGTTCTTTCTATATTTAAAAAAAAAAAAAAAAAAAAAAAAAAAAAAAAAAAAAAACATAAAATATATATCTATATATTTTATTAAAAAAAAAAAAAAAAAAAAAAAAAAAAAAAAAAAAAAAAAAAAAAACCTATTTTTAAGAATGGTTGATTACTGGTACTTTTTCCTTTTTATGTGAGTCTGTAACCAATGAAGCCAAACAGAGTACTGTTCTACATAAATATTTTACAATTATATTAGCATAAATAGCAATAATAAATGAATATAATTATTATCAATATCATTATTGTTAATATTATTGCTACAGTTTTTCTCCATTTCCACAACCTCAACTAAGTACTTCTTAGCTACTGCAGCTAGTACTACGTAAAACATAGGCTAGCTATACTAGTGTAATATTTATTTTATTATTTATTCATTTAATTATTACCATTTTTATTCTTTTTATTTATTCATTTAATTATTACTTTTTTTTTATTTATTTATTCTTTTCCTTTCCACACTTCCAAAGTATTATTAATATATCATTTTTTATTCACACTCCATGGCATTACTTGTCTATTGATTGCATTAAGCCTTCTCTGATGGCAACATGCACTAATACTGCCTCCATTACTGAGCTTTGATCTTCGTGTCGGTCCACTTCCTCGTTGTTTTTTTCTAATAGCTACGGTCGCGCCCCCAAGTTACAAAAGGACCCTAATTTTGGTCAGGTAACTTGCAGAAACCTAGCTATTATTGTTTTTTTCGATTAAATTGAAATGTGTGTGCGGTGGCGCCCGATGATAGAGCACACCATTTCAATATTAATTCCATTTTCGGACTATTTCTGATTACATGTGATTAGGCTTAAAAGCACACCAGTTCTAATTTGGCGCTTTATATTCAATTTTTCCACTCTTTCATTGCCTTAAAAGGCTATATTTAAACACTTATCCGGAATAAGCTCGTTAATTGGCACCATGTGCTATCTACTTTTTTATTTTTTTATATTTTTTTCACTTTATCATTGGATTATCTTGGGATTTCACTTTACGTAAGTAAGCTATTATATATTATACACACACACACACACACATACATACATAAAATTCCCAATTTTACAAAATTATTCCATACAATGAAATATATATCTATACAACACAACTGACTTTGAGTGCACCTGTGCATAAGTCAACCCTTACTAAAATGTATCATAAAATTCATACATAACACCTTACACCCATTTAAAAGCTCCAAAAACAACACAGTTCAATGCCTGAATTTAAAACATCAACACGAAATACATTCTTAACAAGCCTACCTTAGCATGGTCATTCCACACGCGAAAGGCACGATTTCCTCTAATAAATATGATCCGTAACTCTGAAAATCTACTTACACCCGGTGGTACACAAATTCACTCCTCGTAGATAATCACTCACACATTACTTTTACCGGGATGGAACTCTCAAATTACCTTGGAATTTTACGTGAATTCGATGGTATATATATCTCACAAATCTGCCAGGATGAAAATGTTCGTCTTCACTTGTAGAGACAAACCACGAAGGTAAATGTATAGGAGGGGACACTTCTCTTAGAAAGTTCGATAACGCTGTTGTTGCAAACAGATGGCGCTATGCACACTAGGTAACTGCGCATCTCCTGCTTCTGCGCATCCAGGTTGTTGATATTTCCATCGAGGCGAAGTAAATGGAGATCGTTGAATTAGCGGAACTTCAAAAAAATATGAAATACATAGACTTATGAACGTGATATATAATAATTTCCGGCTTCAGGTGTGTTTTAATTACCTAATTGTCTTATAATACTATTTCGAAATTAATATAGGCGATAATTTCGAAGCGAAGTAATATTATGTATGTAACGTCGTGTTATTCTGTTGCCCAAAAGCTGTATTTTAAGAAATAGTAAATTTAGAAGAATGTTGTATGTGTGAATGCAATATTTAAAAAATGTTTATTTATAATGACGATCACACTCAAACAAGCAGTATTTACATTATTTCATGCTGTGACAAATTTTAACACAGCTTTAAATTGCCGCTAAAAAACTCGGTTAAAATGGTAAATTCATGTTACATTAAGAACTCGCACCATTTTCTAATGTAAAAATATACCGCCGCAGACGAAAACTTCTTTTCTGTGAGCCACGATATACACACTCGTTCACAAATATAAACTCAATATTTTAATAATCTTAAGATAGAACATTTTTTTAATCTTTTTTAATTCATTTGTTACTAAGGCAACCATGTAAGCAAAAGCGAATGAAATATTTTAAATTTAGTGCTTGCGTTAATAATCTCGTTCACATGCTAGGTCGGAAAATTAAAAACAAGTAAAATTAGTTATCAATCAGCACGGGAAATGCTTTATTCTTTTGCTGCTAGGATCGCTGCACGTCACTAGATTTCCAATGTTTACATAATTGAAACTTATTTGAGTTACCAAAAGTTTAACATTACAGCTATGGAGAGTGTCCACTCCTATAGTATATCTCCGTGACACAAACTCACAAATCACAACTTCCGCCTGGATGAAAAACTCCTCAACTGTCTCCACTTGTTGACACAACTCGGTGGGAGAGTTTACGAACTTGAGTGATGAAGCAAAGCTCTCCCCGTAGATACGTTCCGCTTCTGACACCAGTTATAAATGGCTGTAACGTCTTCAGGACACGGCCACCAGATAATCAGTCATTCTGGGTTAACATATGTTTATTCCAGCCATTTACAATAATTACATAAATTTCACACTGACACTTTATTAAACAAAATAAAATAAAATCCACAAAAACTCCTTGCTCGGAGTATTTCATTAGCAATTAAAATAACAACCCCCGCATGGGTCATTTCTTCACGTGTTGGACGCACCGCTCACGTCTCGTGTCCAACTCACAGTTTTTGTAGGGAGACAACACAAGTATATTCTCTTCAGTTCGATCGCAGCAGCGAATTCATTCGGGTGATGGTTCGCAAACAGTTCCCACTCAAGAACGCACCAAGTTCGTTTACTATCTTGAACACGGCGGTCGGAGGAGTCCTCACAAGGCTGTCAACGTGATACCAAGAGGAACCGGGGCCGTCGTTATTAGCAACCGGGCCTGACTGTTCGTTGCCATCGGAAGAAATCACTGAATCATTGAGGCCTAATATTTACATTTGCGCTGTTCGATTGTATGCGATTTGGGATTATAAACGTTAATTTATTTTATAATTAAAAAACAATTTTGTTATAGTTTTGTTATAGCGATTTAATGACAAGGTGATTTAGATGTAGGTAATGATTTTTTGAAGATTGCGCCTTTTTTTTATGGCAATAAATCAACAAAGAATTCGAACTTTCAAGTCTGAATGTAAAGGTAAGCACTTGTATGAGTTATTTAGAAATTCTACAAATTTATAGGATATAAAGCATGTTTTGTGAATTAATATTCATATGTTATTTATAAATTATTTTAATCTGAAATCATTTAACTTGGGTAGTTTATTATTCTAGTAAATAAACGTGCGTTGTAATACTAGTTAAACATTCTTATCTGTTTAAATCATTCAGTTGAAAACGTCATTTATCATTTATTATAAATGCACTAAATGTGTGATATTGGTTTCAGTGCAGAAGTACTGTAAAATATGCTATTAATTTTTGCACATGTTTATGTTGAAACTTTAATTGAAGTTAATATTTTGTATAAGCGTTCATTATGCTCAAATTCAAAGTTCCATTTAGACGATGGCTTTAATAAAAAGTAATTAATTCAGGGATCGTTTGGTTTTAGTTTACTACAGTGTTTAGCGCAACTTGTGAAAAGGGATCTTGAAAATTTTCGAGTCCTAGAGCTGTTAGTTTATCTTAATTTGTATTCAAAGGCCGTGGAGCAGGTTTTTTTTTTTTTTTTTAAAGCTACAACCCTAATATACAGCAATGCAGGGACGAAAATATTTGTTTTCAATCACCAGTTAATAATGACTTAAAAAAGGAGGTATTGGAATATTAGTGCTATTTCCTGGTATGGTTTTCTAAAATTTATTATTTTTCTTTGGAGAAGAAAAAATATATGGAACTAACACTGAAAATTATAAATCATTTTCATTTCGAATGGTAAAATTTTCGATAAATAAACTCATTTGAACTAACCAAAATAAAAACAGTTAACAAATGTGTTTGATCATACACTGTTACGTGATTCTTAATCCTTTTGATATATTTTATCTCCCCTTTAAGTTCGTATTACTATTTATGGGACACCCTTTATTGCGTAATTTATTTTAAATGTTTCTCGTTAAATTAATTTACATTATTTTTCATGTAAATACCAAGGACATGCAGTGCACAGGTTGTACTTATAATTATAGCAAACATTCTTCTGATACCTACGCCTTACAAAAGATTAAAAATTAAATAGTATAGCAATACTTAAATTTTTTACATGTGAATTGTAAATATCAAATATTTTAAATTCTATTTCATCTCCTCGTCATATATTCTGTTAGTATATTAATTGAACAATATTTAATAAATGAAAATTTAATAACTATTAGTTAAATTTATTTTAAAAGTAATAATGGTTGTAACTGCTTTGAAAATGTGAAACTTAAACATTCAGTATAAAGAAATGCATAAAAATGTCTGTATCATTTGTGTATTCGTTTACTTTAATGTATACTAAAAGTCAGCTTAATTTGTTCATGTATATGTAAAATCAAGCTAAAATAATGAATCATGAGAGTGAGCACTACTTTGTTTTTCCTTCAAATTACATGCATCTATTTACTTAATGTAACGTGTATCATAGTAAAGAAACTGTCAATGCGTTCGTACTTGAATTAGTAACACAATCATGACTTAAAACTACAAAATAACGTTTCAAAGCATCGGAAAGCTTAAAAATTGCTTGATGTATACAGGAAGACGCGAGCATCCGTAGGCCTCTTTGGATGACTCATCGAAATACACGCGCAGGCCCGTCACCAATAGCGAAGGCCCCGGAGGAACCCTACTGCGGTGCGTCCAGCACGTGAAGAGATGACCCATTCAGGGGTTGTTATTTTAATTGCTAATGAAATACTCCGAGTAAGGAGTTTTTGTGGATTTTATTTTATTTTGTTTAATAAAGTGTCAGTGTGAATTTTATGTAATTATTGTAAATGGCTGGAATAAACATATGTTAACCCAGAATGACTGATTATCTGGTGGCCGTGTCCTGAAGACGTTACAGCCATTTATAACTACAGCCGTTTCAAACTTTTTAGCAGTGCATACTTTTTATTTTAAATTCTTTTAATGATGTCTGTTATCCTAATTAGGAAATCATTATTATTGCTTTTTAATAGGTTTTTTTGCCTTAGATTGTTTGATTTAAATCATGATTTAAATTACTTAAATTATTTGACCCTTAAATGCACGAATTTTAAAGACGTTCGCACCATAACCGCGAGTATAACCTGAATTTCCTGTATCAGTTTTGTGAATAATTAATTAATTTTTCCAAAAACAAGTAGTTTGAAAGCAACATGCGAAGTTTTTATAATTCACGATATGAATCATTTATTATCAGAAACTATATTTTGTATGTGAAACTGAAGTAAGAAATTTGGCATCTACTCTGATTCGGCGGTGAAAAATACAATGCAGATATGAATCGCCATGCATTTAAGGGTTAAAGAAAAATGACTGATTTGAATAAAAATCAGCCCTTACTTAATAATCTGACGGGGGGGGGGAAGCTTTATTTAAATACAGTAAGGGCAAACTACATCATTATTTTATGTGATTTCCTCCTTCCGAACTGCTACTTTTGCTCTTTAAAGATTGCATATGGAGGGAACATGGATATAAATATAATTTCGCTTCCTTTCTTGACAATCAACAGGTGCAATGCCACGAGATGGCACTTCATCGAAATGAACTTCACAGTATGCAAAAATAAAATACGATTAAAAACTCTTTTGATAGGGGTACGAAGGGCAACTCTTGCAGTTGTGATTTTCACAATAATCGATTTCTCCCGCTGTCTTGCGATAGAAAATTGCAAGTTCTTTTCGTTTTTCTTTATACTAATATTTTAAATATATTAGAAATATTTTAAATATATTACTAATATTATAAATATTTTAAATATATTTTTTCTTCCAGTCGTTGGCTGTAGTGGCATTTTACTTACATATTCAATTTAATTAATTAATTAATTTTAATTTAGATTCATATGCACGTATGAATGTACTTAAATATGCATTTTAATGCATCATGTGGTTGCTTACAGAGATGTATTTTCATGGACTATTACAGCTATGCATTTACATGCAGATTAGTTTCATTCATTAGGCTTTACTACATCCGACGTGATTATACTACATCCGACGTATTAGTTTTATGCATTATGCTTTACATACATACATACATATAAATTCAGGGTGTCCAGTGCTAACGGTGCCCAATGGCTATTTCCTAAACCGTTAGTCAGACACATAGTTCCAGTTGCAAAAATGCTTTAAATTATATAACCTATTATACTAGAAACAATCAAATCGAATAAATCAGTTCTTATAAAAATTACGAAATTTAAATTTTTATACGGTCCCCTGGTCCTACCAGTTATAGTTAGCAAAATTTTCTCTATACAATTTCATGCAGAAAAAAAAAATCGTCCTTCTACGGTCAAAATTCACCGACTTACAGTTGCTTAAAGTTAGAGTACTTTTCGAGCAGCGAAATAGGGGTTGTATACAAAATGAATTTGAGAAAAATCAATGCACATGATTTTGAGCATTGTAATATTTATTAGCAATTTCATTAACTATTTTATGAATGTAGATTGCAATAAAGAAGATTAACGTTTAACTATGAGTATCCAATAAATTAACATAAAAATATAGCTTATACTGAAAATATAATTTTGTAAAGAGTTTTTAAATGAACCGGTGTTAAATAACTTAAAATAAAAAAACAAGGAAATAAAACTCTTCATTAAACCTCAAATTAGAAGATGTAATTTTTAAAATACAAACATATGCATCTTAGAAATTCAAAATAATATTACAAATTCTGTTAGCGTAACTTTGCTCAAAAGTAGCTTCCCTCGGCTGCAATCCAAATATGCACCCGTGTAGAAAACTCTTCCTGTACTTTGCATAGCAAACTCGGTGCTACACATCTGCGTGCTACACATATACGATTTAATAAGTCTGACACCTGATTTTTTATAGAGCCTCAGTATAATCTTCTACTGAAAGATTAGTATTCTAAAATTAGTTTTGCTTCTTTCTCCGCATTATGCCATAAAATGAAAATAAAACCTATAATTTAAATTTTCAATATTTATAGGGTCCCTTAACGGTTTACCATATTGGGACATTTTTATACGTGGAAAAGAGACTTAAGTCAAAATACGTGCTGCTTTATAACTTGGTAAATTTTGGTCGTTGAAGGAAGAATTTTTTTTATTATTACTGTGCATCAAATTGTATAAAAAGAAAAGGAATTTTTCTCACCCTGTAATGAAAGCTACTGCACACAACATTCGCTTCCGAAAGAAGGACCACGAGAGATAATGAAGACATCTGAATATTTTATAATATTGAAATTGCAACACTTGCATTGATGCTTGCGTAACATGGAAAATGCATGCGGAATCTTACAGACAAACTTCCTAAAGAATGATTTTTTTTTTTGCTTTTTTTTTTCACGATTTTTCAATTTTTAAAGAAATTTTTATAATACACCTCAAACCGCTACAGCAGATCAACTCTGGCAATATGTGTAAACACAATTGACAGCTGTCCAAAGTGTCTTACGCATCCAAAGAGTTTTCAATGCAATGCTGAGTCGTCTAGCAGCGATTATAAAAAGAAATGGCGGCAACACTCAAGGCTAATTTCACCATCTTCCTCAATTCACAAGATGCTGTATTTTCAATAATTTCATCTTGGTACAGCGTGTTATCTCCCTAATAAATTTTGCTGTGATATCTATGGGTCCTTTTTAGTGTAGGATTTTGGATGGGCGGCAGTGTATTTTAAAATGAATCAGTTTATTCAAGAAATTTATCTTAAGAAAAATTGCTTTTAGAAAAGTTCCTTTCGATGTATTTCGTAACTTAGTTATCAACTTCGTGGCATTTACATGTATGTGTGTATTTATATACATACATTCATATATCTACAATAACCGTCAATTATTAATGCTCTTTAATTTTAGTTAAGTTCAGGTCAATAAAGTAAATGCTTGAACAGCTCTTAAAACACGAGATTTTATTAATTACATCCTAATAATTAGAGTAAATTATCTTATTTGGCTTCTTAATTGTAGGGATATAATAAACCGTTTGCTTAGTCTGTATACACCTCATTTCTTTATATGAATCTCGCACAGATGCTTGGTTTGGGAGAAAGCAAAAGCTAGAAAGCTACGGAACGAATGGATAATGTTCCTTTGAGATTTGCAATGGTGCGTTGCAAAGTTCCCGATTTAATGTAATTAACACATTAACACTTGATATTTAGTTTTCTACTTTTGTTCTGGAGATTCATGAAGATAATTTAATGTCACTGCATTAGTATTTGAATGATTTCATTAACATTCAGATAACCATCAGCAGAAGTGTATGATGCGTTTCTGTTTTCTTCGAATTGATTCTTAAAAAGGATGTATATTTTACTCGCATGCTTATTATGCGTTTTTAGTTTATTTATCCGCTTCTTTAAGGGCACTGATTGAAATATGATATTCTGAAAATCAAATTTTATTCCGTGTGCTCGATTTAGTTTACTCCTTTATTGTTTCCAATTAATGATGAACAAACAACTGCAAAAAAATTCATTTACATTTTTCAGCTATTTCTGAAATCAGAAGTAAAAATACAACACATTTGAGTAACTCGAAGTGATATTTGGTTCAGTACCCTGCATGCACATACATACATGTATACAGGGTGTCGCAAAAAGGTGGTTACACAGTTTAATTCTTTATCTATTAGATACGTGGGTAATTGTTGTAAATTGAAAAATGTTAAAAATAAGATAGGAAGAAAAGACTAAGACAAAATTCCTCTCGTTAATTTTCCAATTAGTAATTAATTTATTACTGATGGGATGAATGAGGTGATGCTTAGGTGATAAATGAGCTGATGTACAAAAAAATGAAAACTGTATCGTAAATGATTAAGTGATATGAAGATAAATATATGCTGATTTACACCACTTTTCAATGGCACTTGAACGGAAAGGAAACAAAAAATCACGTCGAGTGATTGCTTTTCAGGGGTCGTACAGAAATTGGAAAGAAAATATTTTTTCGCTCTCAAGCAATAAACATTTACATTGAAGTTCACATATAGCCCAATGATCATATTTGTTGTCAGATATCTCTGAGACGTTTTATGATGAACGGCTGAAAGTTTGTGCATCACCTCATTAGTGTATGGGACACATTTTAATAGTTGGATATTTTTCTCTACGGGAGTCGTATATAAATTAAAAAGTGTAACTTTTTGATAATTAACGATAAGAATTTTTTTTAACGTAGCCTATTTTCCTGCCATATTTTGAACATTTCTTTCAATTTATTTGGTCCATATATCTCTTAGATAAGAAATTAAAGCATGTTACCACTTTTTGGGACACCCTGTATATATATAATCTATGTATACATAAGCGCACCCCGGAGGGGGTATGGCGGGCTAAAGCCCTCCCCCTTAAAGCTGGAGTGTGAAAGCTGGAGTTGTGAAAAAAATTTTAATTAAAAGTTGTCACTAATGAATTAAAATATTTTAATTTTAAAAATCGTGTTCGAATTATTTCTAAAATATCATTTAGGGGAAAAAGAGTTGGTTTTTAAATAAGTCCTTATAGTTAGTGTATGAAATACAGTTAAACTCGGCTACAATGCCACTGAATAGATTAGATAATTATTTATGACTCTATGACGAGTTAAGTTGTTAGAGGGGGCTTGTAACAGCTTTCATCACACAACGTATTTAATATTTTAACTTTACGAAAGAAAATATAATAAAAGAAAATTAACACAGTAAAAAGTAGGAGTTTTTTTAAGCCAGAGAGAGAGGATTAGTATCTGTGTGAATTCAATACTTTTCTACATGGCTAATAATATTTTCGGCGATTCGTCATTTAAGGACGCTTTAAAATAACGGAATATGCTTTCAATTTGACAGTAGAAATAAACGTTTTTCGGTGGTAATTTTAAGAGACTGCAAACTCTAAATCAGATACAAACACTTTCCAGTCGGTACATTAACTCTTATGGATATTGGGTTAATTTTAAACTTATTTGACAAGATAGTATATCTTAAAAACAATTTCCTTTAACAGTTAAATTTGTATTTTAAAATAATGGGCTTCTAAATTTTAAAAATTTAGTTTACATTACAAACATACATAAGATTGAAATAATTCGAACAAGATTTTAATTTTTTTTTAAATTATAGTGAATGATTTTTTACATTATATTTTATTTACTCATTTATTCAAAAGTTAAATTTTTATGATTTCTTTCTTACGAAAATCAAAGTGGCCTAAACAATATTGTAACAGCCTGCAGTTTATCCCATACAATTGAAACAACATTAGGAAAATAATAAATAAATTTCAATATTATAATTAATGTTTGAAGAGTTAGAACACTTTTATTAAATTGTAATACAAGTTCTTATAAAAAATCTCAAAAAATAGATTTAAAGAGAGAGATCCATTTAAATTATTTACATTTTTTCTTTAGATACAGTTAATTAATTCAACTGCTATGATTTATTATGACAGTTTTAACACAAATATTGTCAAATTTTTCTCAAGAACGGCCATTAAAAGACCTGGTTATTTTTTAAATTTTATATATTTTTACAAATATAAATGCAAAAAACAACAATAATTTTGCACTGTTAAGTTGTTACAGTGGGCTTGGGCCTGTGATCCATGGGCAAGTGATACTAAATATTTTGACGTTATAACTGTTATAACGTCAAAATATTCTGTATCACTTGCTCATATGTTGAAACTGCCGTGATAGTTTCAACCTAAAGAAGTGAGTAGCTAATATATATGCATCAGCCTGCACATTCCAAATCGAACCTTAACTGATCATATGTTAAATTGACTGACTGAGCGTTAGCCGAAATATCAGATTCACATCTCAATATTGATATTATGTATAGTTACAAACTTGCTCAATTTTTATTGCAAAACAAAGAAATGTTATATTAGGTGTAGACAAAACTCGAAGAATGAGGTAGAATTAAAAAGTGTGTTTTATTCTGCAAATTTCTAATTTCAGTGAAAAACAAATATTAACATGCCCTCTCGAAACGTACAAATTCATAGATAAAAACATAAACTATAAATGTAGGGGAAGTTGGCCCAAAATGATCCTAGCGGGCAAAATGATCCGCATATGTTTTCCTAGATACAGGTAGTGCTATCTACCGGGTCATACAGAAACTAGTTGTGCCAAGTCAAGAAGAAGCAATGTCGATATTTAAGCGATCGGTGTATTACGCGCCTAAGTAAAATTCTACAAAAACTGGGTTTTATTATATCTCTTATAATAAGGAAAGCACTAACTTTCCTATTTATTTAGAAATACAGTCTTTAATGTACAGTAACATGACTTAGTTTACCAAATACAGTATGTATTTAGATAAGAATTACACTTGTCTAATTCGTTAAGTTTCTTGGCGTCTTCCAGTAATATGACCAAAAGTGGGCAGCCATACTGCCGGATAAAATTATCCATCGACTGAAGAAACTCCAGTACCAGGCCCTAGTCGTCTTGGCAGCCCTTCAGACTTTCTCAAAAACTGCGGGACTTTCCATTATACTATTTAATTTATTTATTCGTTTATTGTAGGATATAATTTTTGAATTACAATTTTGAAATATTCTATTTCATTGTTTGGGACACTTTTTTATTTTAAAATTTTCATAAAATAAATTATGCGTAATAAATCAATTATATGATTGAAAAATAAATTATATGATTGTAAATCTTATTTTATTCCATTATGTATAGTCATAATTATTTTTACATCTTTTATTTTGCCAATAAAAGTCAATTTACAATTATTTTCAAATGAAGGATCATTTGGCCCTTGCGTGAGGTAAAATGATCCTTCGGACTCTTTTCCAAAATTCTACTTTTTTTATTTATTTATTTATTTTTTGTTACTCAGTTTGGATTTAAATTATTATTAAAATATGTTTATGTATTCCAAACATGGTATAAAATATAGTGAGAAAGAGCCAAAGTTTCATTTAACATTTATGTTATTTTAAGCAAGTTTTTCCCTTAAGGAAATCATTTTGGGACACCTTCCCTAAGTTCGCACACATTTACAGAGCAACATAAAACTGAACTCAAGAAATCGATTGCATTCGGACCGCTTCTTGATGAATTCTGGGTTTTTTGGCGGTGATTCTGATTGCAAAACAAACTTCAGATATTTCTTATTCCATATCTCGTATTTAAATTTTTAAAATTGTAGAGAGATAATTATAAACTTAAGCTTAAAAATGCACTTTAATTCATTATCATAAGAAAATATTGTAAAATAAATTAATTCGAAGATTTCGACAAAATTTCGTGAAATTTCGTGAAATCCGCTCTATGCATAAGAAAAAACTAATAGTTTGTTAAGATTTCAACATATTGGCAAATAAGTAAATTGTTTTATAAATTTCAAAATCTTAATGTCAGATTAGTAATATCTGTGGTACCAATTTTGATAACATAGAGGCTGGTGGATCGAAAAGTATTTTCAATTAAAAAAATAATAAGTAAACAAAAAGCACTATGTATACGATATATGCACTATGCATAAGAGATAGACGGATGGGCGTATTTTTATTTTTTGAAGTGAAACTTTTTTAGGCGCAACCAAGGAGTAACTCAGATTTTTTTTCTGACGGAAGTAACGCTCAGTAAAGGAAGTGACGTATATCTCGTATACTCCAAGCTGACCCCGAAAAAGAACCACTGGAAAACCTACCTTTTCGACCGCTCAGCTGATTTCGCCGACTTCATCCTGTAAAAATACGCGGAATCTTTTAGGGAAAGAAACGGCGATAAAAACAATCAAGATCTGTATCTTTGAGGCATTAATCTTTATTTTATGTATGAACTAGCCGCCTCCGGCGACCAGTTGGTTCGCCATCTTAATAAATCCTGTTTGGAGAGAATCCTGTTCCTCACCGGCTTCCTTGGCACTGAAATCTCTCAGATTCTGAATGAAATTTAAAATTAAGATGGTTAAAAACAGGAGCGGCCCTACGGTAAGTGGCGCCCTCTGCTAATATAAAAAAGACGCCCCCTTTTATGCTGTACATAGTTTTTGTATTCGAAATAACTCCCCTTCGAAACCCCAGGCTCCCAGATGCGATGGTTACTGTTTCGGGCCGTTCCTGGTTGCAAAAATAAGATGGTTAAATGATAAAAACCTACAAAAAGGAACAAATTATTTTCGTCCTATATTAATTCTGAAGAGCTTCTGGATATATTGGCCTTTATAAAAAAAAAAAAAAAAACGGGAAGGGAAAAAAAAATGTAACAAAATCTGAAACACTTTTAGATTTTAAATACGCACTAAAGTGCTATATATTAAAAGCGTATTATAATCCATGGATCTTCCCTATTTTCTTTCCTTATTCCATTAAGTTGGAAAGTATATGATTATTCATGAGTGTGATTAAACAAAATTAAAATTGATATTTCTAAGATCCTTTTTGTGGATGTAATACATTAGAAATAGATGGAGAAAAGATCCATCTATTTCTAATGTACATAGAGAGAGAAATGCACAAATTCCAACTGAATGAAAATTTCAAAAACTTATTCTCAGGTGTATTCAGCAGACGGTAAAATTACGATAAATTGCGCCAAGTGTTAGAATCATCTTCTCAAAATCGCACATCAACCATTTTATTTTCCGCCAAATTAAAAAGTTGCACATTTTAGTCTCGGAAAATTTTCAAATCCTATTTTTCTTTTGAGTATAAAACATTTCATTCCTGCTCTGATTTCACATGCACACGATATTTTAATTGAAAAACAACCTTACAAATAATCTAAATAAAAAATATCGTTATTCTTTTATTTTTACTTCAAGAGTCTGAATCATTTAATAAAATGCCAAATATGGCAACCCAGATATGCTTAAATTCTCACTTATTCCACTGCGGGGTTACAATTGCGAAATGGCGAAGCGAAAAAATGAGCCTTTTGCGCCACTTTTTTTATCGATATCTCCTAAAATAATTCGAATTTCGAAAAAATCGCTTCGAGGTATGTCGGGACCCGTCCTGGAGAATTTCCATACAAAATTTGTTAGGTCTACGATCATCCGTCTGCGAGCTACGCGAGGTGCAGACAAACAAACTAACGAACGAACGAACGAACGAACGGACAGTTTACATATTGCTTCATTTATATAGATAAGCGTTTTGAAGGTACATCCAACATAATATTTTACACATAATCCCAATCTAACAGGAGGTTCTCGATAATCCTTATTTTTAGATGAATAATATACATGGTTTGGGAAAAGCACAAAGAAACGGACCCTGGCTGCAATCAATCCCAAACAATAGACAGAACCTGCAGATTAAAAACACGGATACAGAATAATAATTCGAAACCTGCCAGAAACGAAATCAAAGCTTAAGAACACTGTGATAGAAATACACAAAAAAATTTACACTACCTGTATTCGAACCCAAAAAACAGAGGAAAGCATTAGTTATAGAACACAGTTAAAGTATAATACTAGACTATGGACATTCCCCCCATTCAAACCCAGCCTCCAGACGGAACAATAGTAAAAGAAAACAGTTAAAGAATAATACTACAGCATTGACACTTCCTGGATTCTGAGTAATTATCATGAAACTGCTGATACTTTCTGGAGATTTTAATGTTAATTTTCGCTATTTCATACATAAAAAAATATGATGACATTCAAGTACCTATTTCCAATGAATAATATGACTTTAACATTTATATAATCTTTGTAAAGAACATGAATAATAAATATAATAAAATTATAATATGATATTTATTTTAAGTTTAATCATTTCAGTGATATGTGTCGTAAACGTCAAAGAAGTTTTACTTCAATCACGCGTAAAGATTACACGCACACACTTTTTTTTAATAGTGTGTATATTGAACATACATAAATCAGTACCCAAATTTTAATGGGAATAAGGACATGTAACACGTCCTTATTCCCATTCAAATTTGGGTAATAGATATGAAGCTAAGCATATGCTTTTCAAGGACACGTTTCAATGGCTCTTGAATGAAAAAAAAAATCACGTCGGATGTTCACTTTCTAAGGATCGTACAGAAATTATGAAAGAAAATAATTTTTTAGTACTCACCCATTAAACTTTTACATTCCATTCTTGGAAAAAATAATATATGACAGTATTATGTCGTAAAAGGTCATAGAAACATAACAAAAATGAGATTTAATTAAGCACATGCCCAACCCTAGCTTGAATGCAATGGCGGCAATGACTTTCCAGGCTGTCAATGAAGTTGTCGGTTAGCGAATTGGGAAGCGAAGACCAGACACGGAGTAAGCTTTGTGTCAGTTCTTCTAAAGACCTTGGAGGTGGACTTAAAGCAGCAACCTGTCTTACTGAGAGCCATTCCATTCGTTCTAAAGCAAGATCCTGAAGATATTCCTCAACAATTACAGGTAGGTGAGGTCGTGCATTATCATCCATCAGAATGAAATCTTTGCCAACTGCACCGGCGTATGAACGGGCTTATGGATCAAGGATCTCATCGCGATATCACACCAGGCAGAGTTCCTCCGAATACATGCAGGTCAATATGACTGCCGAGTGAGATCCCTGCCCAAACCATGATTCCAGCACCTCGATAATTGCGTCTTTCGACAGAGTTGGATTGATGGTATCTGGTGCTTTGTTCCCTCTAGATGAGCAGACGTCCTGAATCGCTCCCCAGCTTGAATCTGGACTCTTTGTAAAGAGTACAGAAAGAATCGCTGTCTGGTACAGAATACGTGTTTCCTTGCCTAAGATAAGCGGCCCTTTCTCAGTCGTCCATTGAGGGGGACACTCACAACTGGTCGCCTTACATAGAGACCTGCATTGTAGACGCCTTCGCACCGTACTAGTAGATATTCTTCTCCCTGATGCTATAGAGTGGTCTGCAACAAATTGCGGCATAGAAATGCGTCTTCTCCTTCGGGCCGAAGCGCTATAAAACGGTTTTCTGCAGGTGTTGTAGCTCTTGGTAGGCCCGGAACATGTCTTCTGGACACAGAAGCTTCGGTTTGATATTAATTCCAGAGACGGTGGACCACATTGAGAGACACATTAAGACTCCTTGCAGTGCAGCCTGTGACAAACCAATTCTATCCATCCGACCACCCACCACCTTAATAGTCTAAGAGCCAGCGACTGTCAGACCTTCGTCATAGTATAAAAGCTGAAACTGTCTCTGCGCATACCCCCGAACAGAGGTAGGAACAATCGGCCAGTTTGGATGACCGTGGCTTTGGCAGGTAACAGGTGGCAAAGGTGTATAAAATTGCCGAATATTTTCGTCATTTCATAAAGCTTAAATTTTTTATATGTTCTTCTTCACAATACTATAAATCACTTTATTCCTTCCCAGACACTTTTCCATCGTGGCAAACCCCCGCCAGACAACCTCAAAATCATGGAAAATTGTTGTTTTCGGAAACTCCCACGACGAAGTACGTCAAGCTGTCACAAAGTGACAAGCACATTTTATACTACTACTTCTGAACTTTCTTACGATACTGCAACGCGCTCGTAATAGAATTACGTTTTCCATGACTTTGAGGTTGTCTGGCGGGCGTTTGCCACGATGGAAAAGGGTCTGACAAGGGATAAAGTGATTTATAGTACTGCGAAGAAGAAACAAATTAAAAAAATTAAGCTTTATGAAATGACGAACATTTTCTGCAATTTTATACACCTTTGCCACCTGTTACCTGCCAAAGCCACGATCATCCAAACTTTATAGTGGCCGATTGTTCCTACCTCTATTGGGGAATATGCGCAGAGAAAGTTTCAGCTTTTATACTATGACGAAGGTCTGGCGGCCGCGGGCTCTTGCTCTATAACGAAGAGGGCAAACGGCTTCTCTCAGACATTGCGGGACCTTACTGCCTATTGTCAACGAATTTGCCAGCAAAGTTGTAAATCAATAAAAAATACACTCGTAATTACAAAAGCCTGATACTTGCATATTTTTCTGTCATTCATGTGTGCCTGTTCTTTTCTATATAAAGAAAGTGAAAGCCATCGTTTTTGCATAAATTTGCATAAAGTTCATTTTTATCATTTACACGCTTAAATATATTGATTAAAACTAACACCCCTTTATTGATTAAATTTCTTATCGGCTGATTTAAATCCTTTTACGCTAAAAATTTTCGAAAAATACTCTTTAAAGACAATAATTTGTAAACTCCTCAATGCTCCCGATTCGCTAGATTCTACTTAGGTCTATTTTCACTTAAATCTTGTCTATCTGAGTATTCTGACTTCCCCACGAAAAGAAATGCCTGGTAGGTATCGTATTACTATCACGTGACCAACGCTCTTCAACGGATTCTTTGCCATAGTCACCTCGCGGGCATCGAAGGACAAGCATGTCGTTATCAAAATATGAAGTAAAAGAATTTCTGAAGAGGATACCCGATGCACTTTACTTAATACCAAGTCCTTCTGTTGTGGGTGCTTAGTTGTGTGTGTATTCGCTTGTGATAATTTTATTTTATATCCGAATACCAGATGCAGCTTTTTCTTATTCAGAGTTGTGAAATAAATTCAGCCTAGATATGGAGGAGATGCTTTAGGTAAAGATTTCGCCTCAATTACATAGTTTCTTACGATTGGATTATAAAAAGCTGTTGTAAAAAAAATGAAGTTATGATATCTCCACTCAAAGTGAGTAAGTGGTATATTAACCTTTTCATGTAAATAAATATGGTTGCTGCTTTAATTAAATCTCACAGCTGGTTTAACTATGATTGCATTTCTGTATTCTGTCTGTACTGTTAATTCGTTTTATAACTAGAGACTATAGTGAAAGTATATTCTATTTATTAAAACAAAATACTTTTTGTATAGTGTATTAAGATATATTTAATGTATTTGCCTTGATTAAAAATTTATTTTTTCGGGCTTATAATCATAGAGAACAGCTCTGATAATTAAAAAAAAATGAAGAAAACGAATAATTTAAACATATTTTTAACTGTACACTATTTATAACATTATATGCACATGTATGTACCAATGTCTCCCCATGAGTACACTGCAAAAAAAGTCTGTAAAACGTACAGAAATTACTCGTATTATTTACAGAATAAGTCTGTTCGTAAGAAAAAACAGTTTTTTTCTGTTTTATCTTCACCCGCGCATGCGTACTAGACGAAGACGTCATTGCTAAACCTTGAGGCTCATTTTGCCTCCGGCGAAATTAAAACGGCAAGACATTGTACTACGTGTCGTTAGCTGGAGCTGGAGAAAAGGGACGGTATATTTAGTTACAACTGCATACGTAGGTTCAGGTGAGTGTTCACTCTTATTGTAAGCAATAATATCGGCCTTCTTTGGTAAAAAGTGGCATGTAACATTGAGGGGAGGGGGAAAATTTTTTCTTTTGTAGAAAATATTTCCAAAAAGGTTGAATTCTTTTTTTGGGGGGGGGGCAGTTACCCCTCCGTCTTCCCTTTTAATCCGTCCTTGGCGTTGAATGATGGGAAATAGAACAGTTATGGAACTTGATTGTGAATTCGAGACTTTTTACCTACAAAAAGAAACGAAAAAAATCACCTGTGAATTTGATATATTTATTTTAGACGTACGGGTGAGGGGAGGGGGGGGGGACTTTTATGTGTAAAACTACGCATCGAAACCAATGGACCAACCAGACAAATCGGCATAATGATTTTAAGCAGTGCAGGGCATCACTTGATCTGACGTCATACTATGACGTCACCTTAGTGACTCTTTCTTCAGCTACTTGCGATTTATGTGCAAAAGTTTCTGGCAACACTGATCGGAGGTGACGCTCTGGGTCGGCTAACGAACGATACGTACTGTTCACCTCACCATGGCACAACGTTTATATCACTGGAAATGGTATACTGGCAAAGTGTGAAAGTCCCAGGTTGGGGTCCCATCGCTCGTCCGTCGACCGTTAACCGTTCAGAGTTTTCCGTGGTTTTCTCCGGTAGTTAGCATAAATACGGATTAGGACCCCTTAGAAAGACCCCCACGGAGGGCTCCCCTCTTTCAAGGAAACCTCCCCAAAGCTCACTCACCAAATGGAACGAATTTCACACAATCTCAAGTACACACTAAAAGGAACATACTGTGTGAAAATTAGCTGCTATCTCCTCATAGAATTTGAGAAATTAAAGGTTAAAAATTAGTTAAAATCGTGCCAATTGTAACCCTTTAGCTAGTATTTGGTGACAGGGATAATTAGTCGAAAAGTTGAAACGCTCACGCGAGTACGTACTCGAAATATTTATAAATCAGTGTTTGCTATACCGTGTTATATTTCAACGTACTGGATTTTTAAGTAGCTTAATCTCGTTTTCTACTAGTTAAACTGAAGTCCTATAATCTTTTTATTTTAGTTCTGAAAGTCTCTGAAGAAAGTAATTTCTTTTTATTTCTATTAACACATTGCAAGCTGCAAATTCAGTTTACGCATAAGTGAGGCATTTATTTTAATTCTATTCTTTTTATCCACATGATGATACTATGGAGCAAATATACTTAATGTTGTTTTTATGCTTTACGCGGAATTTTCTTCGAAAAATATGACATTGTCTCCATGCACAGACGAAGAAAAAATCTGCAAAATCAATTCGTTGAAAGCTTGCAAAATTATCAGAAAGTAAATGCAACAGATTTGGTAGCAAATGAGCAATGCTTATTACTCGATACCCCTGAAGATCCTATATTTTCTAGTTTAGAAAACGAAAGCATTGACTTCATGTCCAGTGAGGACATCATGCAAAATGAGCAATTTATTTCTTGAAAAGATAAGGAGACTGCAGTAAAATACTGGTGGGATACAATAGGGGCAAAATCCCGCTGTTTACAGAGTGTTCAAAGTTATTTTAAATTTGTTACAAATAAAAGGCAGTTATATCTGTGGGAAAAGCAAATTCAGAAGAATGGCGATTATAAATATAAACTAAATCAAATTAAAAAACATACGTTTTAACACTTCTAACACGCAAGAAAATTACAGAAAAATGTACAGGATTGTGATTTACAAACTTGGGCTTAAGAAAAGGCATTCGAATTAGGACTGAAATTCCGCGCATATAAAGGATGGCAGTATAGATTTTTAAAAAAGAATAAGATTGTGATCAGGAAAGTTACAAAATTTGTTTTGCTGAAAAACTCTTGGTCAAAGGAAATTAAAAAAATAACGCAGGCGTTCGCAAATAATGTAAATGTCTTTATAAAGGATTCGTTGTTAAAAGACGATCAAATTTTTATGCTGATCAGTCAGGTTTTAATTTAGAAATCCTTCTAGACGAACCCTGGAACATAGAGGATCGAAGCAAGTAGAAAGTGAGATTCAATCACAAAATGCAGTGACACATTCCTACACTGCAATGCAGATTTTAAGTAAAAACAATAGATTGTTATAGCCATTACATATTGAACATCCCGAATTGTGTTAATAAAACAACTTAATAATATATTTCTTTCAGGGTCAAATCAAAGGGGTGGGGGAGGGAATTATAGGGTGAACCCCTCCCCTCCAAAAAAATTACCTTACATTTTTTTTTAAATTATTTTTTAATACCATTGTTTATTTCAATTCTTATTTCGCTAAAAAGCTAAGCTTCTTTTAAAAAGCTACGTTTAACCTCCTATGCATGCATAGATTTTATGTTTAAAAAATATTTTTGGCCAATTTCCTCCACCCCCCTCCCCAAAACGGAACCAGTTACCTGCCTGATTTTTTCTCCACCATATGTTCTGCGAGATATCCAGTGAATCATTGCTGTAGATGAATCCTGACCTGTGCTTACTTAAAATGCTTATTAAATAAGCATCTTTTTGTAAAAGCATTTATAAAAGAAAATAGAAAGCGCCAAGTAGCGATAGAGGCTCTATTCTGTCGGCTCATACTCATTTTTTATTTATTAAATTTAGCTTTAATTTAGGAGATAGCAACTAATTTTTACACATTAGGTTTCTTTAAGTGTGTACTTATGACTGGATTAAATTCGTTACGTTTGGTGAGTGAGCTTCGGGGAGGTTTCCTTGTTTGTGTTGTCCTTCTGACGAGGATTTATAAGCGGGTTTCGAGCCAACCACACAAATCCGATATACATGTTCACAACAACTACGTACAGCAATTCTTCTTGGTTTTGGGGGAAATGAACAATAGCAACTTCATGTAACAAATTAAGTACTACTCATAAACAGTTTCTCATAAGTTATTTCCTTATTATAGTGTTTGTTTATATTCATTGCACTTTTTAATTGGTCCTAGAGCTGTAGTTAGCATTTCTTATTATATAGTTATCGATATGTTAAATATTTTGGAATGAGTGTTTTTGTTCGCAATCATTTTGTTTGCAGTGCTCCAGTAAGTGAAAGAATATCGCTGAACTTAAACATCGTGGCACTGTGATAAATATATTGTTTATTTTCAGTATTTGTACTTGAATAGTCGTCTTCTATGATGTTTTTAGTGTGCATGTGTGCAGGCGCGTAGCCAGGAAAATTTTTCGGGGGGGGGATATGCGCCTGGAAAATGTTTCGGGGGAGGAGAGAAATGAAGTGATATGTGCATAAATAGACGGAATTTCGTCACTAATCCAAACATTTCGGGGGGGGGTTATCCCGATATCCCCCCCCCTGGCTACGCCCCTGCATTTGTGCTCTGGGGGATTTCACATCAAATATAATATATACACTTTCCAGACTTATAAATTTCTATCTTCTATACTTACAATAAGAATTCTGATTTTCTAGGAGTGTCTTAAAGTTTCCTAACGCGTAAATGCCGTCAATAATTTAAATCAATGGATATATTTCAATCAAGTTTATGAGGTAAACCAAATTAAAGAAATGATATATTTCACCTTTTAACATATAAAAGAACAGAAGAATTGTATCTACAAATTATTTATAATTTCCTTGTAATATTTGTTATGTAGTTTTAAATTTGTACACACTTGGCAATTCTTTTTGCATATTGCATACTATTATTTCTTAATCCTAGTAAAAATGAATCAAAGAAGCAGAGTTATACACTTTTTTTTCAAAGTTAATGAAACACTTTTAACTACAATTTTGTAAACATATAAATAAATCAAACCACATAGCAATATTTTAAAAAGTGTGAAATTTATATGTATATAGCATATAACTTTTTTTTTGTTTTATTAATACACAACTGGTAATTAAAATAGCAACACCAAGAAGGTGACATGCTACACACAGTGCAGCAATTTTAATGTCCAGTAGTATATCTTATCAAAGAAATATTTCTAGCTTCATAACATTGTGATTTTCTTTTTTCTACAAATTATTTTATTATCAAAAACAATAATCATTTTCTTCAGTTTTAAAAGTAATTTTTCATTTGTATGAGATAAACAGCTAGATTTTGATTTGAAGTAATTTTACAGTGGGAATTTTCTAGTTTTTTGTATATTCAGGAGCGACTTGGAATTCAGGGATTTGGGAAATTTTGTCTGGAAAAGTCAGGGAATTCTGCAAAAAATCTCTTCTAAATCAGGGAGATTTAAAATTCTTTACAATGTTTATCGTCATTTGATGCAGAATACCGTGTTTACTCGCGTAATAGTCGCACCCCGTGTTGAAGCAGAAAAAATAGCTCTTTAGAGTTACAATATTATATAGTAGATTTTACCCGCATAATTGTCGCACCTGGACTTTCAACATGAAAAATTGGCAAAAAAGTGCGACTGTTACGTGAGTAAACGTGGTAGTTTTGGCTTCTGGTGATCGGAACAGCTTTAGTATTGGTCATTATTGGCAGTCTTTGTCATAAGTTTGTGAAATTTTCAATGGCATTAATATTTTATTTAAATATTATATATTCATTTTTTAAATTCTTAAACAGGGATGTATAGATTTTTTTATAATTCTCATTCAGTATATTTTAAGTTAACATTTACTCTGTGAGGGGGGTTCCACCCCCTCAAAACCCGTTTGTTTCTTTTAAATAAATACAATTTCAGTTTACTAACAACCATAGTCAGATAAAAGAAAAACTATCAGCGCACATAATCCAAAACTATCTGCAAACTCATATGACGTATTTAACGAGGAGAGGGGGAGAGGGGGGGGTCGTGGGAGTTCGGACAACTTTCCCCCCCCCTCCCTGAAATTCTGATTTTTGTCACTATAATGATAGTCTTTTTGTGAAAAATTCTACCTTTTTTACGGTTTGGACTCCCCTCCCCCTCTCCCAAAATTTTTCCTGAATACGTGCCTGATCGTGATAACTGAATACATATTGCGTATATGAACTTGTGTATATGCATTCAAAGCATACATCTGTGCAACCCGCTTGCGCTATAGTGACTAGCTGCTGCTGTTGTGAACATGTATATCGGATTTGTGTGCTTGGCTCGAAGTCCACTTGTAAATCCTCGTCCGAATGACAAAACAAGGGAGTTACCCTCTGTGGGGTCTTTGTAAGGGGTCCTAACCCGTATTTACCCTAAGTTTCGGAGAAAACCACGAAAAACACCGAACGGTTAGGTCGACGGATGTGCGATGGAACCCGAACCCGGGACCTTCACACTTCGGCCGTCTACCATTTTCAGTAATATAACCACTCTGCCATGTTGAGGCTTTGTGCAAGATAAATTGTTTATTTATTTTAATGCATAAATTTTAAAACCATTTCATATCAGTGCGTAGTTATAAAAGTATGTTTTTTAATATTTTGCTTATTATACAGTCTGATCATCAACGTTTTGAATTTCAAAATCTCGAATCATAAGGGCAGTCAGTGGCCAATATCCTGAATCTAGAACACTAAACATAAATAGAAATGTTTTATTGAATACTTTTCGAAGTTGAAATATGTAAGAAAGTAATTAAAAATTAGCGCAGATCTGATCGCTCTGTAAGCAGTTCTTTATAAAAGTTTTACATTTAAAAAGAGAGGAATGCTTAAAAATTTGAGCTTTCCCCTTTTAAAGTTGAAAATTTGATTCTTTTTTCTTATTCATTATTTTTTCAAAAAGATTTGACGAAAATTAAGCATTTTGTTAAATGTAGTAAAAATATTTTATCATGTAAATTTATTTCGAATGTTCAATAACAATGATGCATACAGTCTTCTATTTTAAAACAAGATGGTAATTTTGACATTTTAATTTGGAAGGGCAGGCCCATGGTCAGGATTTTTATTCGGGGAGGCTCAAATATTCAAATACCATAACTTAAACATAGGTATCATGGGATCCTATGAAAGGTGCAAGAAAGATCCCCCACCCTCCGACATAGGCGCGGCATAGTGATCATTTTTAAAATACACTGAAACTTTTTGTATTTTAATACTGAAGTGCCTGAAATACTGAAATAAGCCTTCTCTAGAATAAGGGTCTTCCCTAGAATATAAGCCTTCCGTAGAATACTGGGTGGATTGTGGTAATGGGGCCCCTTGGGTGCCCCTCTCTTGTAGAGGACGCGGGGCTGCAGAGCCTGTTTCCCTAAATCCGCCCCTGTATATAAACATACATATTTGAACTTTCGGGGGGGGGGTGTAGCTCCTCAAGCCTCCGCTTACCTGGCTACGTGCTTGTCGAGGGGGAATTACAACAAGTGCTGCTGAAAAGTAAAATTATTATGTTCCTAGCTTGTGCCAACAAATTTCAGTTTATAGATGAGTCAAAAGTAAAATGTGATTTTAAAAATATGTTTAATTCACTGAAGTAAATTATTTTGTTTCTAGGTGTTTGCTTGGAATAAATCCTAACAGAGGATGCAAGAAGAATCGTGATGTGAAAAAACGTGAGGCCGTTAATATGAAAATTCTCAATTTACTTAATAAAATGTCGGCATATGAGCTAATTGACCACTAATTATATATTAAGAAATAACCATGAATACTGGATAGCAAATCTATAAAATTATAAACAATGAACTTTGTAAATATTCCTTTGTTTGTACTTTGTAAATACTTTATAAATACTGTATTTTTTTTTCTTAAAATAAATCTAATTTTTCAGAATTTTTTCTTGGCGTATTTCTTTGATTCTTAATGGATATTACAAAAATCTAAGCATAGATATATCATGCAAGAGTAATTTTAAACTCCTAAAACTATTTCTGAAAAATAAGAAGCATATATGTATAAGTATATACATTAAAACCTCTACTAACGGTCACCTCCGAAGACTGGTCATCTCTTAAAACAGACACTGTTAGAAGTTTACAGAATTGAATTGAGACTATTGAATTAACATTATTGTGAACCTCCAAAGAACGGTTGTCTCATAAAATGGTCATTATTTTATGGGACCAAACGTAGCTGTTTTTCAGAGGTTTCACTCTATATATGTAGTATTTACTTGAACGACGCCATCACTACATTAATCAATAGTTTAGAAGCAAACATATATATTATTTTAACTACAATGACGCGCTACAATCACCCAAAAAAATAAACCTTACAGTAAATACTTCCACTAACTTCATTTACTACAAATACCCTAACCATTTATTTAGGGACAATTGACATGACAAACTGATACGCTTTCCTCCCCATGAACATAGAAACTGGTGGATACTTGATGGATAATATCAAGAAATAATTTTGAAAGCATTAAAAAATAAACTTTAAATTTTATGCTTGGAACTTCTACACCCCCACCCCTGATCCATTGATTTGTGTATACCTTTTCTTGCTTTGAAATGCATTGATTCATTTGAAATCAGCTTCTTTGATTACTGTTTTACTTGATTGATACCAATCGTTCTTATAAATCTTTCTTTTTTCAACACTAATATTTCATTTTGTTCAGTTACTTAATTTTAAAGTATGCTCTTGGATGGAATTGATTGAAAATAATTAATGTCACCTATGATTTCAAAACATACCCAAGAATTGATTTTCATTAACATTTCGTAGCAGTATTTTTTTTTTTTTTTTGCCACTTAACAGGGCCAAGATCGTCGAAAGAAGCTGATAGATAAAATTACTGAATTTTTTAAGTAATTGTAAGTAAGTAAAATTTTTAAGTAATTTTAAGTAAGGTATTGAATTATTAAAAACAAAAGAAAGTTGTTATAAATACAAAATATATTTCATAAATAAACTAGTTTTTTCTGTAAATTCCTTAAATCAAGCTGTAAAAAAATTGGTTAAAGTCTGATACATTGACTGAAATATACCGTCGACAAAACACGGGGAATCTGGAAAAATTACAGATTTCTGTAAATTAGATGGAGTATCTAAAAAAAAAAAATACAAAACATTGCTATAAAATAAACGGAGAATCTGTAAAAATTTTAAAAATACAGAAGAAATCAGTAAAACGCATAGAAGATTTCTGTAAAATTGATGAAGAATCTGTAAAAAATTACAGAGGACTTCTATAAAACACACAGAGGATTTCTGTAAGATTGATGGAGAATCTGTAAAATATTATGGAAGACCTCTGTAAAACATACAGAAGATTTATGTAAAGTAAACAGAGACTCTGTAAAAAATTACGGAAAACTTCTGTAAAACATACAGAAGATTTCTGTAAAATAAACGGAGAATCTGTAAAAAACTACAGAAGACTTCTGTAAAACACACAGACGTTTTCTGTAAAATAAACAGAGAATCTGTCAAAATTACGGAAGACTTCTGTCAAAATTACGGAAGACTTCTGTAAAACATACAGAAGATTTCTGTAAAATAAACGGATTATCTGTAAAAAACTACAGAAGACTTCTGTAAAACACACAGAAGTTTTCCGTAAAATAAACAGAGAATCTGTAAAAATTATAGAAGACTTCTGTAAAGCACACAGAAAATTTCTGTAAAATAAATGGAGAATCTGTAAAAAATTACAGAACATTTCTGTTAAATATACGGAAATAAACTGGCGTCCTGGCTGACAGTTTTTTTCTGTAAATTTGACAGACTTTTTTTTTGCAGTGTAGTTGTGAGGGGGGGGGGCTCATCTCCGGCTTTCAAATACTTACTTTCAGTACTAAAATAATGCAGAAAAGTTCAGCATAGGGGAACCCCCCCCATGATGGTGCGCATTTTTTTGTCTCTTTATAAGTGCATGTGAATTGACAGAAAAAGTCAATATTTTGTAGTTAGGGATGGACGCGAGACGAAATGTTGGCGTCTCGCACAACAGCCGAAAAGCTTTGTCTCGTCTCGCAAAAAAAGCTGTAAATCTCTGTCTCGTCTCGCAAAAATTCGTCTCACGTCCTCCCTATTTGTAGTCTAAACTTAATTCGACATGCAGGGGCGTGCCACCCCCATCCCCCCCGCATGATTAAGATGTATAATCAACATATTAATCATTACTCAACTTAAAATTGTAACGTGAACAATTAATGTCAGAAAAAAAAATACTAAAAAACACTGATTTAGCAGCCTAAAATAACAAATTCCAGTGTAATATATTAATAAAAAATAGCAAACTTTCTTAAAACACCCTTTTTATAGCTTAAAATAATAATCTTAATTGAGTACAGATATATTAATCAAAAAAATACTGATTCTGTAAAAACGCTCATTCTATAGCTAAAATAATAATCATAATTGAGTACAGTTATATTAATCAAAAATGGACAGATTTTGTAAAAACACTCCTCTTTTTCGATTATTATTTAGGCTAAATGGAGCTGTTGTATAATGCTCAAAAATTGAGAATTTTTCGCTTCATTGATTTTTGTCGATTAATGGAGTACATTTTACTCAATCGCGAGAATGGCTGTTTGAAGTCAAAAATTGAGTAAAAATATACTCCGTTTGATTATTATTTTACTCAGTAGATTTAAGCGTGTATATAAACTATAAATTTTATTGTTAGTGTCGTTTTTTTTTATGGGGATCTTCGAAAAATATGTTGTTTCATTACATTTGGAGGTATATATTTATGTATGTATTTAATGTTTTAAGTATTAGTATTATTCTACAGTTTTCTTAAGGAAAGCCTTGGGGTGCTTGTAACCTGTTCTCATCGATTCATAGACTCAACAGTGATTTTTCCACTTCTGTGCCATGCGCTATGCATTGTGAATAAGGAAACAAAATAAAATTATGGTACTTCTTATAAGAGAGTTTGAGCACTGACTTTTTATAGCTTTTGTGCATAACAAATGCCTGGTATTATGAATTTGAAGAAAGAAAAAAAAAACCAACTGTTTGGAGTTACATGTTCTTAACAGACTTACAAAAAATATGCTTTCATTATTTTTTTCTATCAAATATGGTTTATTTAGTAATCGCAAAACTTGTTTTTTATAAGTAATTATTTATTTCAAACAAAGAACGTAAAGAAATTGAATAAATAGTTGAGTAAAAATGGTATGTCGAGGAAAAAAGATATAAAACGGAAAAACATATGAAATTCTCTTTCTGAAGATAAACATAACTTCATAAACCTTAGCCCCAGAAAATAAATTCTCCTAAATGGAGAATGCAGAATCCAGCCATGGCGAGGAGAGAAACCAAGTAGAAGCGCACTTCCGTCGCCAAACAGCTTAGCAACCCTTTCTTCAGATAAAAGAGTAACGTGAGGTGAGGAGACGGAGCGAGTTGAAAAAAATGGGAAAGCTGGGAGAAAGGACTTGGAGTTGAACGGGAGGTTATCCCTGGAGTTTCAGAAGAAAAGGAGGGAGATCTCTTTTTCTATCACTTTTCTCTCAGAATGGAAGAGGAGGATGAGAAAGAACGATAGAAGGGGCTTCTCTTTGTCTTCATTGGTCTTTTGCAAGAATCGCGAAATTAAGTAGATGCAGTGAGAGCGACATTAATGAAAACTGAGGGGAAGGGAGAAAAAGAAAAGAGAAGGGGACGTAAAGGAGCAAATTTTTCCCCCCTAAAGGAAAAAGACGTAGAGTACTGAAGTTGAAAACGTTAATCAATGTGAGGGGATAGGAAAAAAAAAAAAAAAAAAAAAAAAAACTTTGCGTGTGTGTAAGTGCATAGATGTGTGTATACATTCTAGCATGTGCTCGAGGAGCAAAAGGAGAATAATTACTAGTACCAGTAATATTTTTAGAGATGTTTCGTATTACATAGAGAGCTTAACGATTGAATTTTTTTTTTCCTTTCTGCAGCTCAAACTGAAAATCATTTTGCGATGATGCCTGGAGATTTTTTTTAATGGCGTGAGCTTCCGTTACCTATACGCAGAGAAGAGCACATTATGCTGGTGTAAGAGATTAAATGGGTGGAGAATTTAGAATAAATTTGAATTTATTCAGTTGAGATCCTATCTTCCATCGATAAAATATTTTTTGAATGTATTTTTGACCTTTCAAAAGATTTTCGTCAGCAGAGCAAAGAAACGTACATTAACATAAAATAGTTTTTACTGTGGTGTATAGTTACGAGTAACACCTTTTACGCATGGATTTGTTTCAGGCCTTACAGTTTGACTCAATTTGGTTTTCCCTATCGAAGAAAAAAAAATATCAGTCTAGCATGAGTTTTTCTTTCACCATCTTGAATGTGGATTTTCAACAGCTCTTAACATTAAAATATATTTAATCAATAACACACAAGTTTACACAAGTTTTATTTCTGTTTTTATTCTTTTCATAAGTTGCGTAAAGAAAAGCAAATTATATCTCAACTGAAAATCTGAGTTTACAATTCAGCAAGACATCAAAGCAGGGGGAAAACTAGATAAAAAAAACAGTCAATACCTCTTTTTTCAGTAGAAAATAATTTATTTTATTTTGAATACTTTCTGAGAATAAGAGTATTTAAATGCCAACATATTGATCTTTTAACCCTTTCTTCTCAGTGTCAGAATATCGATCATTTAACCTCATTTTCAAAATGTTAAAATATTGATCATTTAATCTTTTCTTTTCAATGTTAAGATATTAAACAGTAAACCATTTCATATAAATATCAAAATATTGAACAGTTAGAAGTTTCGTTATTTAAATATTAGCCGCTATTAGGTTACAATAACAAATTCTCGTTTTCGGATCTAAACTTGTCTCAAGATGGGTTGTTCCCCAAACCTTAACCGAGAAATTTATCTGAACAAGGACACTATCACATGAAATAAACTAATTAAGGCTACATATATTTATTTTAAAATGTACAATTAATCCTACATGAAGAAGAGGGAATTTTTTTTTTACAGAATGAATTAATTTTTCTTATTGGTAAACTTTTTTTTTGTATGGCGTAATATATGCGTTTTTCAGGACATGTTCTTGTGATTTTATTGAAATTTTGCACTTTTTAAATATAATTTTCTATAGACTATAACATATGTCTTCAGATAATTTTTTTCTGATTAATGAAACAATGAACGTGGAAACCTTATTATTCTATATAATGTTTCGGCATAGTGCTTTATGTTTATTTTAACACACTTGTTTCGGTAATGGAAGCAAAATTCGTAGTTTTGGGAAATATTTCGAAATAAGTAGGTGTAAAAAATAAGTTTCATTTCAATGAAAGACAAAAAAAAAAAAAACATTTTAGTCAATAATTTAAAAAAAAAAAATTCTTCCTAGTGACTGTTTATAAAACACCACTTATCAACAATATTTTATTTTCGTCTGTACAAGTATAAGAAATGCTTTGTTCAGGTCAATTCAATGTTATAAGAATAAAAATAGGAATTTTCCACTTTCATTGTTTTTGTTATAATATATACAGTGGCGCAGACAGGATTTTCTGATGGTAGGGATGCAACACATACAGCTGTGACACCAACCCTCTGAAAAAATGCTGATTTTTTATCAAAACTGTGTTTTTATTTAACTAACTTAGATGCTGAAAATAAGAAAGTGATGTCTTCGAATATATTTAAAAGTAAAAAATTATAGAACGATTTAACGAAGGAAATTTGACAACTTCTTTGGGAGGGGTCCGGACCCCTCGACCGCCTCCTTTGTGTGAGCCACTCAATTTATATATATATATATATATATATATATATATATATATAGAGAGAGAGAGAGAGAGAGAGAGATAGATAAATAGATAGATAGATAGATAGATATAGATATATATTGTAACTCCTGAATTTTTCCTCAAAGCATAAAAAATTGCTGTTTAACGAAACAAACTAAAAAAAAACAAAAAAAAACTAATAAGTCGTCAGAAAATTAATTGACAATTCACCTCTAACTGCATGGTTATGAATATCAATTAACCTACAAAATTGAGTGGATAAGCTGCTGAACATGGTAGACGACTGAAGTGTGAAGGTCCCGCGTTCGGACCCGGCTGCGCGGCTGTGGATCTAACGGTTTGGAGTTTTGTCGGTTTTCTCCAGACGTAATGTGAAGGCGCGTTAGAACCCCTTAAAAAGTACTGCGACCATGGCACTCGTGTGCGCTTGTCATAACGCACACACACACTCGAAAAGAATGAAGCATTGCTGCAATTTATTTCCAATGTTCCAAAACAAACGACAACCATTATCTTCAAGCTAACCGCGTGAAATTTCACTAAAATTAACGATAAAAAAATGCATTTAGAAATTCGGAAGCTGTTTTTAATTCCGTATATTGGCATGCAAGTGTAATAATGTGAAGTAATGCGAAATTCAGGTAAATTTAATTTGAACTTTTATAAGAGACTGCATCCTTGTTTCTAAGTTTCAAATAAAGTTTAAGCAGTTTACTTGCAAGTAATTTTTTTTTCTATTATGCCCTCTTACAACCGCATGCGGTGCCAGATCCCACCAGATAGGGAGGCGATGGGCAGGGGCGGGCGCCTTCCATATTTAGTGGGCCCCAGTGGGAGGAAGTCCGACTTAGCCCGGTGGTCTCCTAATTTTGAACCCATTCCAGAGGAGGGACCAACCCCCTGAAATCAGCACCCCCAGAGGCATCGTTTAACAACTTGCAGGACATTGGAGCCAAGACGGATTTTACGTGCACCAGCTCCCATTAGCGTACACGGTTCCATAGCAGTCGAGCCGAGAGGGGGAAGTCCCTCCCAAGCACTGGCCGCGCCGGATGCTGCTTCAGTTGCCGTGCTCTTATAGGAACAGAGTTTAGCGCCTAGACCACTGCGGGACACTTGAAAGTAATGATTGTTGTTAGTGATGGAATATTGACTAGGAAGAGTACACTTCTAATGATATCAAGTACACTTTTACCTTTCTTTTTTGGAGTGCGGGAAAGGATAGGCAGCATTAAGTAATGTATTTTTTTTACAAAGCTTTTTGGAAGGATATCATTGTTTTATTTTAATCAGCATAATTATTGTAAAAGCTATCTGAAATATTTGAAATCTTAATTCAAGTGAATAAAAAGCTAAGAAATTAAATATTTGATACAAAAACAGGAAATATAGCCATAAATATAACCATCAGACATACTGCGAAAATTTTCGTTATTAAATAAATTTAAAAAGTTTTTACCACTTCCTAAAATTACATTAAATTGATTTAAAAGTTGTTTTTAGTATTTGCGTTTAAATATTGAAATAACTTTTTAATAATATTTCAAACACAAATGCAAAAACGGGATTTTTAATCTTGAAAAATTATTATTTTAACTAATAATGTAAATATATATATACTTCGGTTAACTCTGTTGCAAGGTAATTGATTTTTTACTTTTATTTGTTGCAAAATTGAAAAATCATTAACTTTTTTTTTAGATTTTGATCGAGTGGTAAACGATGTCATCAACTATGCGCATAAATATATGTATTTCAAACTTATCCACAAGGCCGGGTTTTCACAAACTTTAAGGGGTGGGGACCCCTAAAGATATGTGAAAATTGGATGGGATCCCATAAGCGTTGCCCAAATTCGGTAGACGTGTCAGTGAAACTGTCAGGTTCTTCACTTACAAGGAGGAGGCCAGGCCTCGGGGAAGCGGATTTCAAAGATCTTTGGCACAGCGGTAGTATACCATGTGAATATACTACGTGTAAAATACTAAGACGCAATACTCAAAAACAGTCGAGAAAAATTAATATTCATTTACGAATCTCTTCATCAAAACTTTAAATATGAGTTACGCGCTAATTAGATTGAGTGTCGTGGTGTAATGGTTAGAACGGTGGTCTTCTACTCAGGGGTTCGAATCTCGTGCTGCTCTAGCTTTTCCTTTTTTTTCTCGCTCACTCTGTTTTTAAATATATCAATACTGGTAATTAATTCTTTCACTCTAGCAAATATTTATTTACTGTTTCATTTATTCATTTATTTATTTTTACTACTTATTGAATTTTTGTATTACTTATTTACATATATTTTTTAATTTTATTTCTACTATTCGAAGTCTATTTTTACAATTGATTATAGTTATGATTATTTGAATAGAATAATTATAATCAATAATATAGTTATGACTAATTGAATTTCTTTTTTTTTCCCCATCAGGTACATAGTCATCAGATGAGTTATCTTTAACTGATTCGAAACTTTCTTCTATACACTCTTCTTGAGCATGGATCAATTTCTCATCAGTTACAAACTTCTTTTCATTCAACACATCCAATGTATTATTGTGCAATTCTGTGCCTATCATCATAGCTTCTTCAGGTAGTGTATCAGAAACTGGCGTTGCAATTAATTTTTTTTTTTTTTTTTTGGAGAAGTGAATTTTCGTAATACTTTTACTCTATTTTTTAGCCACTGCTTCAAAACATCACTGTATGCAGAACTATCAGTAGTTTTTTTCATCTCAACAATAAGAGCTTGCTTGGCCTGGTGGCATATTTGTAACTGTAATATAATTCTTCAAAATAAGTTTCACTCCTTAAATACGTCTATTCGAAATTTTAACATGTGATATTTGAAATTTGACAATCCATCAACAGATGACAGACGATTAAAAGAAATAATGCTGTTTTGTGGCATCACGAAATAAAAATTGAGTTTTGCGAGTGTTAAAAGTGAATAATTTTGAATGTGTAAAATTCTGATTCCAAGTAAAGATTTTGCAAGTAGAAATAAAATTTAAATAATAATAAAAAAAATCAATAAGCAGGTACTAAAAATAAATAAATAAATAATAAATGAATAAAAAAATAAGTAAATTATTTACTTGACTAAAAAATGAATTAATTACTGGTATTGTTGTATTTAAAAACAGAGTAAACGGGGAAAAAATGCTAGCGCAGCACGAGATCCGAAATTCGGACCCCAAAGTATAAGACTACCATTCTAATCACTACACCACGACGCTCGTTCTGATTCGCGCTTAACTTATATTTAAAGTTTTGGTGAAGTGGTTCGAAAAATCAATATTAATTTTTCTCGACTGTATTTGAGTATTGCGTCTTAGCATTTTACACGTAGTATATTCACATGGTATACTATCACTGTGCCAAAGACCATTGAAATCCGTTTCCCCGAGGCCGGGCCTCCTCCTTGTTAGACTGTAATATATTGCAGGTTTTGGTCATTAAGTTTAATTCGCGATAATTGAGTTTGAGAAACCCTACACTATGCCAAAGAGTCGGAGATAAGTGGTTCCAATGACGATTCGGTTCGTAAATGAATTTGTTGATAAACTGATTAAATGCAAGCAATATTCAGACGTCATAAATTCATTAAAATGTATACCGCAGTTTTAAAAAGTTGCCTTGATAAATAAAACAGTAAAAATTTGAAATTTTGTATAGAGTAATTCCGGAACTTATGCAGCACCTTTTTTTGAATTTTTGTAAAAATTCCCAGGGTGCACATACAATAAAATAAATCATGCTGGGTTATTTAATGTAGAATATAAAATATGTATACAGCGACAAAAAATATTTTTAAATAATCAATATTTTTAAACAATTTTTTTCTAAAACATCGCACTGCAAGTGAGACGCCACTCTTGAGGGGAGTTATTCCGCACCGGTCATAAAAACTCATGAAATATAAATAAAAAATATTAAAATAAATTATTCATTTCTGGGCTATAACTACATATGTCATAATAAAAAGAAACTTAATGAAAACAAAGAGACGTATTAGTACGTTTAAATCTATATTAGTCTGCCAACTTAGTTCACTACTAAAGTTGAATACTTATTTTTTTTAATTGAATTTTAAGCGTTATTTCATCAACAACGTAACATCAGTGTATTTGAGATGGGGGAAAAAGAGTAAATTAGTGTTTATTTTGTTTTGTTTGTTTTGTTTTATTCTTTTGTTTTTGCATCGTTTTATTCTTTTATAAAATATGTGCTTTTCTAATAAAATCTGTAAACAAATTAAAAATTTATCTGGTTTTGAAAGACATTTCACCTAAGCCAGAACGTTAAAATGAGAAATTATTACAATTACAATAACATGCCCAACTTAGTAGGTATGTTCAAAAGAAAGTAAAAAAGTTAATAAAACTTAATTAAATCCAGAAAATATACTCTAGTAACATGAATTCAATAATTTAAAAGATAAGACACAGGGAGATGAAATGAAATTTTATTAAAAGCGGCATCCCGTACAAAAGAAACTGAGGCATGTATACCGGAACGGCCGAGCAGTATGTATCCCATTTTGTATTGTACAGACGTAACACATCACAGATTCCTGTCTTCGTAACGGAAAGTGGCGTAACCATATACAAAGTACTCTATGCAGATGCTTTTGACTTCTAAATCAAGCATGGATTCAGTAATTAGCGCAAAAAAAGCACTTAAGCGTAACGTTTAAAAGTTTGGATAGTGAAATCATGCGCTTATCTCAAAATAACGATTGTATAGTTACAGCTAAAACACTGAAAGGCGATTCCTGCTATACACTAGCTATCGAAATCTCACTGCACACCTATACTGCACGTGTGATTGCTATCTCTCAACAATTACAAGAAATACAGAAGGTGAGACATCCGGTCCGGATGCGTCGACTGTCCCGGAATTACTCTCTAGTTTTATGACAATATAATTTTTAAACATATAGTTTATGATATATGGCTTTTGAAAACTCTCCAACCTTGTATAAATTTTTACTCTTGAAAATAACTGTTTAGGTATTTAGATGGTCTTTAAAGCGCACCAAATTAAAATTTTATTTCCTTAGACTTCTTAGTTTATGATTTAAAGGAGTGGCAATTATCCCTATTAAAACAGCTGTTATTGGCCCAAATATAACGCGGTATTTTTTGACAGATCATTTCCTGTTAAAAACCTTACTCGCGCTGAAATCGAGGTATAAAAATGGGATTTTTCTAATTATCTTGTTGAAAAATTTCGGGGTCGTGTTATATGTGGGCTAGTACGGTATGTAATCTGGAAAAACTAGGTAATTATGACTATTAATGGGATAATTATGACCACTTTCTTTTCATTATTATGTAAGACAAATTTCATTGAAGCAAACATAAATTGTGCAAACAAAAAGTAAACGTCTATTTTATATTAAAAATTTACCTAGACTCTGAGAACAAAGATATTGTTGGAAAGAAAAAGTGTAACATAAATGTTGAATGAAATGAAGTTTGTGTTTCACACATTGACATAAATTTTACAATTGCTTTAGTATGAAAAAGTAAAAAATTCATACGTAAAAAATTTGTACATCGTCGAATTCATTTTGTTGTTTTTGTAACTAAAACCATTTTATTTTTAATGTACTTCTTCTCTGGTGAGTGTCCTACTGATTTGATTTCTTAGTTTTATGGATAGAAAAGAATCACCAGATTAACTATTTGGATTTTCATGAATTTTCTGTGATATTTTCAATAACACAAGTAAGTAATGAAAAAAATGACAAATTTAACAGAGGAATGTAAAAGTGGATTCTGAAGAGCATCTAAAGTCCTTAGAAAAGCAGACTATTTGGCACCGGAAATTTGAAAGAAAATGGGTTCTTTTTGAAGAAATTTTGATGATATTTGCCCAATTAAGAGATTCCCGCTCTGACATTTAAAAAAAAATGCTTTATTTCTTATCTCTGTTCACAGGCTTGGGCAACAGTTTTTCAGTATTCAATTTTTAAAGCAATAATCAGGAGAATTTATATTTTATAATTTATTTCGATATTATTTTTATAATTAACTAAGTTAAAATATAACAAATAACCCTAAACAATTAAATATTTCCCTAATATTTATTAGATGATTTATGACAAAATGATGACTTTTTTATAATTACTTTTCTTTACTTTTACTTCTTATTCTTTTTAAATGTTATCAGTACTACCACACATTTAAAAAATATCGGTAATCGCTTTTGCTAATTTTGTTTAAAAATGAGTTCGATAAATTAGAAAATCGATGTTTGAAAACAGCCGAATTGAAAACTTTTGAAAGTTTAAACACCGGTACACATAAAAAGATATTAGGTGGATTTATATAAAATTTTATATGCTTCTATTGCCAAATATGAAAATTTTCAGGTCAATTTCCATTTTCCCAAAATTTTGAGGAAGATATATTTAAAAAATTATTTTTTATATTTTTAAAAATTATTTTTTTTTCCAGTTCCTTTTAGCAGATTTTTATTTGTGGCACAAAAAAAAAAAAAAAAAAAAAAAAAAAAAAAAAAAAAACTACATGCCCCATCACGAAAATAGGTATTGATATTTTTATGCTAGCAAATTATTCTCAAGTTTCAATGTTTGTCCTTTCCAGAAAAATCAAGATTACTGCGAGTTTTCTTTTTACAAACTTCATTGAGATGTTTGATGTTTTATGTTATGGGAAGCCTACCCTATGAGCATCTGCCCACTGGGGGAGGGTGTTGTCGGAGAGATTTTAAGGGGTTTTAACGCGTATTCACGTTTCATATGGAAAAACCAACCGCAACTCTACAAAGTTAGATAGAAAGCCGAGGGGTAGGCTCGAACGCGGGACCTTCACACTTCAACAAACTTCTTCAGATCTCGTTTAAATTATCTCGTTAATTCAGTTCTCGTTTTAGTGCATCAAGTATCACATGGGAAAGTCTTGCACTAATTTGGTAAAACGTTTCATTTTTGAGAAAAATGCGTTGGTGGTATCCGCAAATTAAAGAGATTTTCGGAACAAAATATCAGCCTTCATTTACTACATTGACACTGTTTGCTTTTACGTTTATCTGGACTTGTTTTTTTTTCCGGTAGAGAGAAAGCGTGCATAGTAATCGCTGTGCAAACTATTGCAGTAATCAGAATTTATCAATAAATATCCTAGATTCAATTAATGAAACTGAATTTTGAAATAAGCTTTAGTTATTGTACAGATCCGGGAAAGAAAAATCAGGCCTACATTTTCTTTGTTCGTTCATCACTCGTCGTTCATAGAACGGCAAAGTTATATATACTAATCGTTTGCAAATAATGTATACTTTAATTTCCTATTCATAAAATTCGCACAAGGGCCGTGTATATATTTAAGCCTGCATCAACTTTTTTTCAACAGCAACACCCTATTTTGACTGTATAAACGAAATAAAAGCTTTAAATTACCCTAAATATAAATTTTCATAAATTTCCCACAATAATTACCGGAGTAACAAAGAGCTGCGAAGTCTTTTTTGCTAGAATTTCAGGGGTTACCTCCAAATTGAAACGGTTGACCTCCAAATATACGACGGTTTCGAATTTTTTTTGTTAAATCAATTTAGCTCGAGATAATTAAAAGAAATATTATTTATACGGGAAATGAGGTTTTTACTCTTTTTTTAAATTAAAAATGAGAGCATGAAAAATAATAAGATTTATCATTTCGTCAATTTTAAATCGGAAATTTAATATCTGGATATTCTAAACAATTTGATATGCACTATTGATCAGTGCGTGATAAATAAACTTATACTAATAACTTTTAAGACAATTTTTTTTTTTGAGAAATTTAATATTTAAATTAATTTTTTTATAGTTTGCGTTAGCTATTAATTACACTACGAGTTGGAAATATTAATTTAAAATTACAATTTTAGTTTAAGTGACGAAATAGAGTACTTCACTGAAAATTTACTTACGATAAAGAACTTTTTTGTTTTTAATTTACGTAATGAATATTTTAAAGTTTTACTAATGTATCGAGATTTTTCATCCTAATACAGTTTAATTTAATTATGACATTATGGATCTTTACGTACATTGTATTTATTTAAATGGACTTGTAAAACTTTCGAATATACATATAAACACTTTCTAATTCATTTTGAACTTTTTATTGAATATTTTGAAGGTTCTCTTAGACAAGTGAAATGTTGACAGAAACACTGTTAAGAGTGAAAGTCTGTCCTCTGCTCCCCTGACCAATCCGAGCATAAAAGTTACTTTGCAGTAGCCGTAATTGAAGAATGATTTAATGCAAAATAGTGAAAGGAGTATGGATAATATTCAAGTAATAAACATGCAGAAAAAAGACTTGAATGTTATTTTATAAAAAAGGCTATATATCTGCCAGTGAAATTAAGATACATTGCGAAATTAGCATAATTTAAAGCAGCATGAAACTCTAAAAATCTGTAATTTATTTGCTTCACAATTTGCTATTTTTAAGAACTCAAAAATTTACTATTTTTGTACAAAATAAATGCAACTGACATTATATTTATAAATATGCATGTTAAAGATGTTTTGAAAATTTATCACTTTGTAAATTGATATACGGCCCTACCTCATGAAAATAGGACATTTAAATAATGTAAAATCATCTATTGAACTTAAAAATTTGAAATTTTGCACAGTCATGTAAAATTATTTTCTGCATCTGTTTCCGTCAAAGTTTGGCTAGGTTGCTATTCATATTTTTTGGAATATCAATTTAATAGTTCATTATTCAAATTAATATTTTATTAAAAAATATAATAAGAGTAAATTATATTTGGATCGTTTAGTTTTAATTGTAGGAATAAAAATAAGCATTTTAATATTAATATTAAAGGAGATATGTATCGAAGTTTGAAAAAATATTTTAACATACGAGGAGGGAAAATTTAAGGAGCTCATAACTCATTAACTTTTTGTTCAAATGTATTGAAAATTGCTATCCGGGATTAAAGGAGCTGAGTTTTTGAAATATGAAGAGAAATATAGGTGTTGTCATTGGAAAAAAAAAGTTGGTACTGATTTAAATATGAAGATGACCCCGTATGCAAATTTTATGAACAGCAAATTAAAGTGTGCGTTATTCTCAAACAACTGGTTTACATAGCTTTGCTGTGTGGCGACCGACGGTCAAATAAAGTGCAAGTGGGACTTTTTATCCCGGAGCTATACAGTAATGCATTTTACATTACCGGTTGCAAAGAAATTGATTAAACTCTCCTTAAAAAATAAAATTAAGAATAGAAAGAAGGAGTTTAAAGATTTAAAAAATGAATGCTTACGTAACGTACACAAAGAGTCTTTCATTATAAGAAAATATCCTCATCCTTAAAAAAAAAGAAGATAAATTAATATAAAAAATGAGCAATATAAAAAATAATAAAAGATTAAATTAGATGTTACAATAATTATTTATTTCGTGAGAGATATAACTTTTTTTCGTATGCTGTACTGTAACAAGTTTTCTAAAAGATTAAAATTTTTATCCTATTTTGATGTTATAATGGGTTTCATATGATCAGAAAATTGCGTAAAACTCATCAACTGCGTATCTGTGAGAAGGTACAATTTCAAAAAGATGAGGATTATGAGCTGTAATTTACATACAAACAGAAGAAAGGTATCGTTTTTCTTCAGAAAATATATTTCTTAGTAGAGAGCATAGTCAGATAATATAGACGAATGCTCTCACGCCGCGGCGTGCGAGCATTCGTATCAAAATCCTGGCCAAAAGCGAAAATTTTAAATTTGTTTAAAAACAGTAATATATATGTTTTTGGATAGCCTAGTAACTGATGCATCATGAGATACATGTTTTTCGACCATAATTCATATCCAAAAGATGCAAGACTCGGTTTAAAAGCAAGTTTCTTCATTTACGGCTAGAGATTTCAGCGTTTTCTATTACTTCGTCTTGCATTTTTTACGGGCTCTTTAAATTAATTTACTGGTTTCATACTTAGTATAATTGTAGTAAAATATATGTATTTTAATTATACGTGTCTATTAGCTTGAAAAAATAATATATCTTTATTAAAAACATTTGTATACTTTATTTTTCTAATTTTTTTTCAAAAATCCACATTTCAAAAAGCTTTTTGAAGGGGTGTCGCGGCCTGTCGCGCCTAATTTGAACTATAATCGTAATTATTACAGTATTGAGTGTCTATTCCAAGAAAAAACTGTTCCCCCAACATCCACCATTTTTAGAAAAAAAATTTTTTATATAGGCCATTTTTATTTTTTCGATAATTCGACGGGTGATCGCAAAAGGGATACAAACATACGCGCTTGTATTTCTCATAAACTATAAATTATGTGCAAGTGTTTGGATAAAGGTATATAAAATTTCATTTCAGTTAAGATTTAACAGCAGTATTTTAAATTCAGTATGTAATTTCTTATTTTTTCTGATGTAAATTTTCTATAAGAAGAAAATTTCTACATATTCCAAAAATGCCCTTTCTTAGTCCTGTAAATAGTCCCATCTATTTACAGCTTAGTTTTCCATTTATGTCGTAAATTGTGTTCAAAGCAAAAACTCTCCATTTTTGGTTCTCAAAGGTTGGCAACTGTGACTTCGGGTCATTGAAGTGTGAGTGTGTAAACAGAAACACGTGCTAGCTCTTTAAGTCATTTTGAAGTGCTGGCATGAAATAAATTACTTTCTCCTCCAGCTTGGAATGAGATTTTATGGGTTTGCAAGGAGGCATCTTTTAAAAAGTGTCCTTTTAGCGGCTCTAGACAAAGGCCAAGGAAAAAGAATAAGCCTTATAACAGTGAGACCCTACAACTTCTTCTTCCAGAGGGGTCCGATGGTGGTCCCCCTCTCTCTCTCTCTCTCAAAAAAAAAAAAAAAAAAAAAAAAAAGTAATTCTAAGTGAAGACGAATATCAGAGTTCAAAAGAATCGGAATGAAAAAGTTAATCTTCAGAAGTCATTAGAAAACTAAGATCCCTATTGTAACTACATTTAGAAAAGTGAAAAATCTAAAAATTTTTATGATAAAAATTGATTTATAGATAAGTAGTATTATGTTTATAAGTATTATTAAAGTATTACATTTATATATTTTTATTGTGGTTAAAGCACAGCTACACAGCTATTTGCCTAACGGGAAGGTTGCCTTGGGCGGAGGGCTTTTTAAGGGGTTCTATTGCGTATTCACGTGCCATCTGGAGAAAATCGCCCAAAACTCCAGACCGTTAGATCGACAGCCGCGTGCTATTACATTTATAAGTGGTATTATACTATAGCAGTACTTCCCAGTAAGGGACACTCCCCGGACAAGACATTTGTTAGAAACCAACTTCGAGTCGTTTCGCGATATATCGCCAAATTTGGTGACAACACGCTGTTTTTATATAATTTAAGAAGTATATAATACTAAAAAGTCAATCAAAAGTCAACAGTAATGTTTTTAACGTTAAAACACATGAAAAATATTTTTGGCCAGGATTTTGACACAAATACTCCACTGTGCGCCGTGCGCGGATACATTTGAAGGTCTTGTAGATAGTTTTGCGGTTACGCTCTACGTATTCTGTTATCACGAGCTAACATGAGTTTGCGGGTAGGTTTTTTATTATGTGCAGCAGTTCATTTATCTATTTGACTATGGTGGACAGTAATATTTGTGTGCTTTAGGTGCTGAGTGGCGTCTAGATGCAAAAAAAAAAAAAGAGTTTTGAAAGTTCAGTATCGGCGCTATATTTTTTTTTCACCTAATATTTATCACCTAATACTTTAACATAATAATCACCTTACTATAAGCATGACCAAAAGTTAAATACTAACATTAAATTCTTTTCATGTCAATCAACCAAATCTTCATCAGTGACTGAAACGAGTCTTCAAGTGTCTCTATAGACTTTAGTTCACCCCTCAGAACTGAGTTAAAATAAAATAACTGATATGTCTCACTCAAAATCTCATTACTCTGAATAAAGCAATCAGACTGAGTTTACAAATTAAACAATCTTTCAAAATGTCCCTCAAATACAAGTAAAGAAATATACGTTAGTTTCACACCTTTGATGTCAATAATTTCTTTTTTATCCTAATTACTTTCCTTACTTGATACGCTTACAGAAATATGTCTTTGAATGATTAGATCTTTAGCAGTTAAAGTTCTTCTTGAAAGGGTTCAAAACCCGTTTCATTCTTAGCCAAATCTTCATCAGAGATTACTACAAAATTTTCTAATTTTAAGTTTTTAACATTCTTTTCTAGGTTCACCACTGAATTTACCTGTGGCTTTACTATATCAAATATACTTCAAATCATATACAATCAAATCGAAGCTTCTCCAACACAAATTTTACGATACGATTAACTTTCGTTTAAACGCAAAATGTCGCCAATTCAGTAGTCTAGTACTAAATATAAATTTTAAACTTTCACGGAAGGAGGCTGGACATGTCCCTGTTATGCTCAAATCATTCTAAGAAAATGCGATCATTTCTGGGTTATTAATGATATTAATCATCGTATTTTTTCCCTTTTTTAAGTGGAATAAAAAATTTTAAAAATTTCCCTTGACATAAAATTGCATGAATGTTAATTAATTATTCGTAAAACAGATATCAGGACTTTCACTAATGTTAACGTTTCTCTGAAATTCATCAAATAGTTGGTATAACGTCCTCCTGTGTGTTCAATAGTTCTCGAAAAAAATAAGTTAATAAAAGCAAGTACAACTATTCACCGCAGATAGGTAGGTAAGTAGTATGATGGTTACTATAACTATTTTGAGATACATTTTTTTCACGTCTTTTCTTGGGATATATTTTTTATATATATTTTTTTAGGTAATGCTGTTGAGATATGGAAAAGGTTGCAGTGTGCGAAAGAGGTTATTACCCCCTACCTAAAGTTATGCCTCTTTTTCCCAGCATACGGGAGGCCACTTTCAAGGTACAGCCGTTCAGGAATATAGGTGCACTTGTATAGGATCGTCGATCTGATGTCAATGATCAAATCCCTGTTTACCTTGCAGAATGACATCTGCTTGAACTCCTTGAACGAAAAAAAAAGAAAGGAAATCTGGGCACAGTTACCTATTTAAGAAGGGGTTACGCGCCGTGCGTGTATTCAGGTTTTGTTTTTTCGTGAATAGAATATAATGCAGTTGTACATTATATAAAGATAAGTACTTATAGCTTTTTACAAAATTACCAAATTAGTAATTTTAAAAAATCTTGTTAAATCATTTTTCACATTTGCATTTATGAATGTGAAATAGTTAATAAGTGTATAATGGTCACACGTGTTCATAAAAAATATCTCCATTAGGGTGTTCGATTTCCATAATTCGAAAAATTTAGTTAAAATAAGAAAATTACCAAATCTTATCTCTGTTTCATATTATACTCTAAATTTCGTGTATTTTATTATAATTTAGCATCGTTAAGTAATCAGAGCTTCTGAAAAATCATTTATAGATGTAAAAATTTGAGTGGACTCATTTTTGATTTATTAATTTTAAATAAAATATTAAAACTCTTTTCAGTTCGAAATAAAAACAAATACAGTGAAAATTTTTAATTTGATATTCTGCTGCAGTAAACTCGCTTTTTAAATATTTAATAAGCAGTTACTAAATAAGTCTTCTCGTAAAATTAATTAAGAATTGACTCTGCGCTACAGCTTAGTGAGAAACTGAACTTGCCCGTTTTCCTTAACGATTTTTGATTATTCCTCAGTTTCTTTTACCTTTTTATTTGTTATAACGGCCACTATATACGTCAAATAACGGGAAAATTTCTGCCTTACATTGTTCAATGATGCTTGCAATTCGATTATTTATGATCGATTTTACATTGTTAAGTTAAATTTTAGATTTTTGTCATTTTTTAGGCTAGTTGAAATATTGAAAGAATATAACTTTATCCAGGTAAATCCCTGTGACAATGACTCCTTTTAACGAAAATTCCATATTGTACAATATGCCAAGGGTGTCCACACCTTGGAGCATAACCAAACTTGAACCTTTTGAACCAAAGCATTGAACCTTTTTGTGCTTACTTATTGTTTTGAGACAGACTGAAAGCTTTTGAAATAATTTTGTGTCCAGAAATATTTTATTTTCCAGGAAGTTTCGTATACACTTTTTAAACATGGTATTTTTAAAAATCTTTATAAAATTTCATCAACACATAAGGTATGAAGCTTATAATGCACTTTTAATAACAAATATATTTCATCATTAATTTCAAGTGTATGTTTAAAGTAGTGACAAATTGTAAACTTAAGAGCGTATCAAATTTTTAATGAATTGATTATTGGTTTGCTGCTCAAAGTTAGTTGGTGCAAAGAGAAAAATTTCCAAGCAAGTTAATTCATATTAAAAAGAACATTTGTTATTTATTCAAAAGCTTCTGGCATATTTTTACTTTTTCCAAAATATTTAAATAATTTTAAATTCATAGCCATAATCACCCCACTATTCTTTAAAAAATTGGGTGATTATGATCATGTGCAACAGACCAACTGAAGTCTTTCTGACCAAGAAAACTATAGGTCCGTCATGCATCATTTAAAAAATATTAAGGTAAAAAAAAATATTTCAACTATTTGTTGTAACTTAGATACAAACTATAAAATATAAATTTTACTTCTTTAAAAATTTTTAAATGCTCAAAACTTACTGTTGTGGCCTGTGAACCAGAGCCAGGAAATACATTCCAAGACATTAAAAAAATATACCAGATAAGTTTTCGTAATAAAAATAAATGAGACGTATATAAAATTAAAAAATGAATCTCGGATATTTCTTTTGAAAATATAGTTACTTTCCCATTATTAAATAAATGAATAATTTCGCATTACATCACAACCATTCCTAGTTAACAAACATAACATAAAAATCCAGTTTCGATTAGTTTGTTTATATTCTGGGTGGGCAGACGCCCGGCTTTCGTGATAGCTAAAGAACCATTCTACTACACCACGGTGTGGACGTTTGGTTGGTTTTCTCCTAATGTAACGTTAGTACGCATTAAAACCCCTTAAAAATTCTTCCAACCAAGGACCCCTCCCCCGTAAGCAAATGCCCTCGTGTACGCTTCCCACAACACAAAACATAACATAACATCAACTAGACCACGGGTGCGGGATTGTTTCGCAGTATGGGCTTCATACACTGCAAAAAATAATCATAAAAATACAGAACTATTCTGTCATTTTTCAACAGGAATAAAAAATGTTAACAGAATCTAACTATGCTTTCCACGTACACTTGCTATATTTTATGTTATAAAACGGTCATTTGGGGAAATGATATTTATCTGTAGCTGTGGCAGCAAACCAACCAAATCTTTACGACGTGAAATTTGAGTCAGCCGTAAAGAATTGAAGGTGATTTTAAAGGTAATTTTTAAAAATTATGACTTATATTTCTGAAATCTTTCTGCTATGAAATGTTATTTTTAAAAAACTCATGCTTTAAAACATAACGGCATTTTATGCTTATACAGAATAAGTAGTGTATTTTAAAGCGCCGTTAAGCCAATGTTTACAACTTATTTCTTGTATAAAACAGTAAGTATAAAGCCTGAATAAATTTATTTTCTCGTTTTTTTATCATTACTCTCACTTGATTGAAGGATTTTACAGAAACAGTTGAATAGATATTAAACTTATGAGGTTTAAGAAAGCCACTTAAAATTTCGTTGGTTTATTTGTGAAATAATTGTTCACATTTTTCGCGTATCGGTGTATGGGAATCACGTGCTCAAATTTACGATTGCAGAGTTAAAATAATTTGTGATTATATTCAATTCATGTTTCTCTAGTCATATTTTTTATAGATAGATGTTAAAAAACAAACAGAAAAACACTTTTTTATATATAGATGTAAAAAAAAAAACAGAAAAACACTATTTTTCAATTTAAGAACTAAAGCAGTGATACGATTGGAGGTTCGTACGCCACCAGGATTAAAAATTAGCTCATACATTGTCAGAGAAATCTCATAGAAAGTAGTTTTTCTTTAAAAACCTGAAAAATACAGCTTTAAGTCTGGAATAAAAAAATTGACCTGCGTTATATTTACTGTCTTCAGAATGTTTTCTGGCATACATCACTGAAAAGCAACAATAATAAAAAGCTTTAAAGAGTGATGCTTTTATTATAAGTTTAGTATTTTTATTTAAGACTAAAATATTTCATTGTTTATGCTAAATTCATTATTGCAGGGTTTTACTCGTATTAATACTGGAAAGTGAATGGAGTTGTTTACCAATAACCTTGTGTACAGACAATTAGTATAACCTTGTTTTCCTAACAAAAGTTTTGTCCCCAATTTCATAGGTGCATTCATGAAAAGTTCTATAAAAGTTTACAAGTCAGGGGTCGATCCAAGAATATTTTTCAGGGTCCCATTGTTGTGGATTTCTATGCTTATTTTTGTGAATTTCAATACTTAATTTTGTGAATTTAAACATTGATTTTTGTGGATTTTCATACCAATTTTTAATAAAAGTTACTTTTCTTGTTAACATAATTGCTAAAAACAGGTTAAAATGACAATGAAGTGCTATTATAATCGTTTTCATTTTTGTAAAGGGCCATTTTAATAGATTGTAATTTTGTGACGAGGCTGCAAAACAGACCCAATTATCGTCTGCATTGAGATTTTCAAGTTGTGTACTGATATCAAGAGATGATTACCTATGTAATTAAAGTTAAAATTTTGAAAAAGACTATTTGGGTTTTTCAGTTGAGTTTTTTTTTTAAATCTCACCTGGGATTTTTCGGGTTGAATAAAATCCTAAGAACCCTGTCAATCGGTAAATTGTTTTTTTACAAACTCATTTTATCCTTGAAGCTCTCGCCATAATTTTTGATTTTTTATAAGCAGAATTTAATACGGAACTGTTTTTGATTTAATGGAATACATTATTTATGCTAGGAGCATAGCTGCCAACATGTAAGGTTTAATGTAAAAATTTGGATTACATTGTAAGATTATAAGGTTAATTGGCAATATTGTAAGACTTTTAGTAAGGAGTGTGTTCATTCTGCAAAATTTCTTAAAGCATAATTTTTTAACTTCGCTACCTCAGTCACCAATGTCAGCAAAATGTTGCTTGTAAATTTATGAAATTGAGAACCATATCAGATAAAGATATGATTGATTTTTTGCTTATACAGCAGAAACTCCATTTTCTCTCTAACTTGTCATAGATGCCACCATTTATTAATAACTTATATGTGGTAAAAATGTGTAAAATTTAACTAATATTTTATATGTATACTTTTAATACAGAGAAATCTAAGTAATAATAACGAAAATGATTCTAATATTTTTAAACTCGGATTTTTAGCAGCTATATCATCTATATTTTCATCTCATTTTCGACTTTGTATTGAGGAACAGTAATGCTTAAGAAGTAGCCTTTTAACACTGGTAAAAAAGAATAATTGGTGAGATTTGCACCCAGCTAAACTTCAAAGTACCTAGTTTGCCGCCTCATAATTTAGTATTTACACCTGCTGGGGTTTTTGTTTAACTATAAAAAAAGCACATACAGTGAAACCCCAATCGATCGTTTCCTCATTCATCGTTTTACGGTATTTTACGGTATTGAAAAGTATTACATCGTTTACATCGTTACACATCGCCTAGCATCGTTTACATAGTTTTACATCGTTACACATCATTTTATTTCTGTGATCCCTGCATAAATTGTATTTTAACAAAGTTAAAGGAACCCACATGCATCGTTCCTTAAAAAAAAAAAAAAAAAAACTTCCTTGCGTTCATCGTAGTAAAAATTTCTCTGGACCAAAATGAAATCGAAGGTTCAGTGAATCCTTATGGCATACAAACTGTGATTGCTTCTTGGTATGATTTCTTGGTTCGATGATCATCATATGAACAAAGGTTGCATGTTGAAGAGGTTGCATACAGCATAAAATTTAATAATTATATTTCCCTTAATCAAGAAGTTGAGGTATGTGGTATCCTAAACATAAAAGAAAGGTGGTGTGATGATACAAGTGGAAATAATGGCGAAGCAGAGGATAATGTTCATGCCGATGAGCCAAGCCTACACTAGTATGAAGTTTGTCTGAAGCAATAACGTTATTTGAAGCTGTAGAAACTTTTTTATACAAACACAAAATAGCAGAAAAGGTCCAGAGAAACATTGTAAATTGTGAAAATTTACTATTTAATTTAAAAAACAATGAAAAAACCAAAATAAAATTACTGATTTTTAAAAATAAGTATCATTAAATTTTCATCATCGATTTTTTCTTTTGTAACATGAAAAAATGTAAGAATTCTTATTTTATTTCCATAAAATGGACATTTAAAATAACTTAGAAAATTTTTAAGGACTTTAGTGTTTATGAATAATGTTCACGCCACATGATTAATTAGGATAATTAATGTTAAAGCTATAAGTAATTAGACAGATTAATTGATTATTAATTGATTTATTTAAGTTTGTCAAAAATCCAGAAAACACTCTGAATATACATAATGTTATTAAATGGACTTGCAAAAGAGATGAATACTTAATAGTAAAAATTTAATAATTTCTATCAAAAAACATTGTAGTAAATTAACTAAATATATTATTATGTTTTGTTGATCTACAGTAGTCATTCAATAAAAACAAAATTAATGATTTAATTACAATGTATAATAATTTTTTTTTAACTAATCACCTTTTTTTAACTTGAATAAACATGAAGATATCACGTTTGAAAACTAAATGGTGACACATATTTACTAACACTGGACACAGAAGAGGAATCTCAGTCACTGTTGTGTCTCCTCATTGTTGACTGCTAGATGCTGGTCCGCAGCGGGGCATTTACTCTTATTGTGAGTAGCAACACCGGACTCAGAAGAGGAATCTTATTGACTGAGTCTCCTCAGTCTTGTTTGCAAGATGCTATGCCAGAGCGGTGCATTTACTCTCATTGTAAGCAATATCGGCCTTCTTTGGTAAAAAGTGGCATGTAACATTGAGGGGAGGGGGAAAATGGTTTCTTTTGTAGAAAATATTTCCAAAAAGGTTGAATTCTTATTTTTTGGGGGGGGGCAGTTACCCCTCCGTCTTCCCTTTTAATCCGTCCTTGGCGTTGAATGATGGGAAATAGAACAGTTATGGAACTTGATTGTGAATTCGAGACTTTTTAACTACAAAAAAAAACGAAAAAAAATCACCTGTGAATTTCATATATTTATTTTAGACTTACGGGTGAGGAGAGGGGGGGGACTTTTATGTGTAAAACTACCAATGGACCAACCAGACAAATCGGCATAATGATTTTAAGCAGTGCAGGGCATCACTTGATCTGACGCCATACTATGACGTCACCTTAGCAACTCTTTCTACAGCTACTTGCGATTTATGTGCAAAAGTTTCTGGCAACACTGATCGGAGGTGACGCTCTGGGTCGGCTAACGAACGATACGTACCGTTCACCTCTCCATGGCACAACGTTTATATCACTGGAATGGTATACGGGCGAAGTGTGAAAGTCCCGGGTTCGGGTCCCATCGCGCGTCCGTCGACTGCTAAGCGTTCAGAGTTTTCCGTGGTTTTCTCCGGAAGTTAGCGTAAATACGGATTAGGACCCCTTCGAAAGACCCCCACGGATGTCTCCCCTCTTTCAAGGAAACCTCTTCAAAACTCACTCACCAAATGGAACGAATTTCACACAATCTCAAGTACACACTAAAAGGAACGTACTGTGTGAAAATTAGCTACTACCGCCTCATAGAATTTGAGAAATTAAAGGTTAAAAATTAGTTAAAATCGCGCCAATTGTAACCCTTTAGCTAGTATTTGGTGAGAGAGATAATTGGTCGAAAAGTTGAAACGCTCACGCGAGTATCTACTAGAAATATTTATAAATCAGTGTTTGCTATACCGTGTTATATTTCAACGTACTGGGTTTTTAAGTAGCTTAATCTCGTTTTCTACTAGTTAAACTGAAGTCCTATAATCTTTGTATTTTAGTTCTGAAAGTCCCTGATGAAAATTTCTTTTTATTTGTATTAACACATTGCAAGCTGCAAATTCAGTTTACGCATAAGTGAGGCATTTACTTTAATTCTTTTCTTTTTATCCACATGATGATACTATGGAGTAAATATACTTAATGTTCTTTTTATGCTTTACGCGGAATTTTCTTCGAGCAATATGACATTGTCTCCATGCACAGACGAAGAAAATGTCTGCAAAATCAAATTGTTGAAAGCTTGCAAAATTTTCAGAAAGTAAATGCAGCAGATTTGGTAGCAAATGAGCGATGCTTATTACTCGATACCCCTGAAGATCCTATATTTTCTAGTTTAGAAAACGAAAGCATCGACTTCATGTCCAATGAGGACATCATGCAAAATAAGCAATTTATTTCTTGAAAAGATAAGGAGACTGCAGTAAAATACTGGCGGGATACAATAGTGTCAAAATCCCGCAGTTTACAGAGTGTTCAAAATTATTTTAAATTTGTTACAAATAAAAGGCAGTTATATCTGTGGGAAAAGCAAATTCAGAAGAATGGTGATTATAAATATAAACTAAATAATATTAAAAAATATACGTTTTAATACTTCTAACACGCAAGAAAATTACAGAAAAATGTACATGATTGTGATTTACAAACTTGGGCTTCAGAAAAGTCATTCGAATTAGGACTGAAATTCCGCGCATCTAAAGGATGTCAGTACAGATTTTTAAAAAAAGAATAAGATTGTGAGCAGGAAAGTTACAAAATTTGTTTTGCTGAAAAACTCTCGGTCAAAGGAAATCATTAAGAAATTAACGCAGGCGTTCGTAAATGATGTAAATGTCTTTATAAAGGATTCGTTGTTAACACACGATCAAATTTTTATGCTGATCAGTCAGGTTTTAATTTAGAAATCCTTCTAGACGAACCCTGGAACATAGAGGATCGAAGCAAGTAGAAAGTGAGATTCAATCACAAAATGCAGTGACACATTCCTACACTACAATGCCGATTTTAAGTAAAAACAGTAGATTGTTATAGACATTACATATTGAACAACCCGAAAAATCTGAGGAATTTGGAAAAAAATTAAGTGCAGCAGTTTTCTGACATTGTGTTAATGAACCAACTTAATAATATATTTCTTTCAGGGTCAAATCAAAGGGGTGGGGGAGGGAATTATAGGGTGAACCCCTCCCCTCCAAAAAATTACCTTACAATTTCTTAAAATTATTTTTTTAATACCATTGTTTATTTCAATTCTTATTTCGCTAAAAAGCTAAGCTTCTTCTAAAAAGCTACGTTTAACCTCCTATGCATGCATAGATTTTATGTTTAAAAAATATTTTTGGCCAATTTCCTCCACCCCCCTCTCTAAAACGGAACCAGTTACCGGCCTGATTTTTTTCCCACAATATGTTCTGCGGGATATCCAGTGAATCATTGCTGTAGATGAATCCTGACCTGTGCTTACTTAAAATGCTTATTAAATAAGCATCTTTTTGTAAAAGCATTTATAAAAGAAAATAGAAAGCGCCAAGTAGCGACAGAGGCTCTATTCTGTCGTCTCATACTCATTTTTTATTAATTAATTTTAGCTTTAATTTAGGAGATAGCAACTAATTTTTACACATTAGGTTTCTTTAAGTGTGTACTTATAACTGGATTAAATTCGTTATGTTTGGTGAGTGAGCTTCGGGGAGGTTTCCTTGTTTGTGTTGTCCTTCTGACGAGGATTTATAAGCGGGATTCGAGCCAACCACACAAATCTGATATTCTTGTTCACAACAACTACGTACCGCAATTGTTCTTGGTTTTGGGGGAAATGAACAACAGCAACTTCATGTAACAAGTTAAGTACTACTCATAAACTGTTTCTCATAAGTTATTTCCTTATTATAGTGTTTGTTTATATTCATTGCACTTGCTAATTGGTACTAGAACTGTAATTAGCATTTCTTATTATATAGTTATCGATATGTTAAATATTTTGGAATGAGTGTTTTGTTCGCAATCATTTTGTTTGCAGTGCTCCAGTAAGTGAAAGAATATCGCTGAACTTAAACATCGTGGCACTGTGATAAATATATTGTTTATTTTCAGTGTTTGTACTTGAATAGTCGTCTAACACCGAATAATTTATGATGTTTTTAGTGTGCATGCGTGCAGGCGCGTAGCCAGGAAAATTTTTCGGGGGGGGGGGATATGAACTGATATGTGTATAAATAGACGGAATTTCATCACTAATCCAAAAATTTCGGGGGGGGGATATATCCCGATATCCCACCCCTGGCTACGCCCCTGCATGTGTGCTCTGGGGGATTTCACATCATATATAATATATACACTTCCCAGACTTATAAATTTCTATCTTCTATACTCACAATAAGAATTCTGATTTTCTAGGAGTATCTTAAAGTTTCCTAACGCGTAAGTGCCGTCAATAATTTAAATCAATGGATATATCTCAATCAAGTTTATGAGGTAAACCAAATTAAAGAAATGATATATTTCCCCTTTTAACGTATAAAAGAACAGAAGAATTGTATCTACAAATTATTTATAATTTCCTTCTAATATTTGTACACACTTTGCAATTATTTTTATATATTGCATACTATTATTTCTTAATCCTAGTAAAAATGAATCAAAGAAGCATAGTTATACACTTTTTTTTTAAAGTTAATGAAACACTTTTAACTACAATTTTGTAAACATATAAATAAATCAAACCACATAGCAATATTTTAAAAAGTGTGAAATTTATATGTATATACCATATAACTGTTTTTTTATTTTATTAATACACAACTGGTAATTAAAATAGCAACACCAAGAAGGTGAAATGCTACACACATGGCAGCAATTTTAATGTCGAGTAGTATATTTTATCAAAAAATATTTCTAGCTTCATAACATTGTGATTTTCTTTTTTCTACAAATTATGTCATTATCAAAAACAATAATAATTTTCTTCAGTTTTAAAAGTAATATTTCATTTGTATGAGATAAACAGCTAGATTTTGATTTGAAGTAATTTTACAGTGGGAATTTTCTAGTTTTTTGTATATTCAGGGGCGACTTGGAATTCAGGGATTTGGGAAATTTTATGTCTGGAAAAGTCAGGGAATTCTTCAAAAAATCTTTTCTAAATCAGAGAGATTTAAAATTCTTTACAATGTTTATCGTCATTTGATGCAGAATACCGTGTTTACTCGCGTAATAGTCGCACCCCCGTTTTGAAGCAGAAAAAATAGCTCTTTAGAGTTACAATTCTATATAGTAGATTTTACCCGCATAATAGTCGCACCTGGACTTTCAGCATGAAAAATTGGCAATAAAGTGCGACTATTACGTGAGTAAACATGGCAGTTTTGGCTTCTGGTGATCGGAACAGCTTTAGTATTGGTCATTATTGGCAGTCTTTGTCATAACTTTGTGAAATTTTCAATGGCATTAATATTTTATTTAAATATTATGTATTCATTTTTTTAAATTCTTAAACAGGGATGTATAGATTTTTTTATACTTCTTATTCACTATATTTTAAGTTAACATTTACTCTGTGAGGTTGGTTCCACCCCCTCAAACCCCGTTTCTTTCTTTAAAATAAATACAATTTCAGTTTACTAACAACCATAATCAGATAAAAGAAAAAGCTATCTGCGCACATAATCCAAAACTATCTGCAAACTCATATGACGTATTTAGCGAGGAGAGGGGGAGAGGGGGAGAGGAGGGGGTCCTGGGAGTACGGACACTCCCCCCCCCTCCCTGAAATTTTGATTTTTGTCACTATAATGATAGTCTTTTTGTGAAAAATTCTGCTTTTTTACGGTTTGGACTCCCACCCCTCCCAAAATGTTTCCTGAATACGTGCCTGCTCGTGATAACTGAATACATATTGCGTATATGAACGTGTGTATGTGCATTCGAAGCACACATCTGTCCAACCCGCTGGCGCTATAGTGACTAGCTGCTGCTGTTGTGAACATGTATATCGGATTTGTGTGCTTGGCTCGAAGTCCACTTGTAAATCCTCGTCCGAATGACAAAACAAGGGAGTTACCCTCTGTGGGGTCTTTGTAAGGGGTCCTAACCCGTATTTACCTTAAGTTTCGGAGAAAACCACGAAAAACACCGAACGGTTAGGTCGACGGATGTGTGATGGAACCCGAACCCGGGACCTTCACACTTCGGCCGTCTACCATTTTCAGTGATATAACCACTGTGCCATGGTGAGGCTTTGTGCAAGATAAATTGTTTATTTATTTTAATGCATAAATTTTAAAACCATTTTATATCAGTGCCTAGTTATAAAAGTATTTTTTTAATATTTTGCTTATTATACAGTCTGATCATCAACGTCTTAAATTTAAAAATCTCGAATCATAAGTGTAGTCAGTGGCCAATATCCTGAATCAGGAACACTAAACATAAATAGAAATTTTTTATTCAATACTTTTCGAAGTTGAAATATGTAAGAAAGTAATTAAAAATTAGCGCAGATCTGATCGATCTGTAAGCAGTTCTTTATAAAAGTTTTACATTTAAAAAGAGAGGAATGCTTAAAAATTTGAGTTTTCCCCTTTTAAAAAGTTGAAAATTTGATTCTTTTTTCTTATTCATTATTTTTTCAAAAAGATTTGATGAAAATTAAACATATTGTTAAATGTAGTAAAAATATTTTATCATGTAAACTTATTTCGAATGTTCAATAGCAATGATGCATACAGTCTTCTATTTTAAAACAAAATGGTAATTTTGACATTTTAATTTGGAAGGGCAGGCCCATGGTCAGGATTTTTATTCGGGGAGGCTCAAATATTCAAATACCATAACTTAAACATAGGTATCATGGGGTCCTTTGAAAGGTGCAAGAAAGAGCCCCCCACTCTCCGACATAGGCATAGTGATCATTTTAAAAATACACTGGAACTTTTTGTATTTTAGTACTGAAGTGTCTGAAATACTGAAATAAGCCTTCTCTAGAATAAGGGTCTTCCCTAGAATATAAGCCTTCCCTAGAATACTGGGTGGATTGTGGTAATTGGGCCCCTTGGGTGCCCCTCTCTTGTAAAGGACGCGGGGCTGCAGAGCCTGTTTCCCTAAATCCGCCCCTGTATATATCTCAAAATCGAAAGTTCAAATATGTATAAACATACATATTTGAACTTTCGGGGGGGTGTAGCTACTCAAGCCTCCCCTTCCCTGGCTACGTGCTTGTCGAGGGGGAATTACAACAAGTGCTGCTGAAAAGTAAAATTATTATGCTTCTAGCTTGTGCTAACAAATTTCAGTTTATAGATGAGTCAAAAGTAAAATGTGATTTTTTTAAATGTGTTTGATTCACTGAAGTAAATTATTTTCTTTCTAGGTGTTTGCTTGGAATAAATCCTAACAGAGGATGCAAGAAGAATCCTCGTGTGAAAAAACGTGAGGCCGTTAATATGAAAATTCTCAATTCACTTAATGAAATGTCGGCATATGAGCTAATTGACCACTAACTATATATTAAGAAATAATCATGAATAATGGAGAGCAAATCTATAAAATTATAAACAATAAACTTTGTAAATATTCCTTTTTTTGTACTTTGTAAATACTTTATAAATACTGTATTTTTTTTTCTTAAAATAAATCTAATTTTTCACAATTTTTCTTGACGTATTTCTTTGATTATTAATGGATAGTACAAAAATCTAAGCATAGATATATCATGCAAGAGTAATTTTAAACTCCTAAAAACTATTTCTGAAAAATAAGATGCATATATGGATATACATTAAAACCTTTAGTAACGGTCACCTCCGAAGACTGGTCATCTCTTAAAACAGACACTGTTAGAAGTTTACAGAATTGAATTGAGACTATTGAATTAACATTATTGTGAACCTCCAAAGAACGGTTGTCTCATAAAATGGTCATTATTTTATGGGACCACACGTAGCTGTTTTTCAGAGGTTTCACTCTATATATGTAGTATTTACTTGAACGACGCCATCACTACATTAATCAATAATTTAGAAGCAAACATATATATTATTTTAACTACAATGGCGCGCTACAATCACCTAAAAAATAAACCTTACAGTAAATACTTCCACTAACTTCATTTACTACAAATACCCCAACCATTTATTTAGGGACAATTGATATGACAAACTGATGCGCTTCCCTCCCCATAAACATAGAAATTGATGCATACTTGATGGATAATATCAAGGAATAATTTTGAAAGCATTAAAAAATAAACTTTAAATTTTATGCTTGGAACATCTACACTCCACCCCTGATCCATTGATTTGTGTATAAATTTTCGTGCTTTGAAATGCATTGATTCATTTGAAATCAGCTTCTTTGATTACTGTTTTACTTGATTGATAGCAATCGTTCTTATAAATCTTTCTTTTTTCAACACGAATATTTTATTTTGTACAGTTACTTAATTTTAAAGGATGCCCTTGGATGGAATTGATTGAAAATTATTAATGTCACCTATGATTTCAAAACATACTCAAGAATTTATTTTCTTTAACATTTCGTAGCAGAATTTTTTTACCACTTAACAGGGCCAAGGTCATCGAAAGAAGCTAGTATATGATAAAATTACTGAATTTTTTAAGTAATTGTAAGTAAGTAAATTTTTTAAGTGATTTTAAGTAAGGTATTGAATTATTAAAAACAAAAGAAAGTTATAAATACAAAATATATTTCATAAATAAACTGTTTTTTTTTCTGTAAATTCTTTAAATAAAGCTGTAAAAAAAAATGGTTAAAGTCTGCTACATTGACAGAAATATACCGTCGACAAAACACGGGGAATCTGGAAATATTACAGATTTCTGTAAATTAGATGTAGTATCTAAAAAAAATACAAAACATTGCTATAAAATAAACGGAGAATCTGTAAAAATTTAAAAAAATAAAAGAAGAAATCAGTACAACGCAAAGAATATTTCTGTAAAAGAAACAGAGACTCTGTAAAAAATTTCGGAAGACTTCTGTAAAACACACAAACTATTTCTGTAAAATTGATAAAGAATCTGTAAAAAAATTACAGAGGATTTCTGTAAAACACACAGAGGATTTCTGTAAAATAAACAGAGAATCTGTAAAAGTTACAGAAGACTTCTGTAAAACATTCAGAAAATTTCTGTAAAATAAATGGAGAATCTGTAAAAACTACAGAAGACTTCTGTAAAACACACAGACGTTTTCTGCAAAATAAATAGAGAATCTGTAAAAATTACGGAAGACTTCTGTAAAACATACAGAAGATTTCTGTAAAATAAACGGAGAATCTGTAAAAAACTACAGAAGACTTCTGTAAAACACACAGAAGTTTTCTGTAAAATAAACAGAGAATCTGTAAAAATTATGGAAGACTTCTGTAAAACACACAGAAAATTTCTGTAAAATAAACGGAGAATCTGTAAAAAATTACAGAACATTTCTGTTAAATATACGGAAATAAACTGGCGTCCTGACTGACAGTTTTTTTCTGTAAATTTGACAGACTTTATTTTGCAGTGTAGGCACCCCATAAAAAACGATTAATCAATGTTCTACTGCATTCTTAATTTTATTTTTTGTATTGTTTATATTTAAATTTTATATACTTTGAAAAGGCGGGCGAAATAACTGTAAAGCCTCGATGAAACGTGACCAATATAGTAATAATAATGAAAAAAGCAAGGAAATATGTCAAAAAACATATTATTGTATTTTTAGAAAGTGAGAAACCTCGCAAATTCTACCACAATGTACAAAAATTTGTGAGGTTGCTCACTTTCTAAAAATGTTTAATTTCTGTGGCTTATCATACGTCTATGATTATATGGAAATGATTTGGTTACACTGAACTGATTATAGACATATACTCTTTCTTTAAAAAAAAAAAAAAAAAAAACCTGAATAATGTTCAAACGGCTGCACAACGTAATGTCTTGCCTTTAATTAAGTTCAACTTAAATTTATACGGTTTTTTCCGTAGAAATTGTTGCTACACTGCAAAAAAAAGTCTGTCAAATTTACAGAAAAAAACTGTCAGCCAGGACGCCAGTTTATTTCCGTATATTTAACAGAAATGTTCTGTAATTTTTTACAGATTCTCCGTTTATTTTACAGAAAATTTCTGTGTGTTTTACAGAAGTCTTCCATAATTTTTACAGATTCTCTGTTTATTTTACAGAAAACTTCTGTGTGCTTTACAGAATTCTTCTGTAGTTTTTTACAGATTCTCCGTTTATTTTACAAAAATCTTCTGTATGTTTTACAGAAGTCTTCCGTAATTTTTACATATTCTCTGTTTATTTTACAGAAAACGTCTGTGTGTTTTACAGAAGTCTTCTGTAGTTTCTTACAGATTCTCCGTTTATTTTACAGAAATCTTCTGTATGTTTTACAGAAGTCTTCCGTAATTTTTACAGATTCTCCATCAATCTTACAGAAATCCCCTGTGTGTTTTACAGAAGTCCTCTGTAATTTTTTACAGATTCTGCATCAATTTTACGTTCTTTGGAGGTTAACAATAATGTTAATTCAAAAGCCTCAATTCAATTCTGTAAACTTCTAACAGTGTCTGTTTTAAGAGATGACCAGTCTTCGGAGGTGACCGTTAGTAGAGGTTTTAATGTATATACATATATGCATCTTATTTTTCAGAAATAGTTTTTAGGAGTTCAAAATTACTCTTGCATGATATATCTAAGCTTAGATTTGTGTAATACCCATTAATAATCAAAGAAATACGTCAGGAAAAATTGTGAAAAATTAGATTTATTTTAAGATAAAAAATACAGTAATTATAAAGTATTTACAAAGTACAAACAGAGGAATATTTACAAAGTTTATTGTTTATAATTTTATAGATTTGCTATCCAGTATTCATGGGTATTTCTTAATATATAATTAGTGGTCAATTAGCTCATATGCCGACATTTTATTAAGTAAATTGAGAATTTTCATATTAACGGCCTCACGTTTTTTCACATCAGGATTCTTCTTGCATCATCTGTTAGGATTTATTCCAAGCAAACACCTAGAAACAAAATAATTTACTTCAGTGAATTAAACACATTTTAAAAATCACATTTTACTTTTGACTCATCTATAAACTGAAATTTGTTAGCACAAGCTAGGAGCATAATAATTTTACTTTCGAGCAGCACTTATTGTAATTCCCCCTCGACAAGCACGTAACCAGGGAAGGGTAGGCTAGAGGAGCTACACCCACCGAAAGTTCAAATATGTATGTTTATATACAGGGGCGGATTTAGGGTAACAGGCTCTGCAGCCCCGCGTCCTTTACAAAAGAGGGGCACCCAAGGGGCCCAATTACCACAATCCACCCAGTATTCTAGGGAAGGCTTATATTCTAGGGAAGACCCTTATTCTAGAGAAGGCTTATTTCAGTATTTCAGACACTTCAGTACTAAAATACAAAAATTTCCAGTGTATTTTAAAAATGATCACTATGCCTATGTCGGAGGGTGGGGGGCTCTTTCTTGCACCTTTCAAAGGACCCCATGATACCTATGTTTAAGTTATGGTATTTGAATATTTGAGCCTCCCCGAATAAAAATCCTGACCATGGGCCTGCCCTTCCAAATTAAAATGTCAAAATTACCATCTTGTTTTAAAATAGAAGACTGTATGCATCATTGCTATTGAACATTCGAAGTAAATTTACATGATAAAATATTTTTACTACATTTAACAATATGCTTAATTTTCATCAAATCTTTTTGAAAAAATAATGAATAAGAAAAAAGAATCAAATTTTCAACTTTTTAAAAGGGGAAAACTCAAATATTTAAGCATTCCTCTCTTTTTAAATGTGAAACTTTTATAAAGAACTGCTTACAGATCGATCAGATCTGCTCTAATTTTTAATTACGTTCTTACATATTTCAACTTCGAAAAGTATTGAATAAAAAATTTCTATTTATGTTTAGTGTTCCTGATTCAGGATATTGGCCACTGACTACACTTATGATACGAGATTTTTAAATTTAAGACGTTGATGATCAGACTGTATAATAAGCAAAATATTAAAAAAATACTTTTATAACTAGGCACTGATATGAAATGGTTTAAAAATTTATACATTAAAATAAATAAACAATTTATCTTGCACAAAGCCTCACCATGGCACAGTGGTTATATCACTGAAAATGGTAGACGGCCGAAGTGTGAAGGTCCAGGGTTCGGGTTCCATCGCACATCCGTCGACCTAACCGTTCGGTGTTTCTCCGAAACTTAGGGTAAATACGGGTTAGGACCCCTTACAAAGACCCCCACTGAGGGTAACTCCCTTGTTTTGTCATTCGGACGAAGATTTACAAGTGGACTTCGAGCCAAGCACACAAATCCGATATACATGTTCACAACAGCAGCAGCTAGTCACTATAGCGCCAGCGGGTTGGACAGATGTGTGCTTCGAATGCATATACACAAGTTCATATACGCAATATGTATTCAGTTATCACGAGCAGGCACGTATTCAGGAAACATTTTGGGAGAGGGGGGGGGAGTCCAAACCGTAAAAAAAGCAGAATTTTTCACAAAAAGACTATCATTATAGTGACGAAAATTTAAATTTCAGGCAGGGGGGGGGGTGTCCGAACTCCCAGGACCCCCCCCCCTCTTTCCCCTCTCCTCGTTAAATACGCCGTATGAGTTTGCAGATAGTTTTGGGAATATGTGCGTAGATAGCTTTTTCTTTTATCTGACTATGGTTGTTAGTAAACTGAAATTGTATTTATTTAAAAGAAAGAAACAGGGTTTGAGGGGGTGGAATCCCCCTCACAGAGTAAATGTTAACTTAAAATATAGTGAATAAGAATTATAAAAAAATATATACATCCCTGTTTAAGAATCTAAAAAATGAATACATAATATTTATATAAAATATTAATACCATTGAAAATTTCACAAAGTTATGACAAAGACTGCCAATAATGACCAATACTAAAGCTGTTCCGATCACCAGTAGCCAAAACTACCACGTTTACTCACGTAATAGTCGCACTTTTTTGCCAATTTTTCATGTTGAAAGTCCAGGTGCGACTATTATGCGGGTAAAATCTATTATATAATATTGTAACTCTAAAGAGCTTTTTTTTCTGCTTCAAAACGGGGGTGCGACTATTACGCGAATAACACAGTATTCTGCATCAAATGACGATAAACATTGTAAAGAGTTTTAAATCTCCCTGATTTAGAAGAGATTTTTTGCAGAATTCCCTGACTTTTCCAGACATAAAATTTCCCAAATCCCTGAATTCCAAGTCTCCCCTGAATATACAAAAAACTAGAAAATTCCCACTGTAAAATTACTTCAAATCAAAATCTAGCTTTTTATCTCATACAAATGAAATATTACTTTTAAAACTGAAGAAAATTATTATTGTTTTTGATAATGACATAATTTGTAGAAAAAAGAAAATCACAATGTTATGAAGCTAGAAATATTTTTTGATAAAATATACTACTCGACATTAAAATTGCTGCCATGTGTGTAGCATTTCACCTTCTTGGTGTTGCTATTTTAATTACCAGTTGTGTATTAATAAAATAAAATAAACAGTTATATGGTATATACATATAAATTTCGCACTTTTTAAAATATTGCTATGTGCTTTGATTTATTTATATGTTTACAAAATGGTAGTTAAAAGTGTTTCATTAACTTTCAAAAAAAGTGTATAACTATGCATCTTTGATTCATTTTTACTAGGATTAAGAAATAATAGTATGCAATATGCAAAAAGAATTGCAAAGTGTGTACAAATTTAAAACTACATAACAAATATTACAAGGAAATTATAAATAATTTGTAGATACAATTCTTCTGTTCTTTTATGCGCTAAAAGATAAAATATATCATTTCTTTAATTTGGTTTACCTCATAAACTTGATTGAGATATATCCATTGATTTAAATTATTGATGGCACCTACGCTTTAGGAAACTTTAAGATACTGCTACAAAATGAGAATTCTTATTGTAAGTATAGAAGATAGAAATTTATAAGTCTGGGAAGAGTATATATTATATTTGATGTGAAATCCCCGAGAGCACACATGCAGGGGCGTAGCCCCCAAAATTTTTGGATTAGTGATGAAATTCCGTCTATTTATACACATATCACTTCATATCCCCCCCCCCCAAAAAAAAAAAATTCCTGGCTACGCGCCAGCACACATACACACTAAAAACATCATAAATTGTTCGGTGTTAGACGACTATTCAAGTACAAACACTGAAAATAAACAATATATTTATCACAGTGCCACGATGTTTAAGTTCAGCGATATTCTTTCACTTACTGGAGCACTGCAAACAAAATGATTGCGAACAAAAACACTCATTCCAAAATATTTAACATATCGATAACTATATAATAAGAAATGCTAACTACAGCTCTAGGTCCAAGTAGCAAGTGCAATGAATATAAACAAACACTATAATAAGGAAATAACTTATGAGAAACAGTTTATGAGTAGTACTTAACTTGTTACATGAAGTTGCTATTGTTCATTTCCCCCAAAACCAAGAACAATTGCGGCACGTAGTTGTTGTGAACAAGAATATCAGATTTGTGTGGTTGGCTCGAAACCCGCTTATAAATCCTCGTCATAAGGACAACAGAAACAAGGAAACCTCCCCGAAGCTCACTCACCAAACGTAACGAATTTAATCCAGTCATAAGTACACACTTAAAGAAACCTAATGTGTAAAAATTAATTGCTATCTCCTAAATTAAAGCTAAAATTAATTAATAAAAAATGAGTATGAGCCGACAGAATAGAGCCTCTATCGCAACTTGGCGCTTTCTATTTTCTTTTATAAATGCTTTTACAAAAAGATGCTTATTTAATAAACATTTTAAGTAAGCACAGGTCAGGATTCATCTACAGCAATGATTCACTGCGCGCAGAATATATGGTGGGAAAAAAATCAGGCCGGTAACTGGTTCCGTTTTGGAGAGGGGGGGGGGTGGAGGAAATTGGCCAAAAATATTTTTTAAACATAAAAGCTATGCATGCAGAGGAGGTTAAACGTAGCTTTTTAGAAGAAGCTTAGCTTTTTAGCGAAATAAGAATTGAAATAAACAATGGTATTAAAACAATAATTTAAAAAAATTGTAAGGTAATTTTTTTGGAGGGGAGGGGTTCACCCTATAATTCCCTCCTCCACCCCTTTGATTTGACCCTGAAAGAAATATATTATTAAGTTGTTTCATTAACACAATGTCAGAAAACTGTTGCACTTAATTTTTTCCGAATTCCTCAGATTTTTCGGGTTGTTCAATATGTAATGTCTATAACAATCTACTGTTTTTACTTAAAATCGGCATTGTAGTGTAGGAATGTGTCACAGCATTTTGTGATTGAATCTCACTTTCTACTTGCTTCGATCCTCTATGTTCCAGGGTTCGTCTAGAAGGATTTCTAAATTAAAACCTGACTGATCAGCATAAAAATTTGATCGTCTTTTAACAACGAATCCTTTATAAAGACATTTACATCATTTACGAACGCCTGCGTTAATTTCTTAATGATTTCCTTTGACCGAGAGTTTTTCAGCAAAACAAATTTTGTAACTTTCCTGCTCACAATCTTATTCTTTTTTTAAAAATCTGTACTGCCATCCTTTAGATGCGCGGAATTTCAGTCCTAATTCGAGTGCCTTTTCTGAAGCCCAAGTTTGTAAATCACAATCATGTACATTTTTCTGTAATTTTCTTGCGTGTTAGAAGTGTTAAAACGTATTTTTTTTATTTGATTTAGTTTATATTTATAATCGCTATTCTTCTGAATTTGCTTTTCCCACAGATATAACTGACTTTTATTTGTAACAAATTTAAAATAATTTTGAACACTCTGTAAACTGCCGGATTTTGCCACTACTGTATCCCGCTAGTATTTTACTGCAGTCTCCTTATCTTTTCAAGAACTAAATTGCTTATTTTGCAATGTCCTCACTGGACATGAAGTCAATGCTTTCGTTTTCTAAACTAGAAAATATAGGATCTTCAGGTTTATCGAGTAATAAGCATTGCTCATTTGCTACCAAATCTGTTGCATTTACTTTCTGATAATTTTGCAAGCTTTCAACAATTTGATTTTGCAGACTTTTTCTTCGTCTGTGCATGGAGACAATGTCATATTTTTCGAAGAAAATTCCGCGTAAAGCATAAAAACAACATTAAGTATATTTGCTCCATAGTATTATCATGTGGATAAAAAGAATAGAATTAAAATAAATGCCTCACTTATGCGTAAACTGAATTTGCAGCTTGCAATGTATTAATTCAAATAAAAAGAAATTACTTTCTTCAGGGACTTTCAGAACTAAAATAGAAATATTATAGGACTTCAGTTTAACTAGTAGAACACGAGATTAAGCTACTTAAAAACAAAGTTACGTTGAAATATAACACGGTATAGCAAACACTGATTTATAAATATTTCGAGTACGTACTCGGGTGAGCGTTTCACCTTTACGACCAATTATCCCTGTCGCCAAATACTAGCTAAAGGGTTACAATTGATGTGATTTTAACTAATTTTTAACCTTTAATTTCTCAAATTCTATGAGGAGAGAGCAGCTAATTTTCACACAGTACGTTCCTTTTAGTGTGTACTTGAGATTGTGTGAAATTCGTTCCATTTGGTGAGTGAGCTTTGGGAAGGTTTCCTTGAAAGTGGGGAGCCCTCCGTGGGGGTCTTTCGAAGGGGTCCTAATCCGTATTTACGCTAACTTCCGGAGAAAACCACGGAAAACTCTGAACGGTTAACGGTCGACGGACGCGCGATAGGACCCGAACACGGGACTTTCACACTTCGCCCGTCTACTATTTCCAGTGACAAAATTCACAGGTGATCTTTTTTCGTTTCTTTTTGTAGGTAAAAAGTCTGGAATTCACAATCAAGTTACATAACTGTTCTATTTCCCATCATTCAACGCCAAGGACGGATTAAAAGGGAAGACGGAGGGAAGACTGCCCTCCCCCCCAAAAAAAGAATTGGTATTTCTTAATATACAACTCAACCTTTTTGAAAAAATTTTCTACAAAAGAAATCATTTCCCCCTCCCCTCAATGTTACATGCCACTTTTTACCAAAGAAGGAAGATATTGTTGCTTACAATGAGAGTAAATGCCATTTTAAATGTCCATTTTATGGAAATAAGTATTGTTACATTTTTTCATATAACTACTTTTTATCTTGTGGTGGGGGTTTCCCTCCAGTTAAATATTACTGTATTAACAATTAATTAATAGTAATCAATCTAATTAATTAGCTTATTGCTTTATATCTCGTTAATTACTTATTGATTTAACATTGTGTCAATTAAATAATCTAATTAATTACGCGGCGTCAACATTATCGACAAACACTAAAGTACTTAAAAATGTTCCAAGTCCAAACGAGCCGGGTTACGCCAAAATCCGTACATAATATCAAACACTCACCTGAACCTACTTATGCAGTTGTAACTAAATAAACCGTCGCTTTTCTTCAGCTCCAGCTAACGACACGTAGTACAATGTCTTGCTGTTTTAATTGCGCCGGATGCGAAATGAGCCTCAAGGTTGAGCAATGACGTCTTCGTCTAGTACGCATGCGCGAGTGAAGATAAAACAGAAAAAAAAACTGTTTTTTCTTACGAACAGACTTATTCTGTAAATAATACGAGTAATTTCTGTACGTTTTACAGACTTTTTTTGCAGTGTATCGTATAAATTAATCACTGTGTTTTGTACTATAAAATCAGTATTAAAATATAATTCGTATGATAATTGAATTAGCTCGGGTCGGGCCAGGCAGAGCTTTAAATCATGATTTTTAAACGAGCCGGGTCGAGCCACCCCTCATTTAGTTTGGCTACGGGCCGGGCCTAAAAATGTGATTTTTTAACGAGCTGGCTGGCTGTTCCTTACTTTTATATTCTGGTTATGGGCCGGGTCAGGCTAAGATGACTGTTATTCGGGCTGGGCCAAGCTTGAAATTTCGGCTCGTGCTATTAATGGTTTCTCTCCGTGATTTTCGGTCACAGAATCAATTTTTTCCCGTTATTTTCAGAGACAGAATCGGGTTTTCCCCCGTTATTTTTAGGCAGGAATTTTTTTCCCTATTAGAGAAAAGTATTGTTTCCCCCTATATCATAAAGAAGGATTTTAAGCATTATTTAAGATTATGGAATCAAGTTTTATATCACAATTGAAAGATATTATGTCTTATTTTCTAATAAGTGACATTATTGAACAAAACCGGCTACCTGCATACTTCCAAAAAATAATTTATTTACCCTACAGCCTAGAATATAGTTTTTATACATTAAAAAACAGTCTTTTTTCAAACCAACGTTCTAATTCATTCAAATACATTGTAATACATTCACATAGAAATTGTGAGCACTTTATTCAAGTAGTTATTTTACACGTGAGAAAAAGCTGTCCTAGTCCAACTTTTACATATATATATGTGTGTAGGTAAATGAATACACTACGTTAACACAGTTTTTAAGCATTCTTAGTTGTTAAAATACATAATTAGTGTTTTGTATCAGCACCACCAGCTTCAGTAATAATATTTTTTTAGGGGGGGGTGGAGGTTGTCTGATAGTAAAACACCAGAGTTGTTTTAAAAAATTTTATATACATGTACATGTAATGCTAAAAATAGTGCAAAGATAAAAATATGTTTGAATTATTCGTTTTCTTCATTTCTTATTATCAGAGCTGTAATCTATGAATAATAGCCAGAGAAATTAAATTTTAAATGAAGCCAAATACATTACATATATCTTAATACACTATACAAAAAATATTTTTTTTTAATAAATCGAATATAATTTCACTATAGTCTCTAGTTATAAAAAAAAATTCACAGTACAGCCAGAATACAGAAATGCAATTATGGTTAAACCAGCTGTGAGATTTAATTAAAGCAGCAACCAAATTTATTTACATGAAAAAGGTAAAATAGTACTTACTATGACTGGAGATATCATAACTTCATTTGTTTCACAACAGCTGCGAGATTTTAATAATCCAATCTTAAGAAACTATGTCCATTAAAGCAAAATCTTTACCGAAAGCATCCCCTCCATATTTAGGTTGAATTTATTTCACAACTCTGAATATGAAAAAGATGCATTTCATATTCGTATCTAAAATAAAATTATCACAATTCAATACACCAAGAAGTAAGCACCCTCAGCAGAAGGACTTAGCATTAAGTAAAATACTTTACTCCAATTATCTGCAGTCGTCTGTTACATGCGTAATGCGACGATATTTTTGTACGTTTAAGGTATCTTAACACCAAACTGAACTGCAGGCCGAATGATCAACGAAGATCTTGCATTCGAAATTGCTAAAATCAGCTCGGTGGGTATTATTTTGATTACGAGCGGAAGTGACTCGGAGACACTTCATTAGTCCAAGGTCGCAGGTGCCAGAAAGAGAACGAAAATTCCTTTTAGAATTAGACTTTCAGAAGAATCACAGATAATTTTCGTTTTTTAACAGAACTTCCGTTAAATAAAAATCCTTTATTCACCAATAAGGGAGATGCTCCCGTGAAAACCAGGTTGATATTGTCTGTGAAATTCAGATTTTTTATAACAGTGTATTTTTTCTTAAAATGTTCTTTCAAACTTTACAGGTAATATTTTTTTGCAGAAAAGGTGACAAAATGTTCATTGCTAAAGAATAAAAAACTATGCATACTGAGAAATGTGGGGTGGGGGTGGGGACATAGCCATAAGGCCGGGAACCACTGACATCTATATAAATAAAACAAAGTGTAAGTTAACCGTTAGTTAGTTTGTCTGCACCTCGCGTAGCTCCGAAACGGGTGATCGTAGCAAGGGCGGATCCAGAAACTTTTTTCGGAGGGGGCGGAAATCGTGAATATACTTTTAATCTAGTGTAAAGCCCACTTAATATTGGTGAAAGCCCCATTTATCTAATGTAAATATATTTTTCTCGGAGGGGGCGCGCGCCCCCTGCGCCCTCCCCCTGGATCCGCCCTTGGATCGTAGACTTACTAAATTTTGTATAGAAATTCTCTTGGACGGGTCCCGACATACCTCGAAGCGATTTTTTCGAAATTCGAATTATTTTAGGAGATATCTAAAAAACATGCCGCAAAAGGCTAATTTTTGCTCCGCCATTTCGCAATTGTAACCCCGCAGTAGAAAAAGAGAGAATATAGCATATTTAGGTTGCCATATTTGGCATGTTAATTTAATGATTCAGACTCTTGAAGTAAAAAGAAAAGAATAACGATTTTTTTTGTTTAGATTATTTGCAAGGTTGTTTTTTAATTAAAATATCGTGTAAATGTGAAATGAGAGCAGGAATGAACTCTTTTTTACTCAAAAGAAAAATAGGATTTGGAAATTTTCCGATACTAAAATGTGCAGTTTTTTAATTTGGCGAAAAATAAAATTGTTGATGTGCGATTTTGAGATGATCGTCTGCTACTTGGGTTGGAAAACACCTGAGAATAAGTTTTGGAAATTTCCTTTTAGTTGGAATTGTGCATTTCCCCCCCCCCCATCTATATCTGATGTATTATATCCAGAAAAAGGATGTTAGAAATATCAATTTTAATTTTGTTTAATCACACTCATGAATAATGATATACTTTCCAACTTAATGAAATAAGGAACGAAAATAGGCAAGACCCATGGATTATAATACACTTTTAATATATAGCACTTTAGCGCGTATTTAAAATCTGAAATTTTTTCAGATTTTCTTACTTTTTTTTTCCTTTCCGTTTTTAGTAAAGGCCAATATATCCAGAAGCTCTTCAGAACTAATATAGGACGAAAATAATCTGTTTCTTTTTGTAGGTTTTTATCATTTAACCATCTTTTTTTTGTAACCAGGGGCGGCCCGACACAGTAAGCATAGCATCTGGGCGCCGGCTTTGAAGGGGCTTCATTTCGAACTCAAAAACTAAGTAGAGCATAAAAGGGGGCGTCTTTTTCATATTAGTAAGGATCGACACTTCCCGTATGGCCGTTCCTGTTTGTAACCATCTTAATTTTAAATTCCATTCAGAATCTGAGAGATATCAGTGCCAAGGAAGCCGGTGAGGAACAGGATTCTCTCCGAACAAGATTTATTAAGATGGCGAACAATCTGGTCGCCGGAGACGACTAGTAGAGTATAAAAATGATTTTTTTTTTATTTATTTAGGAGTTGAGCAGGGCAGTTCCACTGTCTGTGTGTCACCCATAAGTTTCCACACATGTTACAAGTTTTGTAAAATTAATAATTCAATATAAAATGTTGCAGATAGTTACATTTATTGGGAATATGTCCCTTTTAAAAAAGTATGTAAAACAAGATAATACTAATACTTGATTTTATAATGCTGAGCAATAAAAAAGGACTTTAAAAAGAAAAAGCAAGTCACAGATGTCACACACATTATGGTGGAATTGTCCAGCGAAGCTTACCAAATAATTTAAAAATATATCCCATTCTACTTTTTATTTTTCAGGAAATATATCAATTTACTTGCAGAGAGAGGTCTTGTATATATGTATTGCCTTATTAATGTTTGGAAAAGATAATTTGTGATGTATATACTTTAGTAAAATAAAATATTTTTTGCATAGGTAATTTGTTGGAAACTTTCACCAAGAAAAATATTTTTATCTGTTATGTATTCATTTGTCTTTATTTTCTTATTTTCTTTTTTTTATATACTTTCCGAATCTGTACCATGTAAGGAAAGTATTGTAATCATGAATAGAATCGACTTTGAGATTTTGATGGCTTTACACGTTTTCAGGTCTTCTGAATTCCTTTATATTATTTTTACGAGATGTATCCGTGTGTGTATGTGAATGAACACGATAGCCCCCAAACGGTGCATTCGATTGGGCTCAAATTTGGGTATGTATATTACAGGTCATCGTCACACGAACTTTATTGATTTTAGTGTGTATAGGACATAAGTTTTTTTTACAGTGCTACAAAAAAGAATATTTTTACATTATGGCCTATGGACAGGAATTCTTGAAAGAGCGAGAGTGTCTGAATGGTGGATTCGATTGAATGCTAATTTGTTATGTGTGTTATAGGTTACAGTCACATGACCTGAATAGATTTTCGTGTGAATAGAGGAGATAATTTGTTCACGGGGTTGCAAAAAATAATTCTCATACATTACGGCCTACAGATGCAAATCATTTATAGTGCGCTAATGTCTAAATGGTGCATGTATATAAGTTCAAATATATATATATATATATATATATATATATATATATATACCGGGTGATCCAAAAGTCAGGACAAACTAATTAAAAAAGAGCAAATAATGATAGAAAATTGCGGTTTGCACAAATAGGTTTAGGGTATGATGGGATTTTTTTTAATGGCAAGAAAGTTTGTAGTTTCAAATGTTACCGGTAGGTGTCGCTGACATGCACAATGGGAAAAAAATTTCCAATTAAAAAAATCCGAAATCTCTGTAATGCTTTCTATGCAAACTGCTATTTTGTATCATGATTTGTTCTTTTTTAATGAATCCTGGGTGCACCAAAGTTTAAAAATTCATCGATTCATCAAAAAAGGTTGTTGTAGCACCTAGTTGTGCATCTCGATTTTTGGTTCCAATCTACTGGAGATTTTATTTACAGGACCACACAAAAGAATTTCAATACATTAATCTCTATGGATACCTTCAATATATTACATCTGTAGTCAATCATTGTTTGGTCCATGCCCAGAACCTCGCCATTTGTCATAGACCTTCGCGAGTTTTGCCAAAACATCGCCAAATTTGGCGATAATCAGGCATTTGGTCCATGCGCAAAATATCGCCATTTGTCTTCGTAATTGGCGAAATATCGCCAAATTTTGCGATAGCCAGTCATTGTTTGGTCCACGCCCAAAATCTCGCCGTTTTACGTCGACCTTGGCGTGTTTAGTCGAAATATCGCCAAATTTGGTGTCAAAAAAATTTTGCATAACTCTAAAACTTTTAACCGTAGAATGTTGAAATTTTGTATTTAGAACCATCGTAACATCTAACGGTGGATCTCTCTCTTTTTTTTTTTTTTTCAAATTCCTACTATTAGTTCACACTCTCCCTATATAATGTTACGACTTTTCTGAGCAACCCGCTGTTCTGGGGCTTAAAATAGTTCAAAATTAGCATTCTACGCGTCCAATAGATAAATTTTGCTTTTTGTTGCATCAAAATCGGTCAACTAGAACCGGAGAAACCGGTTTCGGTTTCCCATTCAAATGTATGCAGTTTCTAGAAATCTCGAAAAATATTCGTCCTAGGCCTTCGGTACCCACTTTTGGGGACTTATTTTTGTCACCAAATTTGGCGATATTTCGCCAAAAGTCGCCAAGCGTGGCGACATTTTGATCATTTGGCGCGATTTTTCCAATGGAGGCTGTAAATTTGCTTTTGCTGCATTAAAATCACATAATAACCGAACATTTCTCTTCTATGACGTATTCAAAATTCCCGCTTTATGTAGAATCTTCGAGATATAGACTTTTCAGGAAGTTCCTCGTAGCTTCTGCCTCCTCTATAAATACCAGCGCGTGCTGCCCCGAGGGTTCAGTCAGTGTGGAGCGATCTCCCGTTGAGAGCTGATCCAGCTGCCGATGTGTGCGGCGCTTTGCTCTGTGACAGAAGCGGTGTTTTCGCGCTTGTTTATGAAGCTTTGAATTTAAGTGCTGTGTGTAAATTCTTCATTGTTGAGTCTTGAGGGAGTGTTAGTGTTATCCCTCGTATATTTCCAATGAATTTCACCTGTAGAAGTGCTTTATTTTGTGTGAGAATTACAGCATTTCTGAAAGCTTCGGTACTGAGTGGACTCTTATAAACGAGCTACAGGCCATTAGTGCCTGTGAATTTTGTACAGTTGATTATTCTACTAAGTTCTAGAAGCAAAAAAGTTGTGTTCCATCCTGACAAATGGACTCTTTACCAGAACTTTTTACATCAACTGGACTTTAGAACGACGAACCCAGGAAAGTAGCATAGTACTCTGCAACAATATATTTATATATCTTGTTCAAATTTTCAATCGTTCATAAAATACTTTTTATTCATCAAATCAAGCTCAAATACATTTTTTTAAACTTGTAGTGGATGACACTTGATGTTAATACAGTTTTTTCACATATTAATTCATTAATTAAATTTAATTACTTAATTTAATAAAAAGTAACTAAAATAAAATTGTTCTTTGTTTACCTAGGAATCGGCTTAAAATTAAATATATATATAATACTTAGAAAATTTATAATGAAAAAACCCCCCAAGCCAGTCATTGTTAATATGTCAAAACATTGTAAAATGCATTGTCCTCGTTAGAGGGGGAAATGCACAACTCTACACCATAGGTTTCAGACTCACAGCCTGAGATTTTCCCAAGGTAATGTATTATATTCATGGCTGTATTTTGCAAAGATTAATTTAAAAGTATTAAAACAGTTTAAAGATATTTATAAAAGTGTTCTATATTAATTAAAAATATAAACTGCAACAGGCAAATCTCAGAGGTGTGACTCCCCCTTACCCATGGGAAAGAAAAGGAAAAAATATTTTTAGTTACAAATTAAAAATTCAAAAGAACACTCAACGCAAACATGCTGCAAAACCAAAGAAACACGTTAAAATGTAGTTCCAAAATCCTGTAAGTCATTGTCCATTGCCTGTCCAATCCGCGTGTAGTAGATCTGTTGCCATTCATCAACCAAATGCACAACTGAGGTTCTAATCTATATTAAGAGCACTCTGTGGGCTTTGGTGCAAGTGCGTCATTTATCAAGAGATTTCTACAACGCAAAAATTAGTGAAAATGTAAAGGAAGGATTAATACCAGGGATTCAGGCTATTATCAAAACTTTTTAAATAGCAATTTATGAAATTAAGTGGAAAATTGTTTGTATAAAATAATTTGGCTGCGAATAAATATATATTATAATTTAAAAGATGTTTATTACTGCACAAGCGAAAGTATCTGATAAGTTGGTTGATCAAAATGTTAGGAAAGACTTTTTTGTGAATATTTGATGACCAATGAGGCAAAGATACAGCCTCAAAATTGAAATTTTTTCTTTTATCAAAAATGTTTATGTGTAAAGTATTGTTGAATAAATTTATATTTAAATCTAAAAAGGTAACAGAATTAGAATTATAGTAAGCTGGCTTGAGGTTCAGTGTGCTGGGGTAGATTAAATGTTTAATATCATTAAAGTTTCCATTGACGACAAGAATGTCGTCAATGTAGCGGAACACAGCAAAATTTAGTGGATTGTTACAGAAAAAATTATATTCATAGAAAAATAAATAAAGATTAGCAGCAGTACTTGAGTAATTTGTGCCCATGCCTACACTGCAAAAAAAGTCTGTAAAACGTACAGAAATTACTCGTATTATTTACAGAATAAGTCTGTTCGTAAGAAAAAACAGTTTTTTTCTGTTTTATCTTCACCCGCGCATGCGTACTAGACGAAGACGTCATTGCTCAACCTTGAGGCTCATTTTGCCTCCGGCGAAATTAAAACGGCAAGACATTGTACTACGTGTCGTTAGCTGGAGCTGGAGAAAAGGGACGGTATATTTAGTTACAACTGCATACGTAGGTTCAGGTGAGTGTTCACTCTTATTGTAAGCAATAATATCGGCCTTCTTTGGTAAAAAGTGGCATGTAACATTGAGGGGAGGGGGAAAATTTTTTCTTTTGTAGAAAATATTTCCAAAAAGGTTGAATTCTTTTTTTTGGGGGGGGGCAGTTACCCCTCCGTCTTCCCTTTTAATCCGTCCTTGGCGTTGAATGATGGGAAATAGAACAGTTATGGAACTTGATTGTGAATTCGAGACTTTTTACCTACAAAAAGAAACGAAAAAAATCACCTGTGAATTTGATATATTTATTTTAGACTTACGGGTGAGGGGAGGGGGGGGGGACTTTTATGTGTAAAACTACGCATCGAAACCAATGGACCAAACAGACAAATCGGCATAATGATTTTAAGCAGTGCAGGGCATCACTTGATCTGACGTCATACTATGACGTCACCTTAGTGACTCTTTCTTCAGCTACTTGCGATTTATGTGCAAAAGTTTCTGGCAACACTGATCGGAGGTGACGCTCTGGGTCGGCTAACGAACGATACGTACTGTTCACCTCACCATGGCACAACGTTTATATCACTGGAAATGGAATACTGGCAAAGTGTGAAAGTCCCAGGTTCGGGTCCCATCGCTCGTCCGTCGACCGTTCAGAGTTTTCCGTGGTTTTCTCCGGTATTTAGCATAAATACGGATTAGGACCCCTTAGAAAGACCCCCACGGAGGGCTCCCCTCTTTCAAGGAAACCTCCCCAAAGCTCACTCACCAAATGGAACTAATTTCACACAATCTCAAGTACACACTAAAAGGAACGTACTGTGTGAAAATTAGCTGCTATCTCCTCATAGAATTTGAGAAATTAAAGGTTAAAAATTAGTTAAAATCGTGCCAATTGTAACCCTTTAGCTAGTATTTGGTGACAGGTATAATTAGTCGAAAAGTTGAAACGCTCACGCGAGTACGTACTCGAAATATTTATAAATCAGTGTTTGCTATACCGTGTTATATTTCAACGTACTGGGTTTTTAAGTAGCTTAATCTCGTTTTCTACTAGTTAAACTGAAGTCCTATAATCTTTTTATTTTAGTTCTGAAAGTCTCTGAAGAAAGTAATTTCTTTTTATTTGTATTAACACATTGCAAGCTGCAAATTCAGTTTACGCATAAGTGAGGCATTTATTTTAATTCTATTCTTTTTATCCACATGATGATACTATGGAGCAAATATACTTAATGTTGTTTTTATGCTTTACGCGGAATTTTCTTCGAAAAATATGACATTGTCTCCATGCACAGACGAAGAAAAAATCTGCAAAATCAAATTGTTGAAAGCTTGCAAAATTATCAGAAAGTAAATGCAACAGATTTGGTAGCAAATGAGCAATGCTTATTACTCGATACCCCTGAAGATCCTATATTTTCTAGTTTAGAAAACGAAAGCATTGACTTCACGTCCACATCATGCAAAATGAGCAATTTATTTCTTGAAAAGATAAGGAGACTGCAGTAAAATACTGGTGGGATACAATAGGGGCAAAATCCCGCAGTTTACAGAGTGTTCAAAATTATTTTAAATTTGTTACAAATAACAGGCAGTTATATCTGTGGGAAAAGCAAATTCAGAAGAATGGCGATTATAAATATAAACTAAATCAAATTAAAAAATATACGTTTTAACACTTCTAACACGCAAGAAAATTACAGAAAAATGTACATGATTGTGATTTACAAACTTGGGCTTCAGAAAAGGCATTCGAATTAGGACTGAAATTCCGCGCATATAAAGGATGGCAGTACAGATTTTTAAAAAAGAATAAGATTGTGATCAGGAAAGTTACAAAATTTGTTTTGCTGAAAAACTCTTCGGTCAAAGGAAATTAAAAAATTAACGCAGGCGTTCGCAAATAATGTAAATGTCTTTATAAAGGATTCGTTGTTAAAAGACGATCAAATTTTTATGCTGATCAGTCAGGTTTTAATTTAGAAATCCTTCTAGACGAACCCTGGAACATAGAGGATCGAAGCAAGTAGAAAGTGAGATTCAATCACAAAATGCAGTGACACATTCCTACACTGCAATGCCGATTTTAAGTAAAAACAATAGATTGTTATAGCCATTACATATTGAACATCCCGAAAAAACTGGGGAATTCGGAAAAAATTAAGTGCAGCAGTTTTCTGACATTGTGTTAATGAAACAACTTAATAATATATTTCTTTCAGGGTCAAATCAAAGGGGTGGGGGAGGGAATTATAGGGTGAACCCCTCCCCTCCAAAAAAATTACCTTACATTTTTTTTAAATTATTTTTTAATACCATTGTTTATTTCAATTCTTATTTCGCTAAAAAGCTAAGCTTCTTTTAAAAAGCTACGTTTAACCTCCTATGCATGCATAGATTTTATGTTTAAAAAATATTTTTGGCCAATTTCCTCCACCCCCCTCTCCAAAACGGAACCAGTTACCCGCCTGATTTTTTCTCCACCATATGTTCTGCGAGATATCCAGTGAATCATTGCTGTAGATGAATCCTGACCTGTGCTTACTTAAAATGCTTATTAAATAAGCATCTTTTTGTAAAAGCATTTATAAAAGAAAATAGAAAGCGCCAAGTAGCGATAGAGGCTCTATTCTGTCGGCTCATACTCATTTTTTATTTATTAAATTTAGCTTTAATTTAGGAGATAGCAACTAATTTTTACACATTAGGTTTCTTTAAGTGTGTACTTATGACTGGATTAAATTCGTTACGTTTGGTGAGTGAGCTTCGGGGAGGTTTCCTTGTTTGTGTTGTCCTTCTGACGAGGATTTATAAGCGGGTTTCGAGCCAACCACACAAATCCGATATACTTGTTCACAACAACTACGTACAGCAATTCTTCTTGGTTTGGGGGGAAATGAACAATAGCAACTTCATGTAACAAGTTAAGTACTACTTATAAACTGTTTCTCATAAGTTATTTCCTTATTATAGTGTTTTATTCATTGCACTTGCTAATTGGTCCTAGAGCTGTAGTTAGCATTTCTTATTATATAGTTATCGATATGTTAAATATTTTGGAATGAGTGTTTTTGTTCGCAATCATTTTGTTTGCAGTGCTCCAGTAAGTGAAAGAATATCGCTGAACTTAAAGATCGTGGCACTGTGATAAATATATTGTTTATTTTCAGTGTTTGTACTTGAATAGTCGTCATACACCGAACATTTTATGATGTTTTTAGTGTGCATGTGTGCAGGCGCGTAGGCAGGAAAATTTTTCGGGGGGGGGGATATGCGCCTGGGAAATTTTTCGGGGGAGAGGGGAAATGAAGTGATATGTGTATAAATAGACGGAATTTCATCACTAATCCAAAAATTTCGGGGGGGGATATATCCCGATATCCCCCCCCTGGCTACGCCCCTGCATGTGTGCTCTGGGGGATTTCACATCAAATATAATATATACACTTTCCAGACTTATAAATTTCTATCTTCTATACTTACAATAAGAATTCTGATTTTCTAGGAGTATCTTAAAGTTTCCTAACGCGTAAATGCCGTCAATAACTTAAATCAATGGATATATTTCAATCAAGTTTATGAGGTAAACCAAATTAAAGAAATGATATATTTCACCTTTTAACAGTATTAAAAAGAACACAGAAGAAATTGTATCTACAAATTATTTATAATTTCCTTGTAATATTTGTTATGTAGTTTTAAATTTGTACACACTTTGCAATTCTTTTTGCATATTGCATACTATTATTTCTTAATCCTAGTAAAAATGAATCAAAGAAACATAGTTATACACTTTTTTTTCAAAGTTAATGAAACACTTTTAACTACAATTTCGTAAACATATAAATAAATCAAACCACATAGCAATATTTTAAAAAGTGTGAAATTTATATGTATATAGTATATAACTTTTTTTTTGTTTTATTAATACACAACTGGTAATTAAAATAGCAACTCCAAGAAGGTGGCATGCTACACACAGTGCAGCAATTTTAATGTCCAGTAGTATATCTTATCAAAGAAATATTTCTAGCTTCATAACATTGTGATTTTCTTTTTTCTACAAATTATGTCATTATCAAAAACAATAATCATTTTCTTCAGTTTTAAAAGTAATTTTTCATTTGTATGAGATAAACAGCTAGATTTTGATTTGAAGTAATTTTACAGTGGGAATTTTCTAGTTTTTTGTATATTCAGGGGCGACTTGGAATTCAGGGATTTGGGAAATTTTGTCTGGAAAAGTCAGGGAATTCTGCAAAAAATCTCTTCTAAATCAGGGAGATTTAAAATTCTTTACAATGTTTATCGTCATTTGATGCAGAATACCGTGTTTACTCGCGTAATAGTCGCACCCCGTTTTGAAGCAGAAAAAATAGCTCTTTAGAGTTACAATATTATATAGTAGATTTTACCCGCATAATTGTCGCACCTGGACTTTCAACATGAAAAATTTGCATAAAAGTGCGACTATCACGTGAGTAAACATGGTAGTTTTGGCTTATGGTGATCGGAACAGCTTTAGTATTGGTCATTATTGGCAGTCTTTGTCATAACTTTGTGAAATTTTCAATGGCATTAATATTTTATTTAAATATTATGTATTCATTTTTTAAATTCTTAAACATGGATGTATAGATTTTTTTATAATTCTTATTCGTATATTTTAAGTTAACATTTACTCTGTGAGGGGGGTTCCACCCCCTCAAAACCCGTTTCTTTCTTTTAAATAAATACAATTTCAGTTTACTAACAACCATAGTCAGATAAAAGAAAAACTATCAGCGCACATAATCCAAAACTATCTGCAAACTCATATGACGTATTTAACGAGGAGAGGGGGAGAGGGGGGGGTCCTGGGAGTTCGGACACTCTCCCCCCCTCCTCCCTGAAATTCTGATTTTTGTCACTATAATGATAGTCTTTTTGTGAAAAATTCTGCCTTTTTTACGGTTTGGACTCCCCTACACCTCTCCCAAAATGTTTCCTGAATACGTGCCTGCTCGTGATAACTGAATACATATTGCGTATATGAACTTGTGTATATGCATTCAAAGCATACATCTGTGCAACCCGCTTGCGCTATAGTGACTAGCTGCTGCTGTTGTGAACATGTATATCGGATTTGTGTGCTTGGCTCGAAGTCCACTTGTAAATCCTCGTCCGAATGACAAAACAAGGGAGTTACCCTCTGTGGGGTCTTTGTAAGGGGTCCTAACCCGTATTTACCCTAAGTTTCGGAGAAAACCACGAAAAACACCGAACGGTTAGGTCGACGGATGTGCGATGGAACCCGAACCCGGGACCTTCACACTTCGGCCGTCTACCATTTTCAGTAATATAACCACTGTGCCATGGTGAGGCTTTGTGCAAGATAAATTGTTTATTTATTTTAATGCATAAATTTTAAAACCATTTCATATCAGTGCCTAGTTATAAAAGTATGTTTTTTAATATTTTGCTTATTATACAGTCTGATCATCAACGTTTTGAATTTCAAAATCTCGAATCATAAGGGCAGTCAGTGGCCAATATCCTGAATCTAGAACACTAAACATAAATAGAAATGTTTTATTGAATACTTTTCGAAGTTGAAATATGTAAGAAAGTAATTAAAAATTAGCGCAGATCTGATCGCTCTGTAAGCAGTTCTTTATAAAAGTTTTACATTTAAAAAGAGAGGAATGCTTAAAAATTTGAGCTTTCCCCTTTTAAAAAGTTGAAAATTTGATTCTTTTTTCTTATTCATTATTTTTTCAAAAAGATTTGACGAAAATTAAGCATATTGTTAAATGTAGTAAAAATATTTTATCATGTAAATTTATTTCGAATGTTCAATAGCAATGATGCATACAGTCTTCTATTTTAAAACAAGATGGTAATTTTGACATTTTAATTTGGAAGGGCAGGCCCATGGTCAGGATTTTTATTCGGGGAGGCTCAAATATTCAAATACCATAACTTAAACATAGGTATCATGGGGTCCTATGAAAGGTGCAAGAAAGAGCCCCCACCCTCCGACATAGGCGCGGCATAGTGATCATTTTTAAAATACACTGAAACTTTTTGTATTTTAATACTGAAGTGCCTGAAATACTGAAATAAGCCTTCTCTAGAATAAGGGTCTTCCCTAGAATATAAGCCTTCCGTAGAATACTGGGTGGATTGTGGTAATGGGGCCCCTTGGGTGCCCCTCTCTTGTAGAGGACGCGGGGCTGCAGAGCCTGTTTCCCTAAATCCGCCCCTGTATATAAACATACATATTTGAACTTTCGGGGGGGGTGTAGCTCCTCAAGCCTCCCCTTACCTGGCTACGTGCTTGTCGAGGGGGAATTACAACAAGTGCTGCTGAAAAGTAAAATTATTATGCTCCTAGCTTGTGCTAACAAATTTCAGTTTATAGATGAGTCAAAAGTAAAATGTGATTTTTTAAATGTGTTTAATTCACTGAAGTAAATTATTTTGTTTCTAGGTGTTTGCTTGGAATAAATCCTAACAGAGGATGCAAGAAGAATCGTGATGTGAAAAAACGTGAGGCCGTTAATATGAAAATTCTCAATTTACTTAATAAAATGTCGGCATATGAGCTAATTGACCACTAATTATATATTAAGTAATAACCATGAATACTGGATAGCAAATCTATAAAATTATAAACAATGAACTTTGTAAATATTCCTTTGTTTGTACTTTGTAAATACTTTATAAATACTGTATTTTTTTTTCTTAAAATAAATCTAATTTTTCAGAATTTTTCTTGGCGTATTTCTTTGATTCTTAATGGATATTACAAAAATCTAAGCATAGATATATCATGCAAGAGTAATTTTAAACTCCTAAAACTATTTCTGAAAAATAAGATGCATATATGTATAAGTATATACATTAAAACCTCTACTAACGGTCACCTCCGAAGACTGGTCATCTCTTAAAACAGACACTGTTAGAAGTTTACAGAATTGAATTGAGACTATTGAATTAACATTATTGTGAACCTCCAAAGAACGGTTGTCTCATAAAATGGTCATTATTTTATGGGACCAAACGTAGCTGTTTTTCAGAGGTTTCACTCTATATATGTAGTATTTACTTGAACGACGCCATCACTACATTAATCAATAGTTTAGAAGCAAACATATATATTATTTTAACTACAATGACGCGCTACAATCACCCCAAAAAATAAACCTTACAGTAAATACTTCCACTAACTTCATTTACTACAAATACCCCAACCATTTATTTAGGGACAATTGACATGACAAACTGATACGCTTTCCTCCCCATGAACATAGAAACTGATGGATACTTGATGGATAATATCAAGAAATAATTTTGAAAGCATTAAAAAATAAACTTTAAATTTTATGCTTGGAACATCTACACCCACACCCTGATCCATTGATTTGTGTATACATTTTCGTGCTTTGAAATGCATTGATTCATTTGAAATCAGCTTCTTTGATTACTGTTTTACTTGATTGATAGCAATCGTTCTTATAAATCTTTCTTTTTTCAACACTAATATTTTATTTTGTTCAGTTACTTAATTTTAAAGTATGCCCTTGGATGGAATTGATTGAAAATAATTAATGTCACCTATGATTTCAAAACATACTCAAGAATTTATTTTCATTAACATTTCGTAGCAGAATTTTTTTTTTTGCCACTTAACAGGGCCAAGGTCGCCGAAAGAAGCTAGTATATGATAAAATTACTGAATTTTTCAAGTAATTGTAAGTAAGTAAAATTTTTAAGTAATTTTAAGTAAGGTATTGAATTATTAAAAACAAAAGAAAGTATAAATACAAAATATATTTCATAAATAAACTAGTTTTTTCTGTAAATTCCTTAAATCAAGCTGTAAAAAAAATGGTTAAAGTCTGATACATTGACAGAAATATACCGTCGACAAAACACGGGGAATCTGGAAAAATTACAGATTTCTGTAAAATAGATGGAGTATCTAAAAAAAAAAAAATACAAAACATTGCTATAAAATAAACGGAGAATCTGTAAAATTTAAAATACAGAAGAAATCAGTAAAACGCATAGAGATTTCTGTAAAGAACAGACTTTAAAAATACGGAAAACTTCTGTAAAACACACAAAATATTCCTGTAAAATTGATGAAGAATCTGTAAAAAATTACAGAGGACTTCTATAAAACACACAGAGGATTTCTGTAAGATTGATGGAGAATCTGTAAAATATTATGGAAGACCTCTGTAAAACATACAGAAGATTTATGTAAAGTAAACAGAGACTCTGTAAAAAATTACGGAAAACTTCTGTAAAACATACAGAAGATTTCTGTAAAATAAACGGAGAATCTGTAAAAAACTACAGAAGACTTCTGTAAAACACACAGTCGTTTTCTGTAAAATAAACAGAGAATCTGTCAAAATTACGGAAGACTTCTGTCAAAATTACGGAAGACTTCTGTAAAACATACAGAAGATTTCTGTAAAATAAACGGATAATCTGTAAAAAACTACAGAAGACTTCTGTAAAACACAGAGAAGTTTTCCGTAAAATAAACAGAGAATCTGTAAAAATTATAGAAGACTTCTGTAAAGCACACAGAAAATTTCTGTAAAATAAATGGAGAATTTGTAAAAAATTACAGAACATTTCTGTTAAATATACGGAAATAAACTGGCGTCCTGGCTGACAGTTTTTTTCTGTAAATTTGACAGACTTTTTTTTTTTTTGCAGTGTATTCCTTTAGTTTGTCGATAAATGACTGAATTAAATCATATGAAATTATTGTGAAGACAAAAATTGGAAATAGTAACGAAAAATTCTCTCTTAATATTTAGTTCATGTTCCATGTTAAAATGATCAAAAACATTTAGTAAAGTTCTATATAAATCATCTATAGGAATGCTTGTGAAAAGATTTTCAAAATCAAAAACCTGTAACATAGAAATTTTCATATTTTTTAACCAGTGTATAAGAGAATAACTATTTTTAATGGACCAAAAACCAGTACAAATAGAAAAATGTGAATCCAGGAAGTCATAAATTTTACATAGAGTTTTTTGAAAAATATTGTTAATAGTGTAGCCTATTGACCCTCTTGTGTTGCAAATATATCTAAAAGTAATAGGACTTTGTGAAATTTTGGTAAGGTATATAAATTAGCAAGTTTATTGTGTTTATTTATATTGAAATTAATTTTTTTGGAAAAAGTAGAAAACTTTTTTAGAATAGTTGAGAGATTGTTATTTACTTTTGTATAGACATTACTATTATTAAGTTCATTATGTACTGTGTTAATATAAAAAAATAATTTACAAATTATGGCAAAGTTATTGGAGGCTTTGTCAACAGGACAAAAAACAAACTTATTTTTATAATCTTTTATAATGTTAAGAAATTTTTTATTGAAAACTACATAATCATCTGTTTTTGCATTAGCATATCTATTTAGAAAGTCTGATTTGAAAAGATTGAATAATAAACATTTCCATTCACTGAAGGCTTGTAGGGGAATATTGTATTTGTAGCATAATTTTAAAATGAAGTTGTTTAAATTTGTATTAAAAGATTTTTCTAAAAAGGCTATTTTCAAAGTAGTATTGACTCTGTGTTTACTTCCTAAACTTATAATATTTCTTAATTTACAGTGTTTAATTATATTAAGATTGCCTGTGATTACATGATTAAAATTTGAATCAAAAAATTCAGTGTTTTTAAATTCATCGCAAAAGCATTTTAAATTATTGTTATCTGAAAGAACATTTTTATAATTAAAAAGTAGACTTCCCAAGGTTTTATTGTATTTGAATGTAGGAATAATATTGCAGTTTTTATAAGGAAAGCATCTATAGTTTTTTGTAACATATTATGCATATTGAGATTATTAAAGCTTTTTTGTAGAAAATTTATGACTAGATATTCATTATGGTAGGTAGTAATGCTATTTTTTAGTTTAAAATATATATATTAAAATATCTTTAGATAAAAGATAAAAGATAAAAGATAAAAGATGTAAAACTTGCATAGTTGCTGAAAATGTGCAAATGAAAGGTAATAAACATTTTTGTAAACAAAAAAATGTAATATGCAAAATAAATTGTCTAACTTGTGGACAAGCATACATTGGACAGACCAGCACTGAACTACACCTTCGAATTAATCTACATAAATCCAACATAAATAAATTACTTAATAACAGTTGCTCCTTTGAAATTTTACACTTTAAAAATCATGGGTTTCAAAATATTTCTATTTCTCTTTTGGAAGTTGCTGATGATTTAAATGATCGATTACATAAAGAAAACTTAAATATTTTAAAACACAAAACTTTGTTTCCATATGGACTTAATACATGCCTGAACAATATAGATCTTAAAAATATTGATAACTTTTATGCCTGTTTTTTGCTTTTTTCAGATAGAAAGACTATAAATTGGGGGAAGAGGGGTTCAAAATGCTTTTCTAAACAATTTAATGATATAATTCCAAATATCTGGATTGAAACTGTACATAACAAATATATCAAAGATAACAATGTTATATATGTCAAAAATGAACTATTCAAATTTAAAAAAAGTACCATCAAAAAAATACTTATACACTATGATAATTTTAATTTTTTAAATGAACAATTTGCTGCTTTACTTAAAGATCTTTTATATTTTAAACTAAAAAATAGCATTACTACCTACCATAATGAATATCTAGTCATAAATTTTCTACAAAAAAGCTTTAATAATCTCAATATCCATAATATGTTACAAAAAACTATAGATGCTTTCCCTATAAAAAACTGCAATATTATTCCTAGATTCAAATACAATAAAACCTTGGGAAGTCTACTTTTTAATTATAAAAATGTTCTTTCAGATAACAATAATTTAAAATGCTTTTGCGATGAATTTAAAAACACTGAATTTTTTGATTCAAATTTTAATCATGTAATCACAGGCAATCTTAATATAATTAAACACTGTAAATTAAGAAATATTATAAGTTTAGGAAGTAAACATAGAGTCAATACTACTTTTAAAATAGCCATTTTAGAAAAATCTTTTAATACAAATTTAAACAACTTCATTTTAAAATTAAGCTACAAATACAATGTTCCCCCACAAGCCTTCAGTGAATGGAAATGTTTATTATTCAATCTTTTCAAATCAGACTTTCTAAATAGTTATGCTAATGCAAAACAGATGATTATGTAGTTTCCAATAAAAAAAAATTTTACATTATAAAAGATTATAAAAATAAGTTTGTTTTTTGTCCTGTTAACAAAACCTCCAATAACTTTGCCATAATTTGTAAACTTGTTTATTTTAAAACAGTACATAATGAACTTAATAATAGTAATGTCTATACAAAAGTAAATAAAAATCTCTCAACTATTCTAAAAAAGTTTTCTGCTTTTTCCAAAAAAAATTAATTTCAATATAAATAAACACAATAAACTTGCTAATTTATATGCCTTACCAAAATTTCACAAAAATCCTATTACTTTTAGATATATTTGCAACACAAGAGGGTCCATAGGCTACACTATTAACAATATTTTTCAAAAAACTCTATGTAAAATTTATGACTTCCTGGATTCAAATTTTTCTATTTGTACTGGTTTTTGGTCCATTAAAAATAGTTATTCTCTTATACACTGGTTAAAAAATATGAAAATTTCTATGTTACAGGTTTCTGATTTTGAAAATCTTTTCACAAGCATTCCTATAGATGATTTATATAGAACTTTACGAAATGTTTTTGATCATTTTAACATAGAACATGAACTAAATATTAAGAGAGAATTCTTCGTTACTATTTCCAATTTTTGTCTTCACAATAATTTCATAATATTTAATTCAGTCATTTATCGTCAAACTAAAGGAATAGGCATGGGCACAAATTACTCAAGTACTGCTGCTAATCTTTATTTATTTTTCTATGAATATAATTTTTTCTGTAACAATCCACTAAATTTTGCTGTGTTCCGCTACATTGACGACATTCTTGTCGTCAATGGAAACTTTAATGATATTAAACATTTAGTCTACCCCAGCACACTGAACCTCAAGCCAGCTTACTCTAATTCTAATTCTGTTACCTTTTTAGATTTAAATATAAATTTATTCAACAATACTTTACACATAAACATTTTTGATAAAAGAAAAAATTTCAATTTTGAGGCTGTATCTTTGCCTCATTGGTCATCAAATATTCACAAAAAAGTCTATGCTAACATTTTGATCAACCAACTTATCAGATACTTTCGCTTGTGCAGTAATAAACATCTTTTAAATTATAATATATATTTATTCGCAGCCAAATTATTTTATACAAACAATTTCCCACTTAATTTCATAAATTGCTATTTAAAAAGTTTTGATAATAGCCTGAATCCCTAGTATTAATCCTTCCTTTACATTTTCACTAGTTTTTGCGTTGTAGAAATCTCTTGATAAATGACGCACTTGCACCAAAGCCCACAGAGTGCTCTTAATATAGATTAGAACCTCAGGGAAGTGCATTTGGTTTATGAATGGCAACAGATCTACTACACGCGGATTGGACAGGCAATGGACAATGACTTACAGGATTTTGGAACTACATTTTAACGTGTTTCTTTGGTTTTGCAGCATGTTTGCGTTGAGTGTTCTTTTGAATTTTTGATTTGTAACTAAAAAAATTTTTTCCTTTTCTTTCCCATGGGTAAGGGGGAGTCACACCTCTGAGATTTGCCTGTTGCAGTTTATATTTTTGATTAATATAGAACACTTTTATAAATATCTTTAAACTGTTTTAATACTTTTAAATTAATCTTTGCAAAATACAGCCATGAATATAATACATTACCTTGGCAAAATCTCAGGCTGTGAGTCTGAAACCTATGGTGTTGAGTTGTGCATTTCCCCCTCTGACGAGGACAATGCATTTTACAATGTTTTTATATATTAACAATGACTATCTTGGGGGGTTTTTTCATTATAAATTTTCTAAGTATTATTAAACACATGTTTACTTTTATGCAGCTTCTTTTAGCGCTATTCAACGTGTGAAACAACTGTATGTTTGTGTATTTTTAAATAAAGTTCAACTATATACATATATTGCTTGTTCTCTTGATGTGTCCTGAGTTCAATAATTTTTCGTTATATTATAAATCATATATTGGTGTGTTTCTAAAATGATAGGAAAAGTGTAAAATTCTCTCACCTCCTTTTTATCTATTGAGACGGGCTGTTTGGCGGAGACGGCGGTTTGAAAATCACACATTTCATCTATTTTCTCGGCCATTTTCAAGACGGTCCCTTATTAGGTTCTTGAAAATGGCTGAGAAAATGGATGAAATGTATGATTTTGAAAGTTTCATAACTCCGTCAGTTTTTATCGTAATAAAATAAAACTTTTTGTGTTTACTTTAGTTTTTTGTACTGCATCTTTTCCTAAATCGAAGTTATAGCACCTGGGGACCGTATAAAAATTTAATTTTTGTAATTTTTTTCTAAATAGGTTTTTTTGGTTCGAAAAGCACGTAAAAACGTTCTTTACCTTTTTTAAAACATTTTTCAAATTGGAAGTGCATATCTAAACCGAACGGTTCGAGAATTAGCAATTGGGTCACATTAACGCTGTACACCCTGTATATACAAAACATAATAAATAGATAAACGAAACAACGGTCTGAATAGCTGGTCACAAACAGCTACAGAAATATATTAAATATTAAATATGTATTAAATACTAAATTCTATGTTTAGATACTAAATATGTAAGTATATTGCAATAAAGAATATTAAAGAATTTTTGTATTGTATACAGGAATAGCACAAACATTTATTTTCACAAACACTAAATATTTATACACATACTACATACCTGAGTTTTACTTGGAGGGCTTTTTGCAGCTTATCCAGCGGTATGAGAAATGCCTGGATGTACTTGGCACTTATGTGGAAAAATAAAGTTATGTCTTATCTTTTAATGTCTCATTCTAGTTCTTCACTTTCATACACAACTCTGACCACAGCAGACACGCGGGGACACGCGGGAAACTTATTTTCTGACTCCCCCTCGCAAAATAATCATCGCTTTCAGATGGTAGATGGTTTTCCAAGTAATGTAAAACATCTATCTGTCTCTAAAGCACTCGATTATTTAGCAGCATTTTTTACTCCTTACTGCACGATGTTTCCATGGATCACGTTGAAGTCTGACAAAAGCTTCTCGCGAAGGCCCATCCTCTTGAGAAATATGGGGTTTTGCATGTACAAACAAATTATGTGCATATTTTTTGCATCACAGTCAACCAAATTCGGATAAATTACTCAAAAATCTGAGTAAACACAAACTCTGGTATCAGTTCTATTACAAACATAATTTAGTATTTACATGATTATTTCAAAACTCAAACAACTTTATTCTTGTCTTTTTTTACTAATTTAAGATTATTCTTAATAAAATTATATTTCGGGTTTTAAAACTAATAATTAACATTATTTTCATTTTGAAAATGCATTAATCGTTAATGCCTATGATAACTTCGGGTTTAAAAATGAAATGGTCATTGGTTATCTAGTGATACCAAATATTTACAGTCTGTTTCCATTATGATTACTTAAGTGTTTACTTACAAAACCACCACAACAAAAATACTAAATCATCAGGGACGTATACAGAAAATTTTTTTGAAGGGGTCCAAACTATAGGTCAGAATTAAAATTTTTAAATTGTAGCAAATGGCTACCAAGAGCTGTGACAAAATGGTAGTCATTTGCTAATATTGTAAAAGTACGCAATTAGTGTACCAAAAATGATAAAATCGCGATTAATATTTACATTTACATACATATCCTTAATTTCAGCAATTAATATATATGAATTGAAAAACTTATGAGAAAAGAGTAAACATTTATAAATACCAAAAAAACTTTAACATTTGAAAAAAAAAAAGAAAACATTACAATCAGCGATCTTGCCGCCTGGAATGTCTAGAGTCTGTTGAGCTCTTCCAGCACAAATTAATTGCATCGCTAAAATTTTGATGACAAATGTCATCTTCATTAGAGAAAATCGGTCTAAAAGTTGTTCGGCCAGAAAGTTGCTCTGATTTTAAGCTAGTCTGATAACCCTATAAAACTGTAAATAATCGAAGCGAGTTGAGTTACCACCTCCTAGATATAGAAGGCCTGAGAACAGAAGCTTTTACATCTCATCACTAGGTCTTCTAAGATGACGTCATCACAGTTTTTCTTTCACAAAGTAAAACTATTTAAAATTTCTGGTGAATGATATAAATTTTAGAAAATAAGTTAAAGATAAAAATTAAAATACCTTTCTGATAAAAATTATTTATTATGATCTATTTCTATATCGTATTATATAATTAGTGATAGTTAAAATTTCCTATTTGTCGTAAAATTAAATTTTCTATCTTAAGTCATTAAAATGTTTTATGTGTGAGTAAATTCACCACAAACTTTAAATAGTTTTACTTTGTGAAAACAAATGTGTGATGATGTCATTTTAATGGACCTAGTGATGAAAGTTTCTGTTCACAGGCCTTCTATATCTAGGAGGTGATGGTTGAGTCAAGGATGCTTTGGGCGACACTTACCAGCAAAATGTCCCTACTCTCATTATTCTCTAAGACCACGGAGTCCTAGATCAGGCCAAGCCGCGCCCAGCTTCAAAATTCCTGGTCATTTCACACATAAAACGGTTTGACCTATCAAAATTTGATGCCGACAGATTGAGACCGCTTACCAATGCGGTTGGATTATAGTATTTTGTCCCGAGCGGGTCTCGGGCCGCCCGAAACGGGCCTCCTGTGATGGTGCTCCATGCACGTAGTAAAAGAGGGTATGTCCACGAAGTTACAAATATTTATTGCTCAATTGATCGGGATTATGAGAAAATATTCCCACAATGTTTATTTTTTGAGAATACTCTGAAAATTTTTGGTGGCCACAATGGCGATCGCCACGAAAAATAATGGTCATCAAAAAGGTTTAAATGGTCGCATTTGGCGACTGGTGACCGCTAAATTTGAGGTATCGTGCAAACTCTGGAAAAGCCAGAATTTTTCACAAAAAACCTTCATCATTATCATTTTGTTAACAAAAATCGATTTTTTTTGGGGGGGGGGAGGGGGTCCCTAGACATGTAAATCACGTAAATCCTCATGTCATTGTAAATCAGTTAACCGGTATACTTCAGCAGGATATTGATATATTGTAAAAAGGTGTGCATATAAAAATAACCTGGGGAAATAAACGACCCTGTGAGCATATTCTTTAATGTAGAAGCATTAATTATGTTAGAAAAGCTGAAATACCATATTAATCGAAAGCTAGATTAGCACTAGCAGAAAATTAGCAGCGAATTATAAACTGTGTTGACTTTAATTTCATGCTAATTCAATCTCTGTTAGTTGAGTGTATGCTGAGGTACAAATTTAACCAAATTAGGGAAGTAATAATGTTTTTGTTGGTATTTTTTGTATTCATAAAAAAAAGAAATATAAAGTGTGATTATTCTTATTTATTTCTACATATTTATTTCAGTGCTTTTTGATATGAACCGGTATCTCCTGCAGCCATGGAGTCTTGTCGTGCTTTGGGCACGTTTACATGCAAAAAGTGCGTTGTCATAACTGACGGTGGTACCTGTAGCAGCTTTCTACGACACTTTTTCTTCCAAGGCTGAACTAGATCTAGCACGTCAAAAGATTGGGGTCTGCGATGAAGAACACGGTAATAGGAGTTTATTCATGAAAGGGCACTCAAGAAAGTTGGTTTAGAATGAAAGCATCGGGTATTGATTCAACCCTGATAAAGCAATAAATCTTGGGGAAATGGTAATGGGAAAGAAGATCCATTTTGTATGATTGAAAATTCAATGCGGGGATGAAATTAAATTGTAAAATTAAAAGCATAGTCTTTGTTTTACTTGTGTCTGTTACTTTTTAAATTTATATTTGTGTATATATTAAAGCTCGAAATAAGTCGCGGGTAGCTTGGCAAATTCTGTTGCTTAATCACCCGTGATGACCAATAGTTCTCATCGCAAGTTCAGCTAGCATTATTTGAAACTTTATTACTTGAGTGTTTCTTTCTATCTCAGATGTATTTTAAGATTACATATGAAATTGCTGAATGTTTTCAAGAAAAGTGAGGGTTAAAAAAATAAAATGAACTTGTCATTGCATCATTTATTGAAAATTATTGAGGTAAGAGAAAAACTGCAATTGGAATTTACCATTAGTATGAAATTTTAACATTTAGTATGAGCTGAATAGTTTTTGTTGGCAGTTTATAAAATCTCACAGATTTTTAATTTTTTGCTGCCAACGTCAAAATCTTATTTCGAGCTCTTATCTATATATTTATTTATTTATTTACTATGTGAAGAAAAAGGCCGAAAATTTCCTTTTGTGAAAAAGGTATATACAATTTTTAATTTCTTTTAACCCTCTCGTCACCGAATTATGAAAAATCAGAGAAAACAAATCTGTCTAGCATTTAATGCATCTGAAATACTATTATAAATCATGCAAAAATATTTTGTTCTAATGTCGATTAATATTTGTCGATTAATGTCGATAATAATAATTTTTCTAATAATAATTTCTGCATTTTCCGATAATAATAATTTCTGCATTTTCGAAGCATTTTGTTATGGCTAAAATTAATTTAAAAGGATGCACACATTTGGTAAAGGTTGAGGAATAAGAAAAAACTGTACTTACCTTAAAAAGAAAAAAAACGGTAAAAAAGCAGCATAAATATTTTCTTAATTTTTCTCCTGAAACAATGAAGCAAAAACTCTAAAAAATGATCTAAATTGACTAGTGCTGCAATCTAGGCACGATTTATGCATCTAGTTAAGAGCCTCATATACTTTCTACGTGAATTAATGATATTGATATCACTGAAAGAAAAAAATACTAAATTCAATTGTTTTCTCTCTAAATATTGCTATTTGATATAGGAGCCTCATATGAGGTTCAGGGTGACGAGAGGGTTAAATTCATATAACATAATCTAAAATATGCTTTTTTTAAATCTCAGGCTTTTACCTTCCATAGTTGCAAATAAGTTCAATCATCAACAATTGCTGAAATATTGTGTCAGTGTCATTTAGGAAGCTTGATTGAGAATTTTTATTTTGAAAAAATTTCGTATACTTTTAAAATGTTAAATTAATCTCCAACTTTTTTCCCTTTCGTTATCATAACTTTTCAGCAATTAAAATATTTAAAATGCTTAAAGAATTGGATTTTAATTAAATTGAATTTCAATTAAATTGTACATCAGATGATGAATCATAAGTTTAAAAAATCTTCTGATATAGTCTCGAATTGAAAGAAAAAATCACTCGCACATATTTTTAGAAAAACAAAATTGCCTATTATTTCATTTATGAATTAATTTTAATAGTGAACAAAATTATCCTTAAAATTCAGTATTTTAAGTGTGATTAGAAAATAAATAAACTAGATGGTCATGGTAACTTCCTTTTTATCGTGAGTAAAATATTTTTTAAATGTTGGAAAATGCTTAAAATTTTTAAACAGTATATTTGTAAAGCATTAAACTGTAAAGTTTTTACATACACATACAGATAAAAAGGGGGAGGAAGATTTAATACTACGGTATCGAAGTAAATTATCATAAAAAAGTTAGACTTAACCATTGTTCTGTGAAACATGAAAATAACAAATGAAGACGTCTTCCTTACTGCGAAATACTTTAAATCAATAGTATTTTTTTACTAAAAACTTTACTATTCCATAATTCAAGCATAATTAAATGTTTTAAAATTATTCTATCACATAAGCTAATTTTCTCATCAATTAAAAGAAATGCTATATTATTTCGAAGTGATAACAGCATACATTATTTGATTAGCAAAGATTTGCAGTGTGTATAAAACAATCATCTCCGACACTGGGAACTGATAGGAAGTGACAAGCGCCAAGACAATTTAGCTGTTACTCTAATAGAAACCGCATTTTCCCCCTACTCTCTCTGAGACAGATGTTGATATCCAATATTGGTGAAAATCTTCTACGGTAATCAAAACTTTAAAAAATGCCGCTATAAAGTACACAATTGGTATACAAGAGATGGTTTTATCCTACAGGGTTATATACCTGCTTTTGATTCAGACATTAGAAATACAGCAGAGTATATTGATTTGTATTCTTGCTACAGATTTTGCAAGATGTTACAATGAGTTAAAGTCATATGTAATCAGAAATCTTTCTTAGTAGATCTTCGAGAACTTTGAAATTCAGAGGGATTTGCACAATTATAGTAAGCGTTAATTGTTTCAAATTTAATCAAATTTTAAAACAAAAATACCATTAAAAATTGAATGATTAGAAAGTAAAAATATAAATGATTCGATTGTGTTTAAAATATCTACCTTATTAAAATTTAGTTATAAGTAATAACATTTTCTAAAACTAAGAGAAATATAAACCATATGAGAAAAATTCTTTGTTTTTCACTTTTAGAAGACTATCTTAATAAAAATATTTATATTTAAAATTTACACATTAAAAACCGATTTAACCATGGTCTACTTCCTTCTGACAAACATAGATTAAATAAACATGATTTTAAAATTTCTGCGGTTATCAATGTAATTGGAATCAGTGTTTAACGATCTTTACCATTGGATAATCAATTTACAAGGTATTTTAAGCTGTTTGATTACAGAGGCATGTTTTTAGCTGTTGGCATTAGCATTAATTAACCTCCAAGTTACAAATTTTTTCTAACTAAGGGCAGTTATTTTTATGACATAAATTTTATAAGAAAGCATATGCAGAAAAGTATAAAAAGATTTTATGGTGACCCTAAAATTTCACTTAGATAAATGAAGTCATATCCTCGATCAGTCATTTACAAAAACTGCACATGTGTAAATTCAACATTCACTGAGTTATTTGACTTTAGAATTTTGAACATTTATTCTATATGATTAAAAGGTAGTTCTTAAATCGCGAAAATATAAATTAAATAAAAAGGGAAAGAAAAATATTTTTAGCATATTCACCTATTCTTATTTGCCTAAGATCAAATTGAGCTTGAACAGCCCTGGAAAATTTTATAAATTCCTTTTGGTAGTCGAATTCAAGCCGATGAAAAAGATTTTTCATTCAAATTTTGCACAATCCTTGAATTGCAGAATTCCCATGTGCTAGGAACTTAGCATAGTTGCTCATTTCAGAATCTTTAATATCTCATTTAATATTATGTATGAAAAAATGACTTTTCAACGATAGGACTTCTTTTTAATAACTGGATATTTTTCTATGCTCGAATACTAAATGATTTTACTAACTGGAAGTTTTTCCATCCTAAAAGTTACTTTTATCTTTTGAAATATACAACTCTTTCTAAAATGTATGGAATAAAAAATAATAGCATGCAATAAGAAATCTTTTCGTTATTCATAGCAGGGGCGTAGCCAGGGGGGGGGCTATCGGGATATATCCCCCCCGAAATTTTTGGATTAGTGATGAAATTCCGTCTATTTATACACTTATAAGTTCATATCCCCCCCCCCGAAACATTTTCCAGGCGCATATCCCCCCCCCCTAAACATTTTCCAGGCGCATATCCCCCCCCCGAAAAATTTTCTTGGCTACGCGCCTGATTCATAGTATAATAATTTTAATTTAATCATATCATATTAATAATCTTCCTTTATTTCGTTCGGATTCCATAACTGATTTGGGCGTTGTTTTTGACAGGAAACTTGAATTTTCAATCCAAAGCAATAGCATTATCTCTAAAGCTTACAAAAAACTTTGTTTTCTTAAGTGTAAAACTAAAGAATTTTCTAATCTTCATGCATTAAAAATCTTATATTTTAGTTTGATACGCTCTAATCTTGAATATTGTAGTATTGTTTGGGATCCATATTATAAAAATAAAATGAAAATTCTTGATCGGGTGCAGACTCAGTTTCCACGTTATTTACATTACAAAAGTAATCCTATTTACATTCCGAAAATTTCTTTATCTTACTTGAGAAGTGTTTTCGGTCTTCCTAGTTTAAGTTCTCGTCGTGATCTATTTTGTATATTTTTTTTATAAAGTTGTCAATAATATGGTAGACTGAAGTGATATTCTTTATTTTATCTCTGTATCTTATTTACTTTTTTAAAAATTTTGTCTCATGTAATTTGTCCTTTCATATGCATCACTGTAAATGAATTTTAATCTGAAGTGTGCATTTCTTTTATAAATAAAATAAATAAATAAATACATAAAATAAAAAATAAATATCAACAGTTAAATATATGCCCCTCTGATCAAATAGTTTAAAATACCCGTATAACATTAACTGAAAATAATTTTATGCGGCTAGTATGTAAATTAAATAAATTGTACACAAATAAAAGTGTGTGTGAGTTTCATAAAAGTGAAAGATAATTAAAGAATTTTGTTAAAAGAAAACATACATAAATCTTCTTTTGTACAGCATATTAGCTATAAGTACATTATTTTTCTTAACTAGAACATTATTTCATTTCAAAGAGAAAAGTTGAAAAGTAATTTCGCTCATCAACGTTTCGATCTAATGATTTTGTTTTTCTCACATATCTAACAATGGAATCTTTAAAAATTTGTCTGGATGATACCTTCCCTGTTTTTTAGGAAAAAAATAATTTCAGGAAAAGGCAGCTTTTGAATGTGTTTTTCCAGCAATCATTTTTTATTAATCTGATTAAAGAAGTAAAAATACAGGATATGCAAGTCTCACTGAGGAGGAGGTGGGGGTTATAATCATCCTTATATAATCTACCAATTTTATGCCAAACTTAATCAGCTTTCAAGTAAAACCTATTTCATTAATTAAAAGCATACTTTTGAGCGATATAAAGCTTCTTTTCCTCAGAATTAAAAAATGACATCAAAGGATAGAGATTATTAGAAATTAAATGTCAAAAATGAACTTATTTATAGCTTTTGAAAAATGATTTTTAAATGAAAGCAGTATGCGCCATTTTTTGCCAAAAACGAAAGCATATATATACTGAAATGTTGATAGTATTCCTTTAGTTTTGTAGCAGAAATTTGAAAATTCTCTTGATGACTTCTACAGTTCTATCGCTAATTAATAAATTAGTTCAATAATCAAATTTTATTTTAAAAAAATATACAGAAGGCTTTTAGCTCTATGAGGAAATGATGTTTGCAGTTATTTATACGTAGAAATGCTGTATGTTTTAGGTAATTCGCATGTACTTGATAGCTAAGGTTCTTGACAATATGTCTAACCGAATTTTCCATAAAAATAAACTTCGTTTTAGTACCATTATTTCAACTTAACTCTTCTCCTTTTTGGTTGTTTTCGAATGTCCTTCTTTCAATGCACTAGGATACTGCTCCGTTTTAATAAACTGAAAGAGCTGAAGTTTATTGAAGAAGCGTCAAGTGATTTTATAGTATTTAGATCAGAAATAAATTTTCCGGTTTCTGATTCTTTCTTTACTAAATAAGAGTCAGTTCTTTTAAACGCGTGACTATAGTGGCTTTGCCATATGAAAGTCAAATAAAAAAAAAATCCTTTCCATATAAAGCTGGATATTCTCCTACAAAAATTGGTTTTAAATGCTGCAAATTTTCAGAAATTAGGCGATTTTAATTTAATTTTCTACAATTTGTTTTTGTTTCAGGAATATGCATTGACAAGAGCAGATAAACTAAAGATTTAAATTCTTTATATGCATATATATATACACGTATATACAGGGGCGTAGCCAGCGGGGGTATCGGGATTTATCCCCCCCGAAATTTTTCAATTAGTGATGAAATTCCGTCTATACACATATAAGTTCATATCCCCCCCCCCCGAAAAATTTTCCGGGCTACGCGCCTGCGTATATACGTATCTGCAAACGGAGTTTTTGAAACCTAGAACTTTTATTTAACGTACATATTTTTAAAGTACCAGATTTCAGCGTAATATTTTTATCATAAAAAAAGAAGAAAAAACAGAACAAAAGCCTTAAGGGATTTATTGCATTTTTAAAATTTAAAACAAGACCATGGGGAGGGAAATAACACTTTTTTTTTCTAAAACTGAAAGTATATCTTAAATTTCATTTATTATATCGACTTATGAAACCCAAACTTCGAAGCTTCATATTCGTACATTAGTCTATTTGCATTAAAAAGGAGAAAAAAAAAAGCGTCTACCATGTTTTCACTTCGAGTTAAACAACCCCAAAACAGCACCCGAGGTCTTTTATTATTTTTACTATTGCCATCCTTCTCCTGTTTTTTCTTACCTCGCTCCTCTCCCCTTTACCTTCTCAAGATTGATTGATCAAACATTTTACTATTTTTCTTCGTCGCACGAGATCGAATCACCGTGGATTTCAGCGCCACCTACCAGACGTTAAAATAAAACGTTAAAATAAAGCAATACTAATTTATATACTATTGTTAAAACATAATTTTTGAAAAGTTGTGGAATTATTTATTTATATAACATAATATACTAAACATATAACATAAGTATAATAGTATTGTTTGTGAAACAGTCTACAATATGCATTCCTCCCTCACCTTCTAGGGAGATAATCACTTGAGTATAGAACCTGATAGTTCAATAGTAAAGCCATGGGATCACTAACCGAAGGGTCGCGGGAACGATTCCGAACATACCACAAAAACGTGTACTCGTTAATCGGTAAATGTGCTCGTTAAACTCGGGGAACAAACGTTCTAGAACGAGGAAACGAAAAACGGGGAATGAAGTGTAAAATACAAAAAATTCCAGTATAGCAAACCAATGAGCAACAGGTACAGGCTTACACAGATAAAGAGTACGAATGGAAAATAATAATAAATAAATAATAAAATAAAATAAAAATGTTTTTAATGTATAATACTGTTCTCAGTATGTGCAATTAAGTAAAAAATAGTAATAGTTGGTGATAAAAAATATTATTATTTATATGTAATTAATTAAGTTATTAGTGCGCATACTATTCCATAATATATTTGTAACTATGCACTTAGTACGGCTTATATCTAGATCAGTAAGTTTAAAAAAAAGCACCCCCAAAAGAAAAACGGGGAATAATACCGTAAGCGGGTGTCGGTTGAGTTGGCGACTTTTTTTTTGTTGCCAACTTCCAACCTTAGCGACTTTTTTTTCGCGCCAATTAAAACATAAACATACGTCGAAACATAAGTAACAAAATTAACCCAAAACTACAATACACTTATCTAAACACATAAAAACATTTTTAGACATATTTCAAATGCAATTATGAACAAAATTCACATAAACAAAGCACTAGCTCTGGACTATAGGTACGTTAAAAAATAAATAAGCCGTAACCTTCAAATTATGCAAAATATGTTTCTGCACATAATTATACAACAAAATTTTCCTTAAAGCGTTAAAATCGCAGTTTAAAATTAATAGACAAACACTCAAATAAACCGACTACTTCCCCCCCTCCCCCCCCACAAACAACTCAAAAGTACTTATATATTGAAACATATTTAAATTGAATACTTCGTGTGATTTCAAGATAAATATACTGCAAATATTTTAACAACGTGCTAAAAACAAGTCCCAAAGATAAAATAACAGAAAACCAATATAATAAACCGGCTACCTCCTTCCCCCCCCAGTGATTTTTGCAATTTTATACCTTAAAAACACACAAAATTTACACTATTAATCAGAATCGAATGAAAACTGATCACAAACAACTCAAAAACCATTGCATATTAATTCAAATTAAACCTAAAAATTGTACAAGAATTCTGCAAATCAGGGGCAAAACCATATAAATATTAAAATTAACCATCCCTCTTAAAACCTTAAAAATTTTACTTTTTCATCCCAATTCACAAAAATAACACAACATACTAAAAACCTTACATAAATATGAAACATAAGATCATAAATATACTCAACTATACACACGTGTACCGTAAAGCAAGGAATAAACATTTAAATAAATAAAAGAACCACATACCTCAAATTTTATTCATAAACAACGTAACATTATTCCAAAATGAATCCACCTCGAACATTCAAATATGCATATTAACTGTAGATCAACACACGCTATATATATTATTCACATCTCCCAACAAACATTTTGAAACTTTTTGTCGAATTTCACTTTACAAAGAATTAATAAACAACGCCCCGGAACAACTACACAAATACGACAGCAAAACTAATAAAAATGACGCAGTAAGTCAAAAACCGAAACTTCGGTTCCCGGTTAAAAGTTACATTCCTTAAACCAATCAAATAATTCCTCAAAATACATTCGGTTACGGTTAAAAAAATCAACCAATCAGAATTTCCTTTCTACACAGCAAGATACAACAACTCAACTTCTCCACCAGGTTGCTAGAGAAATCCAAAACAATCGCTACGTTTACCGTCCTGTTTACTAAGTCCCAAGTTGGCGACGCATCTTGCTTGGCGATGGTCACCCGCTTACGGTATTATCCCCGAAAAACGAACCAGTGATCAACAATGCTTCATTTTTTTTTGTATAAAATACATAAATATATATTTTACAGTTTTTTTGTACATTTTTATACAGTTTTTTGAGCTTTATTAATAACCATCATCCATCCCCATTCTCTTCATCCAAAAATTCTTATTTGGACTTACAATATCAATTAGCAGATACAGGATATATTAATGATTTTAAAAATCTACCAGGCTAATGACATGTTAGAGCCATTATACGTATGTTGAGTTATTAGCCTTAAAACTATTGGCACACAGAGACTCTATTCTATACTTATGATCATTGATTCTATTCTTAAAAACGGAAATGTGTATACATGAAGAAAAATAAGTAAATTCATTAACATGAAAATTAAAGTACGAAATATGGTGTGGATATTTTTTGACTGATCATTTCCAGTTGAAAACCTGACACTCGCTAAATTCGAAGTCTAGATAATGCAATGTAACAGTTCTTCTTATTTAAACGCTAAGCATTAAAATAATACTAAGAAAAGCAAAATGTGGAAAAGGATAGATACATATTATTATCATTATAATTATTATATGCAGACTACCGATTATGAAATTACAAAGCATCAAGAGTATACAATTTACTGCGCAAGTCAATACTGTTGCGGAATTACTCTGCTACACCTGGGGTTCGTCGTTCTAAAGTCCAGTTGGTGTAAAAAATTCAAGTAAAAAGTCACTTGTCAGGATGGAACACAAACTTTATTGCTTCTAGAACTTCGTAGAACAATCAGCTGTACACAATTCACAAGCACAATCTAGCAGTAATGTGCTTTTAACAGTTCGCTTAGATCAGAAACACTCACAAATGTTGTATTTCTCACACAAAATAGAACACATTCACTGGCAAGAATTCAGTGAAAATATACGAGAAATACCACTAACAGTCTCCCAAGACTCAGTGATGAAGAATTTAAACACAGCACTTAAATTCAAAGCTTCACAAACAGCGCGAAACACAGCTTCCTTCACACAGCAAGCGTATTCACTCTCTCAAAGCTTGATCAACACTGAACTGCCGGGGCGACGCGCGCTTCTATAAATAGCCGACGCAGAAGGAACAAGAAGTTTCCAGAAGAGTCAATTTCTCGAGAGTTCTACATAAAGCGTGAATTTTGATTACGTCATAGAAGAGAAATGTTAGGTTATTATGCGTTTTAATGCAGGAAAAACAACTTCCAGACCCCATTGGGGCGCCAAATTTGGCGAAATATCGCCAAATTTGGCGCCAAAACTAAGTCCCCAAATGTGAAGAGATCTAAGCTCTAGGACTAATATTTCTCGAGTTTTCTAGAACCTCCATTGAAAAACAATGGCAAACCGAAACCTCCATATCTCCGGTTCTACACTCAAGTCCATAAATTAAGGATAATTCAGAATCACACAGAAATTGATCTCTAAAATAAAAATTTCACCTGTGGATTGATCACAAACATCTTAAAGAAGAATATGCAAATTACAGGAAACCACCAGATGGCGTGGATGGTACGTCACAATGACGAGAGTGTAAGAGAGGGGTATATAAGGAATGGTGGCAAAGAAGTAAAATTGTTCACAAGCGCTGTGAAAGCCTTTCAGTGCAAAAACCGCATAGTTATGGCACAAAGGAGGCATTTGGATGATGTTTTACGTGGCAGAATTCGACGACTGGAATGTGGACGTACCCAGCTGGAAGTATCCGAGGAACTTGGAATCGCCCAGAGTGTCATCTCCAGGCTTTGGCAACGATTCCAAGATGATGGTAATGTGAGTAGACGTTACAGCACAGGTCGCCCCCGAGTTACAACGCCGAATGAGGACCGCTATTTGGCAGTTACTGCCAAAAGAAACAGACGGAGTACAGCATCAGACCTGTCTCGTCAGCTCTCTTCAGCTACCGGTACGACAGTTTCAAGGCAGACCGTGTACAGACGCTTAGGGCACATTGGTCTATATGCTCGTAGGCCTGTCAGATGTGTTCCACTTACCGCAACTCACTGTCGCCTGCGATTAACCTGGAGTAGAGAGCATGCATTGTGGACACCGCAACAGTGGTCTTGTGTGATGTTTTCCGACGAGTCCAGGTTTAGTTTGGAGTCTGATTCTCGCCGGACATTCATCTGGAGAGCGCCAGGTACCCGTTACCACCAAGAGAACACCATTGAAAGACACCGTTACGGTGGTGCAGGATGGCTCGTTTGGGGAGGAATTATTCTTGGTTCCAGAACTGACCTGCATGTTCAGAGTGTAACGATGACAGGCCACATCTATCGAGATGTCATTCTGGAACAACATGTACGTTTGTTTCGGGGCGCCATGGGTGCTGAATTTGTGTTTATGGATGACAACGCCCGTCCTCACCGTGCAAACATTGTAGACGAATGCCTTCAATCGGAGGATATCACCCGTATGCATTGGCCAGCATACTCACCGGACTTGAATCCAATAGAGCATGTGTGGGATATGCTTGGCCGACGAATTGCAGCCCGTCAACCCCCTCCCACCTCTCTACCGGAACTTCGGAGTTCATTGCTTGATGAGTGGTGTAATATTCCCCAAGATCAGATTGATCATTTGATACTCAGCATGCCTAGGCGTTGTCAGGCCTGTATTGCATCGTCCGGGAGACATACTCCGTATTAACTATCCTACTAACCCTGTTATACTGTTTTTTGTAAATCGGTTCTTTTTTGAAATTTGGTCAAGGGAGTAAAACTTGCAATTTTTATTAATTATGTCAAACATATAGCATCTTTTTTGCTCTTTACTTTTTGTTTAATAAATAGACTTTACAAATAAGTCAAATTTGTTTTGCTTCTTTCTCTTTCTTTGCCTGAACTTCATTATACTTAATTTATGGACATGAGTGTAATTGGCCGATTTTGATGGAACATCATTTTTGATGAAGCATCTGCATTTCCATGAGATGACCCTTTCCGATGACGTATCTCGATGTCATATTCTTGTAATCGCTGTATCCACCTGGCTATTTGGCCCTCTGGATTCTTGAATTTTAGAAGCCAGGTTAAAGAGGCATGGTCTGTTCGGAGCAGGAACTTTCGGCCGTACAGGTAATGATGGAAGTGCTCCACGGCTTTAATGATAGCAAAAAGTTCCTTTCTCGTAACACAATAGTTACGTTCTGCCTTTGAAAGGCATTTGCTCCAGTAAGCAATGACGTGTTCTTGGCCATCTATCTCCTGGGACAAAACTGCTCCAACACTCTCCTTACTTGCGTCTGTGTCCAGGATAAATGGCTTGTCAGGGTGAGGATACGACAGGATCGGCGAAGATGTTAAAGCCGTCTTCAGTTCATTGAATGCGTCCTCACATTCCTCATTCCACAGAAATTTCTGTCCAGTCTCGGTCAATTTGTGAAGAGGTCTTGCAATTTGAGAAAAGCCCTTCACGAATTTTCGATAGTAAGTACACAGACCGAGAAAACTTCTTAAGTCATGGATATTCTCGGGACGACTCCTGTTCTGGACTGCGGACGTCTTTTCGGGATCGGTTCGGACTCCGTGGGCGGATATTATGCGCCCGAGGTAACGTACTTCCCGACGAAACAAATTGCACTTCGATGGACTTAGTTTCAAGTTTGCCTCTTTTAATTTCTGCAGTACCTTTCGAATGTTCTCGAGATGCTCTTCGAAAGTCCTTCCGACGATGATGATATCGTCCAAATAAACGAGACATGCTTCGTAGGAAAGTCCTCTGAACACTGTCTCCATTAGTCGCTCGAATGTAGCAGGTGCGTTGCAGAGTCCAAAAGGCATAACTTTGAACTGCCATAATCCTTGTCCCGTGGTGAACGCAGTCTTTTCACGGTCGTCGGGATGAATTTCCACTTGCCAGTAACCACTTTTCAGATCCAGAGTGGAAAACCATTCGTTTCCCGATAAAGTGTCCAAAGTGTCGTCTATCCTGGGAAGAGGGTAGCTGTCTTTCTTGGTAATGTCATTGAGACGTCTGTAGTCAACACAGAACGGGGTGGAACCGGGGCCGTCGTTATTAGCAACCGGGCCTGCTTGTTCGTTGCCACCGGAAAAAATAGGTGAATCATTGAGGCCTAATGTTTGCATTTGCGCTGTTCGATTGTACGCGATTTGGTATTATAAACGTTATTTTATTTTATAATTAAAAAACAATTTTGTTATAGTTTTGTCATAGTGATTTAATGACAAGGTGATTTAGATGTAGGTAATGATTTTTTGAAGATTGCGCCTTTATTTATGGAAATAAATCAAGAAAGAATTCGAAATTTCAGTTCTGAATGTAACGGTAAGTGTACACCTGTATAACTTATTTAGAAATTCTACAAATTATAGGATATAAACCATGTTTTGTGAATTAATATTCATGTGTTATTTATAAATTATTTTAATCTGAAATCGTTTAACTTCGGTAGTTTATTATTCTAGTAAATAAGCGTTCGTTGTAATACTAGTTAGACATTTTTATCTGTTTAATTCTTTCAGTTGAAAATGTCATTTATCATTTATTATAAATGCGCTAAATGTGTGATATTGGTTTCAGTGCAGAAGTACTGTAAAATATACTATTAATTTATGCACATGTTTATGTAGAAACTTTAATTGAAGTTAGTATTTTGTATAAGCGTTCATTATGCTCAATTTCAAAGTTCCATTTAGATAATGGCTATAATAAAAAATAATTAATTCAGGGATCGTTTATTTTTAGTTTACTATGGTGTTTAGAGCAACTTGTGAAAAGGAATCCTGAAATTTTTCGAGTCCTAGAGCTGTTAGTATATCTTAACCTATTTATGTTTAGCGTCCCTTTTTTGGGACGGCATTTTCGCTATCAGTCGAAAACGTTATTTATTTTTCCTAGCCTTTATTCGCAAGTATTGAACCTCAATTCCACAAAATATTTTAATATGGCAAAGTAGGATGTTGACATTTCAATTTTTATACATAATGATTTTAAATGAAATCATCCCTTGTTCAAAAAGTTGACATCAGAAATTTATCAATTACTGCTGGTGTTAGCAAAAATAGAAGAAAGTCGCAAAAATATCCAGGCACGAATGGGTTAATTTGTATTCAAAGGCCGTGCAGAAGGTTTTTTTTTTTTGGCCACAACCCTAATATACAGCAATGCACGGACGAAAACATTTGTTTTCAATCACCAGTTAATAATCACTTAAAAAAAAAAAAAGAGGTGGAATATTAGTAGTATTTCCTAGTATGGTTTTCTAAAATTTATTATTTTTCTTTGGAGAAAAAAATATATGGAACTAAATCTGAAAATTATAAATCATTTTCATTTCGAATGGTAAAATTTTCGATAAATAAACTCATTTGAACTAACCAAAATAAAAACAGTTAATAAACGTGTTCGATCATACACTGTTACGTGATTCTTAATCCTATTGATATATTTTACCTCCCCTTTAAGTTCGTACTACTATTTATGGGACACCCTTTATTGTGTCATTTATTCTAAATGTTTCTCGTTAAATTGATTTACATTATTTTTCATTTAAATACCAAGGACAAGCAGTGCACGGGTTGTGCTTATAATTATAGCAAACATTCTTCTGATACCTACGCCTTACAAAAGATTAAAAATTAAATAGTATAGCAATACTTAAATTTTTTACATGTGAATTGTAAATATCAAATATTTTAAATTCTATTTCATCTCCTCGTCATATATTCTGTTAGTATATTAATTGAACAATATTTAATAAATGAAAATTTAATAACTATTAGTTAAATTTATTTTAAAAGTAATAATGGTTGTAACTGCTTTGAAAATGTGAAACTTAAACATTCAGTATAAAGATATGCATAAAAATGCCTGTATCATTTGTGTATTCGTTTACTTTATCATGAGAGTGAGCACTGCTTTGTTTTTCCTTCAAATTACATGTATCTATTTACTTTAATGTCCACGTGTATCATAGTAAAGAAACTGTCAATGAGTTCGTACTTGAATTAGTAACACAATCATGATTTAAAACTACATTAAATAACGTTTCAAAGCATCGGAAAGCTTAAAAATTGCTTGATGTATACGTGAAGACGTGAGGATCCGTAGGCCTCTTTGGATGACTCATCGAAATACACGGCCCGTTACAAATAGCGAAGGCCCCGGTGGAACTATCCTTCTTTCGGACCAAAACAATTGGCGAGGCCCAGGGACTAGTCGACGGCTCGATGACGTCATCACGCTGCATCTCCTCTAAAAGTCTGCTCACCTCTTCTTGCTTAGCAAATGGCAGCCGCCTAGGATGTTGCTTGATGGGAGAATGGCTGCCTGTATCTATCCTATGTTGAGTTAAGCTCGTACGGCCAAAGTCACCCGAAGTTCGGGAGAAGAGGTCTTCAAATTCAGCTATTACTTTCTCCGCAGCGCTTCTCTGTTCTGCCGTTAACTCCACGTCTTGTATTAATTCCTTCGTCAGGCGCTCGGAAGATTTAGCTGTCGTTTGGTGATTTTAAAAAGTCGAGTCCGAGAATAAAAGAGTATGTAATATTGGCGACATATACCACATGGTCGTATCTGGTCGTATCTTATTAATGCAGGTAACAGGAGTGCATGTCGCCAACACTTCGTTTTTCTTTATCACCTTCGACTTGTCCGTCACATTTACTACTCTAGCTGGGATTTCTGTTCTCGACAAGTCCACATGTGTTGCTCCCACAAGTACTCCTCTGACGGAATCACTATTGTTTGGGTGTTCGATTAATCCAAAACGGAATTTATTGCTTTCTTTTACTGTTCCAGAAATTATGGAATCAGTTCTGGGAGGTAGAGTGATATCAGTCTGGGCTATTATTTGCTGAACAGGTAAAATAGTTTCATTTTTAATATCGAACGCAGCTATTTCTTCTGAGTCTGAACGAAGCTCATTATTCTTAAAGTCCAAGTTAAATTTGTGCGATTTTAAAAAGTCGAGTCCGAGAATAAAAGAGTATGTAATATTGGCGACATATACCACATGGTCGTATCTGGCACTCCCAAACGTGATTTCTACTTGCGCTTTTCGATCTTGTCACCTGTCACAGTCTGGAGGGTCAGCGAGGGCGGAGTCCAGATAATTTTCAAATTTAATTTCTTGGCCAGATCCGTGCTTATGATGGTTACGTTCGCTCCAGTATCAATCATCATGTGGCATGGGGAACCATTAACATATCCCAGTACGAAGAGTCCATTACTGCCGCCATTCACTGATGAAAGCTGCAAGACTTTTAGGTGGGGCTTTTGACTATCTGGCAACCTCCGCCCCGCGAGATGGCCAACTCCTAGTTTCCCTCTTTCATGAGTTCTCTTGCTGGTCATGAGACTTTCGACCACAATGCTTTTGTACATGGCTTTCGACGCCACACTTCCAGCATTTCACTTTCTTTGGGCCATCTCTCGTTCTATCGGATCTTAATTTTCGTTCTATGAGATCTTCAATTCTCTTCAACCTGTTCTCGACGCTCTCTGTGTCTTTGTCAGCTCCCTCTTGGACCGTGACAGCTCTAACAGCATGCCGATCTTTCCTGACGGCCCGCTGAGCTGCTTCTAGCTTCATTGCGAAGACGAGAGCAGATTTCAAATCCAGATAATCTTCCAACATAAGTGACTTTTGGGTTTCTGGATCACGGATGGCTTCAATAAAATGACGCACCGCCATTTCTTCTCGGACATTATCAAGGTGGTCCATGTAGGCTAGATGACACAGCCTATCTATGTCCGAAGCCAGCTCTTGAAGGGTCTCGCCAGATCTCTGCATCCTTGACTTAAGTTGGATTCTACTATATTCTTTCTGGCACTTCTCTCCGAATTTCAACTCCAAGGCGCAAGTGCGTCAAAATCCCCTTTCTTTGTCGCCCCGATGGTTTGTAGTACATTAATTGCGTCTCCGCTAAGGGAAGCGGCCAGTTGGTCCGCTTTCTCGGACTCGCTCCAACCATTGGCTTTAGCGACGATTAAAAATTGTGTCTTGTAGGCTTCCCAGGGAGTCTTTCCGTCATAAGTAGTAAGTCTCACTGCTGGGCGGCGTGACGACAGTCTGATGTTTTCCGGTAACATTCCCAGCTTGACGAGAGAGTCCAATTTTTCTTCCATTTTAGCTTCACATTCTTCCCGTATTTTCGAAACTATATTTTCTTTCCAATCCAGTTTGTCCTCGATTTTATTATTAAATTCTTCATGTAATTCTTTCATGTTTTTCTCTTGACTTTCTTCTAGGAGCGACACTCTTTTCTCCACTTCCTCTAATCCGGTTTCTATTTTTCTTTGTCCATCTTCCACTTTCTTCTCTAGTCCGACCAATCCGACCTCAATTTTCTTCTCTAAATCAGCTTGTCCGGTTTTCATCTCATCTTGCGCGGCTTTCATTTCTTCTAATCCGGTTTTTACCTCATCGTGTGCAGCTTTCATTTCGTCTTGTCCGGCTTCAATTTTCTTTTCTAAATCCGCCTTCATCTGTTCTTGTCCGGCTTCCATTTCCTGCATCATATTCATGAGCTTTTGAAGTTGTTCTTCCATTTTTTGTCTAGTCAAAGCCATAAACTGGAAAATTAAAGTCCTTCTTTAGAACCCCGATTCTGACACCAAATGTTGCGGAATTACTCTGCTACTCCTGGGGTTCGTCGTTCTAAAGTCCAGTTGGTGTAAAAAGTTCAAGTAAAAAGTCACTTGTCAGGATGGAACACAAACTTTATTGCTTCTAGAACTTCGTAGAACAATCAGCTGTACACAATTCACAAGCACAATCTAGCAGTAATGTGCTTTTAACAGTTCGCTTAGATCAGAAACTCTCACAAATGCTGTATTTCTCACACAAAATAGAACACTTTCACTGGCAAGAATTCAGTGAAAATATACGAGAAATAACACTAACAGTCTCTCAAGACTCAGCGATGAAGAATTTACACACAGCACTTAAATTCAAAGCTTCACAAACAGCGCGAAACACAGCTTCCTTCACAAAGCAAGCGTATTCACTCTCTCAAAGCTTGATCAACACTGAACTGTCGGGGCGACGCGCGCTTCTATAAATAGCCGACGCAGAAGGAACAAGAAGTTTCCAGAAGAGTCAATTTCTCGAGGGTTCTACATAAAGCGTGAATTTTGTTTATGTCATAGAAGAGAAATGTTAGGTTATTATGCGTTTTAATGCAGGAAAAACAACTTCCAGGCCCCATTGGGAAAATCCCGCCAAATGACCAAAAAATCGCCAAGCTTGGCGACTTTTGGCGAAATATCGCCAAATTTGGCGCCAAAAATAAGTCCCCAAATGTGAAGAGATCTAAGCTCTAGGACTAATATTTCTCGAGTTTTCTAGAACCTCCATTGAAAAACAATGGCAAACCGAAACCTCCATATCTCTGGTTCTAATTGGCCGATTTTGATGCAACAAAAAGCAAAATTTATCTATTTGAAGCGTAGAATACGAATATTAAACCATTTTAAGCCACAGAGCAGCGGGTTGACCCGAAAATTCGTAACAATACTTTCAGTTGTAAATTAATGACTGACTTATTTTTTAGAAATCAACTCACATATTTTTTTATTTTTTGGAAGTTTTAAATAATAAAATTTTACAAAATTTATTTAATAGAAGAAAGAAATTTAACAAATTCTTTTAATTAATTTGAATCAATTGCTCAAAGATGAGATTATGGCTGGGATTTTGTTACTTAGAGTGGTATTAAAAAAAGTGTAAGCATTTTTCTAAAATAAAATATGAAATTTTTTATTTTTCACTGTTCCATAAAATTACTGCAATAGCACACAGTTTGACAAAGAAAAAAAATTATTTTGTCGAAATAAGTAAATATATTAAAAATAATCCAATTATTCAAAATACAAAAATACATGAAAAAATTTTATAGAAAAAAGTTTTACATTAGTATCTATACAGTAAGGAAACCCCAAAGAAAAGTATGACATCAATTAAAAATGATATTATACCGAAAATTGCATAACAAAAAGAATATATTGGATTTGATTTATTATAGATAAAGTGGAACCTCCGAAAATTAAATAATTGTGGTTTTCACAGAAAGAGTCCGATCTACAGACGTGTATGCAAATGTAGCTAGGCAATTACGCTCCTCATAAAGCTTTAGAACTCAGTGAGGTGTCCAAATAGTGTCATATCTAGAGATGGCGTGTAAGATTATGTGGGCGGCACTTGAAAGGCGCAGATTACCAGTGAGGGATAAACACAACGAAAGAGGCTTTTAACCTGTTCACCCCCATCGTAGCAAGCACGCAACAGCAACGAGTCTCCCTTCTGTACCTGTCACTGCTTTCTAGTGTGGGATATTGTCGCCATACATCAGTATAAGTATTCAGACCAACGTCAGGAAACAACGATGGGTACACAATGAAAAATCTCTGCCGTCGCGTTGTTGCAACGATGGAAGCGAACAGTTATTTTATTTTCGAAATCACTTCGAAAGAAAATAAGGACAGGTTTTCTTGAAATCGAGGGACGAGCTTTAACCTCATGAGATCATTTTAAGTTACAGAAGATACTAGTAATGGATATTAAATTGAAAAGAGAATATCTGGAAAATGCTTTTTGAAAGACGCGGTCTATATTGAACATTCCAACGTTTCACTTGACTATATATATATATATATATATATATATATATAGACAGATTATGCTGCGCCTATTATTTAACAAAATTCCATTGCATTCCTTCAGTCGTTAACGGGCTACAAAATTTTTAGAAAATCTTTATTTCCAAATTCGGAAGAATTCAAACATCGTTGTTTAAACTCCACCCCTCTAATAAATTGTGTTTAATTTTTTACATTTTAATTTTATGCTTTGAGGAAATTTTGCACAATTTCCGTAAAATCCACAAAAGTCAATAAAAAAATTCAACGTAATATTCTAAGCTGAAGACCTTCTATTATATTACTTTCAGACGCCTTAAAGTGATCCCTTGCCCCCCTAAAAAGAGCAGGAAATGCAATTATTGCAAAAATTTTCAAATTTTTGAATGATTCAACACTGTTTCTATTCGTTACATTTCATGTATTCAAGCTGATGTGCATGCGGGGGGGGGGGGTGCAGACCATCTCAAAAATTCATCATTTTTAAAAATAATCCTTGATTTACGTGCTCGTACAGTGCATTTCTAGTACGAATTTTCACCATGCCTTTTTCCTAAGTTAAATATACTATTTTCAAAAATCGCTAACTGCTTTCCACTTCTTGATTGAATAAATTGAACTGCCATTTCGAACTTCTAACTTCTCGCTATGGAATGGAATGACAGTTCCGGAACTAAGACTTTTTTTCCTTTTTGCAAACAAGAGCACGGCTTAGGTTATATGAATTCTAACTTCAAGATGATACCTAGATAAAAATCTTTGAAAGGGGGCCATAAAAGCTTTCTTTTTCCTCTCTCCCAACCGACTTCCAGGAAATTTTCCCGTACTCTACTAATACTGTGTGATGAAGGTCAGTTGAAAGACATAAGTTTTTAAGAGTTCTAATAATCATAGTTTCCATTCTGAGCAAGTGTTCAAAGTTTGTTATTCTAGATCTTTCAAATTTTATGTGCCATAAAAATATTTTGTTTGCAAGATTGAACAAAACTAGTACAATTTTCACACTGAGGACGACATAATAGATATTTAACTTAAAACACTGGCAGATGCTCACTCTGTTACTGACATTAAATAAAATAAAATTAAGAAAAATTAAAAATTTTAGTCAAATTAAACATTTTAGTTTTCTTATTGATTGTCTAATATGTAATAAAAATAATAACTGTCCTATAACATTTAAATAATCAATACACTTGCTCAATGAATTAATTATGTACGTGTCCACTCTGGTATCAGACAGTACTTTGATTAAAATAAAGAAAGATCAGCAATATTTTAGTTGAAAGTGCCACGGTATGCATAGTGATATAGAAAATTCTCATTGTTCAGTTAATTGTAAGGCGCACGTTAAAAATGATGAATATAACAAATACTCAATTTAATACTCACGGAATATTTATTAACCAGGTATATTGTACTTTAAAGCCATTATCGTAACAAATCTTCTGATAAACACGTTACTTATTTAAATTTCCCTGGTTCAGCAGAAGAACATAGTTTATGTATTTTAATCACGTGAAAAATGCCAAACTATGTTATCTGAAGGAATAATATTAAAACGATTTTGAAAAAAAATCTTTACATGGAACAATTATGATGGAACGTAATCATATACTAAGAAGAGTTATTATTATTTTACAAAGATTAGGTTGCTGCACACCTTGACACTAGATTTTACACATCCATTCTTTTCAATTTATAAAAAACAAAAACGAAACTGAAAACATTTGTTTTTAAGCTCATTGAAAACGCGTGATATGATTTTGTCACCTTTTTTTAAATCGACACATGATTGAAAACACTCTCATTAGGCACATGCATAAATAAATAAAATAAATAAATAATGAAAATACCAGTAAATATAACAAAATATTCACTTATTCAAACAGTTTTATTTCCGTTCCACTAGACTAAACTTCATGTATATTATTGTGTGTGTCACAGCTCGACAAAGCCAACACGAGGCCTTCTTTTTCTTTCTTTCTTTTCTTTTCTTTTTTTTTTTTTTTTTACAAGTAGATAATTAACCTGTGTAAATTACGCGATTAGAAAAAAGTTTTGACATTCTGAAACAGAAACATTTGCTGAAAGGAAATTGTTTAGAAATTGCAGAATGCACAATGATTTCCGTTTAATATTTTGTAACTATGATAGTTTTAGTGCTTGTAAGATTTTGTAAATGCACGTTTAGAATGTTTTTGAGTCTGACCTCTTTTTTTCCTCCAAACCACCCATAAGTTTCTTGAATTTTAAAAGCACAGACTAATTTCATCTTACAAAACCTTTCTCCCCCGCCCTTCGAAAAAAAAAAAGTGTCATTAGTAAGTCAATGTATGATTCAAGAGTGTGTTGTTGTTGTTTTCTCTTAGATTTTTGAATAAGAAAGTGGATTTCTTTTTTAATCTAAATTCCCAAATAGGAATGATTTTGATAGACTTCTTAATGGCCTGTACACCGTTGTATTTTAGCGGTAATACAGTTTCTATGGAATTCTGGGCTAATCAAGAAATGGTTTGGATTTAAGGCAGGATAAAACACTTATTTTTCTTTGAAAATTTGCCGCAAATTAACTCATGAGCTTTTTTTGTAAAGGAGGTCCGAATGTTAAATGTTATAAGTATCTTTTATAGGTATTTCAAGGAACATTTTCTAAACTGCTCATAAAGGAAATATAGTGTAAAAATGACAGCAAAATTAATATCATGGTGCTTTCAAACATTTATTTTCAAAACGAAATTATTTTAATAAAATGAATGGCAATTTGGCATGACAAATAAATCCTCTTATGTACTTTTAAAGAACATGCATAATGCATTAAAAATAATGAAAAAAGTTTTATCTGTACTTAGGATCAAGCTCATATATTGACTAATGTAGTAACCTTATTAAGGGTTGTATCTTGTAAAGAATACTATTAATGTTGATAAATACAACAAAAAATGCAGCTTGTAAACTCTATTGACAAATTTCCCCTAACCAATTTAATTTTTTAATTAAAAAATTATTTTTGAACAATTTTCTGTCAAGATATAAAAAAAATCTTCATTCTTGAGAATTGCATCTTACCACCTTACTCTAGAACAAATTTCAGTATATTTGTCCGAATAATAATCACAGAAGCTAGGTGAAAATTTTATCGTATAAAAGTGTAATATTTGATCATTTGTGTACTGCGAAATAGATTAGGTCCCGTCTCTAAATCCTACGTAGCTCAACAGTGATAGCGTCCTGAATACCTTTCTAACTTGCTGATTGTATAAATATTTTGTTAATTAAAATAATAATTATTTATTTGTTTGTTTTGGGAAAATTTATTAATATTGCAACACGATTATTCTTGGGTACTTCATTTCGTGTAAAGTTCACTAAATATGAGTTCTGAATATTGATAACAGAGGTCTGAATACTGATTTAAACTTTCGTTCTTTTTTTTTTTTTTTTCACTGCAGAATATTCTTATATACTATTAAACTAAAGCTTTTATTTCTTGAAAAGCTGTTTCACTTATATCCTTAAGCTCACTCAAATTAAATAACAGTATACAGTGATTTTGATCAGCTTATCATACAGTATACATAAGAATAAATTCGTAGGCACACACATAACAACAACAACAACAACAAAAAGTGCAAAGTAATATGTTTCCTCCCAAAATATCATTTTTCGTAATACCTTTTGCATTTTATATTAGACATTAGTATGAATGGATTTCTTATAACTTTTCCCCCGTTTGTATAAGCTAAAGTTGAAAAGTATACATTGAAAATGTTGCAGCCGCGTGTCTGACAACTCAGAAAAATTTTAGATTCAGTGTCGTACCTAAGTAAAGTAACGTTCATGTGGCAGACATCAATATGCGCTCTTTCTCTTAGTAAGAAACACTTTGTATGGTCATTCTTAATATTTTTTTCGAATGACAAATTATATTGGTTTCTATGTTGAAGGTTCATTCTGCAAATAGAAAAATTCTCCTAGATTCATCTACTAAGAGCAGTCATTTAAAATAGATAGTGTTTTGTTTAACTTGTTCGTTTTCATCGTTTCAAGAAAGCGACGACAGCGATTTTTTCTTCTGTGCCCATCGTTGCTTCCGGCTTGGGTCTTTCAGTGCAGCTCAAATTTGGGTTTGCTGGCCCGCAACAGGATCCTTCTAAGACCGAAACCAGGAAGCAACGATGATTGCAGAAGAGGCAATCCCTGTCGTCGCATTCTTGCAAAGGTAGGAGGGAATGGGTTGATTTTTTCTTTCATTTTGTCAATTTCTTTGTTGGAATCTGTGACTCCTTAAAGTGCTGCGCATAGAACGTGCCCTACCAGCTGTACTTAGCTACTCCACTGGATAGTGAAGCATAGAGAATATGAATTCATCTTAAGAGTTTTTGGAATAAACTCTTTAAAAATTACTGTCATTGTTCTAATTAGAGATGGTTACAAGTTTTATACAGAAGTTGCAATTGAACTCTTCTCAAGAATTGTTAATATATCACAGACGCAATTTCCGTTACTGCTAATTCGTTTGATATTTTGCAAAATCAATTGAGCAATTAGTTCTATCTTCTCCTTATGTATTTAATAGTAATTGTAAATGATTGTAAATAAAAATAAAGAAATCAATAAATCTTATTTAAAAAAGGACTAAAATGTACAATAATAGTACATATGCATATATTTTATTATTTTTTTTAATGTGAAAAGTCTTAAGCTTAAGCACTTATTGCAACATAAAAATCTACCCTAGCTCACCGAATAATAGCGGTATAAGTATTTTTTTGATATTTTAAAAGTAAAATAATGTATAAATTGTGAAAATGAACACTCAAAAAACTGGTGTTATAAGATAAAATAAATAAAAACTTTGTGAAAAAAGCACACATAAAAGGTTACTTCAAGGCGTAACGATCGTTTCGAGCGAAAATTCGTTCGGTCTTCTTCAGACAAACCCTTCCGTCAAACAGAGCAGTGGGAACTGAAAAAGATGGACAATCAAGCATGTTGCCACAAGGAAACAAGAAAAGGCGGGAAAAACCAGGGAGAGGGGGGAAAAAGAGAGTGGGGAAGGGATACAAAGAGAAGAAAATAAGGACAAACAAAAAATATAAATAAATAAATAAAAAATTAAACAATAAAGAACACACACAAAAAGGAAAAAGAAAAGAAAACAGAACAAACAAAAGAACATAAAACAAAGAAAACATAAAAACGCAAAAATTAATTTTAAAATATTAATATATATATATTTTTTTATAGACAATATACAGGACAGCACAAAAGCAGGACAAACAAAATAATAGAAAAGGAAGGGGAAAAAAGGAGGGGTTACATTGGCTACATTGTAATATTGGCTACATCATAATAAAGGCTACATTGGTCAGACCAGAAGAGCTCTCAAATTTAGGCTCAAAGAGCATGAGAGATATGTTTCTAAGCATGAGCTTTCGAAATCTTCTATTGCCTCCCATTGTTGGAATTCTAATCATCTGTTTCAGTTTTCTAAAGCTAAGATATTGTGCACTCCTCGATCTTTATCCCATCTTGATTTTTTGGAAGGTTTTTCCATTACCCAGCACTTGGAACGTCTTGTGAACGATGGTTCTTCCGTTCCTTTCGTTCATTCCGCTTGGAAGCTGTTGTTGTAATGTTCTATTAACTTTCCCCTTTCTCTTCTGCTACCTTTTTCCTTCCCCCCCCTCCTTTTTTTCCCTTCCTTTTCTATTATTTTGTTTGTCCTGTTTTTGTGCTGTCCCGTATGTTGTCTATAAAAAAAATAATAATATTTTAAATTAATTTTTGCGTTTTTATGTTTTCTTTGTTTTATGTTCTTTTGTTTGTTCTGTTTTCTTTTCTTTTTCCTTTTTGTGTGTGTTCTTTATTGTTTAATTTTTAATTTATTTATTCATTTATTTATATTTTTTGTTTGTCCTTATTTTCTTTTCTTTGTATCCCTTCCCCACTCTCTTTTTTCCCCTCTCCCTGTTTTTTTCCGCCTTTTCTTGTTTCCTTGTGGCAACATGCTTGATTATTTATCTTTTTCAGTTCCCTCTGCTCTGTTTGACGGAAAGGTTTGTCTGAAGAAGACCGAACGAATTTTCGCTCGAAACTATCGTTACGCCTTGAAGTAACCTTTTATGTGTGTTTTTTTCACAAAGTTTTTATTTATTTTAATGTATACATTGGTTAAACCTTCAGATGTTCAATTATGATACCTAGGCAGTAGGGTGACGCAAAAAAAACTCGACTTTTTTTTTATTTAGTCTCGAGTGAAAAAAATGTTAGTTTTTGAAGCTTTAAGAGCCCCTCCAAAGGACAGCTCAAAAAAAAAAAAAAAAAAATGTTTAAAAGGTCGCTCCAATTTTTTTTAAACTTCAAAAATCGTCAAAAATCGAATTTTTTTGTTTTTTTAATTTTTTTTCTCGTTACGGTATAATTTTATAGACCAAAAATAAAATAAAATAAAATAAAATAATAAGTTTCTGAAAGTTTCAGTTCAAAATTTAAATTTTGAAAGGTCGCTCACAAATTTTTAAAATTTATTACTGCGTTACTTTAGATTTTTTAGACTAATAAATTTAAAAAAAATTGTGAGCGACCTTTCAAAATTTAAATTTTGAACTGAAACTTTCAGAAACTTTTCTGTTTGGTCTATAAAATTATACCGTAAGGGGAAAAAAATTAAAAAACAAAAAAATTCCATTTTTGACGATTTTTGAAATTTAAAAAAATTGAGCGACATCTTAAAATTTTTTTTGAGCTGTCCTTTGGAGGGGGCTCTTAAAACATCAAAAACTAACATTTTTTTCACTCGAGACTCAAAAAAAGGAAATAGTCGGGTTTTTTGTGTCACGCTGCTAGGCGGTTGATAACTTAATTACGCTCGCTATTTACCTATATATGAGATCAAAATTTATAAATATGTTTTTCAACTCATCTGTAAAGTAAATAACTTACAGTGAAAAAAAAATAGTTCACGCAATTTTAAAGTTTTAATGAAAGTATATAATTGCTGAATTGTGCATTTGCATATAACATCTATGCAGCCACTCATATTTCTGAACTCAGGCATTTATCTCTGCTTTACCCAAAATAAACGTATCCCGAAGGGAGTGGAGGACCATAGTATTCCAAAGCAGCATTAGAGCCATGAACACATTAAGGTCTATCAACTACCAAAGGATTACTAGTCTGTGGAGCTATAAAGCACTACAGAATCCTTCGGATCGGCTGCAAACTAAACCCATAGTTTTCTCAGTTCAAACTCTAGTCAGGCAAGTCCATTTCTAATCATTCTTCACGTCAATCCGTTGGATTTTGATCAGCTTATCATTCAGAAAATTCCTTTACACTATGGGTAAAAGGCGGGAAGTGAACGGATGCAGAGAGTAGATATTAGGGCTTAAGTATTTTGCACTACATTATCACGAGTGATTAAAACAACCTTTGCTGGGGCTTGTATGAAAAACATTATTTTAAGTGTTAGAATCTAATGGGCTAGTACGTCTCATGCTTAAACTAAACTGGTGGAAGTTAAAGATGAGACGGGCTCAGCCCGAGCCCGAAAGCCCGAGCCCGAGCCCGGGCCCGAACCGGGCTCGGGCTCTGTAATTCACAATTGCGTTCGGGCTCGGGCGGGCTCGGGCTCGTGAAAAATGTCTAGTTTATTGAACATACTCCGTGAAACAGATTTTGAAAAAGTGATTCATTTGGAAAATAAAAGTACTTATAAAAAAATAGCGGCACGGGTGCCTAGAAAGCGCGTGAAGCTCTTTGGGTATTTCAGAACGGCGGCTTCTATTGCTTTGTTAGTCATGAGATCCGACATTATTTCATGAACAGATATAAAGAATCAGAAAGTGCATAAAAAATTTGAAACTATATATTTGTCTTTAATTTGCGCAAACGGCAAAATTTATTGTATTCCATCATAGAATTACTTTGAATTTTATTTATCTTTAGCTGAAATTTCGGGCTCGGGCGGGCTCGGGCGGGCTCGGGCTCCGACTTAAATAATATTGCTCGGGCTCGGGCGGGCTCGGATTAAAAGTCTTCGGGCTCGGGCGGGCTCGGGCTCCAAAAAATGAGCCCGAACTCATCTCTAGTGGAAGTGTCAGAGAGAATTATAGTTCCATTTTCGGTTTCGAAATTGCTCTTCTCCTTATTGGGCATTTTTAATTTCTCGTGTGGAATGAAACATTCAGAGCGAATCTCTCTCTATTTTTTTTTTAGTTCGAAAGGTTTCACTCTTATTTCATCAGTTTTTAATAGTAGAGGAAAGGAAGAGTTTTTTAAAGTGAGTGCTTTCTTTTAACAATGTTTTAAGCAAGGATTTCACTCTTTTTAACACTCTTTTATTAGTTTCACCTGTATGTTTGTTTGTAACCGACTTCTTTGTACTCGATTTTGACCCACTTTAAACGGTCAGATTAAATTTAAACTTTGGAGACTCGTGAAAGATGGATGACGGTACAATAATTTGATTAAGTTTATCCCATTATCCTGATTAGGATCGTCAGAATTAGTAATTTTCTTAGAGATCCTTTGCGTGAGAGCGAGAGAGATGGAGCAAGCGCGCGGTCTACGCATGCGTACCATTTCGGCACTCGGCTCAGCACAATGGAGTAGAACCTTTCTCGCTATTGGTAACTGTATTCAATGGTATGTTTGGGTAGTTACGTTTTTGAAATCCAGATGACAAATCTAAAAATTTTACCTCAATATTGTTACATGGATGTTTGTTCTTGTTGTAGTCGTTATGAAACTTGATAGTTGATTAGAGGCCTTTTTCCTTTTTAGTAAGGAAGGTAGCATTTAACTGCAGATTAATTACTACTTTGGTGGACAGCAGCGGCGTAGGTAGAGGGGGGCTGAGGTGGCTGCTGCTCACCCCCCCTCCAAAAAAAATGGGACCCTTTCCTTAGCTTACAATTTGATATTTAGCTTACAATTGAACTTTAGCTTTAAATTTGATACCCAACCCACCCCGAAATAAAATCCTGGCACGGTACTGGTGCACAGTGAAAATAAATTATCTCACAGTTTGTACTTCCCAACTTAGTGTTCCTTAGTGTATTATGACAGATATCGAAAATTAAAAATAAATTTTAAATAAATACAGTTTAAAAAAACTGAAAAACATGCTTTTATAGCAAATCGAACTAAAAAGTGAAAAATAAAAATATAGTTTAAAAAAACTAAAAAACACGCTTTAGTGATAAATTGAACTAACTAAAAAGTGAAAAATAATTCTTAATATAGAAATAAATCAATGAACGAAAAATAGTATTATTGTCAAACAAGCCTGGGGTGCTCCATATATCAGTTCTTGAGAATATACGATCGGTACGATTAGTACAAAAATGATACAAAAAATATAGCACAAAGCGCCCCACACTTTTTTCACAGTAATACTATTTTTCGTTCATTAATTTATTTCTATATTAAGAATTATTTTTCCCTTTATAGTTAGTTCAATTTATCACTAAAGCGTGCTGTATAGTTTTTTTAAACTATAATTTTTTTATTAATTTCAGCCCCAAAATTAGTTTTTGTAAAAGAAACGATCTATCTGAAAAAAATTTTGATGAATTAGTTTTCTTCATTTTGGTCTTTCTGAACATTATAAAGGGTGTGTGAAAACTTATTTTAAGAGAGTATATTTTTTCCTTAAATTTTTTTTTTATCATTTTCTGCATTGCTTAGTAAAAGACAACTTTATCATTTCTTTTCTTAATATCAGCATGATTTTGAGTACTGTTAGAGATTTTAGATAAAGAAAAATATTAATAAAATTTAGCACTTTTTGATGTCAGTGTATAGATTTTATTGAAAATATAGTAACAATCTTTTTATAACAACAGGGTCAGCTTAGCGGCTTTTCTTGAATTAGTTTAGAAGCTAAAAGTCGATATTATGGAAATATTCGAATTATAGAAGCTAATGGCTAAAACTTACCTTTGTAACATTGGTTCCATATTACCCACATTGTCTTTCTCACTTCATCTTACTCTCGAATTTATAAGAGAGAACTGTTTATAAATTTCGCATACATATATTTCTTCACACGAAAGAATATCCTATATGACTCCTATTGAATTTAAACTGTAGCGACTTATTAAAAATGTTCTGAAGCAAGGAGAACTTTTCGTGATCACAGCATCATTTTTATTAATTACTTTTTGGATGAAAAGTTTGCTGATCTATATCTCACTTTGTAGTTATAATACAGTGCGGATTTAAATGAGAAATTTCAGGAAAGTTAAAACTTCAATTTTACATTTTTTACTCAAATATGTACTCAATGTACAAGTGACGGTTGGTAATTTTAACAATGGGATTTGGAAATCCATAATATGCTCAGTATTATTGTCTAAAGGTGAATTTCTTTCTCGATTACCCTACTTTAGCGAAAAAAAATGGTACTCTAGAGTAGACATGCAGAGTAATTTAATTAAATCGATTAACATTTAATTATCTAGGTGATTTTAGTTGGCTGCTCATAAATAGAGTACTAAGATTCTAATTTTTAAATGGCTGAAATTACTAACGCTTGTAGTATTTTATCCATTTTCAGATAATTTAAACATTAAGAAAAAAATTATATATTTTGCACGAATTTACACGTTTAAAAACACTTCCGACGCTTTAGTTTTTATTTATTTGTTATCTTGTAGACAGAGAGCCACATTTTTGGAATTATCCCTGAAGGTTGCCAAAAAAGAAAAAAAAATCCAATAGATGGAGATATCTAGGTATAGACAAGTTGCAAACCATAGTTACTGATCTGAATAGGCCTCTAAACCTTTTTCATTTTAATTAGTTAAATCTGCAGAAGTATGAATTAAAGATCATTAGCAAGTCCTTGGCTCATTTAATTTGTGAAATTTAAATTCTCCAAATAGTAAATGATTGGTTTTTTGAGAACTCATAGTTTGATCCAATACGATTCTAATACATAGTTCAATTTATTTAATATGATAAGGTTTTATCATTATCCTAAATAATCACACGAGTACAATCAAATAAACGGAGAGTATTTTTCTTTTAATACTGCTAATGAGAGGATCTCGCATAAGAATGAATCTATGAAAAAATTAGAAAAAAATATTACACATCATATGTTTTATTACGTACATAACGTATATGAAATAAATATGTAGGTATGCGTATTTATTTATAAGTTAATATTTAATATTATGTATTATCAATACTAAATTCGTTATTTTTAATACCGAAAAATAAGTTTAAAAGTACCTCTGTATGAAATTTCTTCTAAAACATAAAATGATTTTAAAATGTAAAGTTGAAATTTCACCAAAAATTTAACGCCATATATAAATAATAGAGTTTTGACCGAATTATTCTTCTAGACGTGTTCTTTTAAAGTAGTGGTCTATCAGGTTATTTCTGCCTGCATTATTAGAAGTATCATGATGTTTAAATTTAACAAGCCTATTAACATTTTTTATAAGTATACAAAATTTCCTGATCACACAAATTCCAACTAAAACTTGAAATGTTACTAATAAGGAGCAGAATCTTACGTTCTTTCCGATGTACTAGAACGCTATAGTTATTGTAAACAAATTCTAAGACTATTAATCCTACAAAAGTCAAGTTGCTGTTAAATAACTTTAAAAACTTTCACTGCTTAAAAAAGAGTATCTATTATACACCATTCCATAAATTCAACTAATAAATTGTAAGCACTAATATACCATTTCAGGATGAAACGAAGACATGTCCGTTAAATTAAGATATAATGTTGCTTTTGAACCAGAAATTATATAGTCTGAACTATCAGTTCGACGAAGGATTAGAGAACTGCCATCAAATCTCAACTAAGTCTAAGATTTTCGGAGTGGAGTTGCGTTCCTGGTCCATTTCCAACTATCCTTTGCGTCAATCATCGTGTCTCATCGGTTTATCATATGGCGGGTTCTCTCTCTTGGACATTTTAATGCGCAAATTAGTTATAAATTTACATGTTGCAGCAAGGACACCAGATTTATATACTTTCTGACACTGGGCATTTGTAACTAATTTACATGGTTTAACTCAAAGCTTTAGAACTTGAAATAATCAGACATAATAAAATTTTGATTATATTACCCTAATTATTTTCTGTGCGTGCATGTAGATAATTAAACTAAACTTCTATAAAGTGAGACATTGTAAAATATTCTTTAAGAGGAGCGTAGCTTGATGATTTTGTGCCCGTGGTTAAAGTCTTCCGTCGAAGCCCCCCCCCCCAAGCAGATACCCTCGAGTAGGCTTCATAAAATATCTCATAAATGTTTTTTTAATTAGACAGAAGTGTAGAATAATAATATACTTAATTTAGTTGAATGGTATGCTAATTTGATTCTTTCACTTATACTGCAATATTTGGATTTAGAATTATTCATATTTCAACAACATTTATACAATATTTACGCAAAAAATAAATTTCAAAATTCAGTAACGTTCATGAAGATCCATAGTATAATTAGCACTACATCAAAATCAGCATTTTCCTACAAGGGTTTACCGGAACCGCGAGTGCCACAAAACACTGTTAAGGGTTGCGCAAGAAGAAATAACATACACGGAAAACACTTTTTTTAAATTTTTTTAAATTTTTTTTTAAATAAACTGATTCGGTATTTTACTCAGGTAACTTAGGTAGAGGAAGCGAGTAACTTAGTAGAGGAAGCGAGACTATGAAAATTCTCTAGACGATTATAATCTGCATTGTTCGTTTAGAACATTGTTTTTACTGACGAAACCCGCTTCTGCCCGCAACACCACGATGGTCGGTTCAGAGTCTGGGGACACCGTACTGAGAGGCTGCTGGACTATTGCCTTGTGCATCGCCATACTTATCCTGCACCCTGTATTATGGTTTGGGGTGGTATTACGACTTCTGCAGCTCCTTAGTACTTATTGCCGGTACATTGAGCTGCCAGCGCTAAATCTATGGGGTATTGCTGTCCGTTGTCTTCCGATACTTTCAGAGCTAGCTAGCGGCCAAATTGGAACAGGATAATGTTCGACCACATGTGGCAAGCAATGTTCAAGACGTGTTCGTCACTTATCAGATTGCATTGCTGCCTTGGCGTCCTAGTTCTCCCAATCTATTGGCTATCGAAAACGTCTCGTCGATGGTTGCAGAAGGACTTGCCTGTGATACACTCCCCACTGCTACAACAGATCAACTTTGGCAATATGCGCAACCAGCACGGACTGCTATACCCTAACAACGCATACAAAGCCCCTTTGATTCAATGCTTAGCCATGTAGTAGAGGTTAAAGCTAGAAATGGCGGTAACACTTAATGCTGATTTCAACACCTTCTTCACTTCACAAGGGGCTGTATTTTCTATCATTTGATCTTTGTACAACGTGTTATCTCCCAAATAAATTTTTCTATATTATCCCTGGTCCTTCATCGTGTTGCATTTTGGATGGCCAGCAGTGTAGAATGTGCTCGATATATTAATTAGGTGATATAACAAAGTATCATCCTTTCAACATCAGATATCAAAATAAACATGCGTTGACTTAAATCACTTTTCAGTGGCTCTCTTGGAAAAAAAATCACATCGGAAGATCTCGTTTTAAAGTTAGTAAAAATTAATAAAGAGAAATGTAGCTAGTAAAAATTAATAAAGAAAACATTGACTGCATATTTTCGCTACTATTTTTTTGTATTGTATAGCCATTACCGACGTTGTTTACCTTTATCTCTGAGCCTGTTTAATGGTGTAAAGCTGAATTTTGTATATTACCTTATTAATATGTGAGGCTCACTTTTCTAAATGTGTTTCTTTTCTACGGTGGCTGCATAAAAATTTGTACAATTTTTAGCTTTGTAATTTATTGTGTATGTCTGTTGTCAATATTTAAGGAAGAAAAGCATAGGTCAATGTTTTTGAGATGCGTATATACTTCTATGTTTTAGATGAAGGAGATGAATTTATTTTTTATCAATCTTTGTTAAACTGCATATTGGCATAAGAAGCCTGAGCATGCAACCCAAGCATAAGCCAGATTAGACAAAATGCTTTGGACTCTGGAGAACATGAATGCTGGGGTTTACTAGAACTTGAATACTTTTACAAAGTTTGCATAAGATTATAAAGATTATTAGACACTGGTCTAAATTATTTCATATAGACTTACTGCATCTCAGTAAGTCAGTTCAAAATTCAAACAACTGATATTGAATCAAACAGTAAATCTCTAGATGTAATGTAATATTTGATTCTGCACATTCCATTATTTTAATGTTTATTGGCACTATGCCTTATACTGATAATGCATTCTGATGCAACGCATTTACCATGTACTTATATATTACCTGTTTTTGTTTACAAGTACCTTCCACGCGTTTACGCATGCATCGGGTATACTTTATCACACGAGACAGAGCTTTTGATGAACTTACCCATGGAAAGTACCCATGCCAGTATATCGTTCCTTTGCGATTCGTTCCCTTGATCAGTGGAAACGATCCCGAGTGGGAGGTCTTTCATTCTTAAACTTACGGGACTTACAGATCATAAAATGTATTTTCAGAAATAATTATCAAAAAATTAACTAAACGTCAAATTTCACCAAAAACGCACCCTTTAAATCACATATTCATGCAACACTAATTTATTTTAATTCTTAAAATTTTCTCCATGAATTTAACTATAACTGTAATCAAAAGTGTCTCACTTTTCACTTTTCTAGAAATTTCTGTTTGAAATATATTCTGATTCAAATTATTTAAAAAAAAAAAATATCAGTTATATTTTTATACGGCGTTCTTATGCCTCGCTCTATTGTTAAAGTTTATCAAGATATAATATTTTTTCCGAAAAAGAGACCGCTATAGTACTATATTAACACGTATACATTTCCGGATGGGTAATGACACTCTGTACGTTACCCCCTTTTTATCCCATGGTCCAATCACAGCCTCCCTCCTAGAAGTTTGACATACTATCTCTAACCCACAAATCTGATAGAGTTCCGCATTCGTGATCCCAGATGCATTCTGAAACTTAGAACTGATATAAAAGTAAGTGATTTTTAGATTTTAAGTATTTATAGCTTGGCGTTTTCTTTTATTTCTACAAATATTTGATTTTTTATAATTTATTGTTTTTTCTGTGCGGGACTTGATATATTTGCGAATTTATTTTGAAAAGTTTAACTTTTCGAAAAAAATATTTATGCCAGTATTATTATTTTCGATTTATGGCATCTGAATTTCTTTCTTTATTTTAAATTTGAGAATTTCCATGATTATTTTCACTAAAATAAAAGAAGTCTTTAATGAGCTATACTTCTACATTAAGCTGTAGAGTATGTTAAGAATTAAATCCTTGTATAGAACATACAAACGTGCGTAAATTTTTTACCCAGTAATGATATTTATAAGTTATAGAAATTACTTACTTTTTATACGAAAAGTTTTATGCATACCATCACCATAACTTTTATTTTGGAAGTTTTGATTGGAGTTTTTTTTCGGGTTTCCGATTTTTTTATTATTATTATTTTTGGTTGTTGTTGCTGTTCGTTTCATTCACTCTGTCTATAATGAAATAATAAATATATTAAAATTTGTTTCATAATTAAAATATATATATAACAAATGCCCAAATTAATAGATTAAGTGTATTCAAAGTACTTTAAAAGTTTTTGAAATTTTTTAAGTTTTTTCTTAGACTGAAAGTTAAATTTATTCAAGCATTTAAATCTGATAAACTATACTTTTTATAATGATGTTAATAAGTATATTAAAATGAAAACAGTAAGAAATCAAAAATTATTTTATGTATTTTTAGAACTGTTATCACATGCTATAATTAATACAATGATGGATAAGTTGAAAATTTTACAATTCCTGTTTAAATAATTCTGTATCTAAAATTTTAAGAACGATTTGAAACTATATTTATCATTTCTACATACCATTAACCAGAAGCACTGCCAAGAGAAATTTGAATTCCCCTTTCCCGAAATTTGGTAATCAAGCCTTTTTGTGAAATGTTCCATCTCCTTCCTTTGAAAGAGGAGAGAAAAAATTTTACTTCCTCTCCCTACCGATATGTTTTATTTTAATAATCTATTTTTGAAAAAGAGTCGAATAAAATAACAAGCACTGTGTTTTTTAGTTGCTCTTTAAAATACGAAATTCATTAACCCTTTGAGGCGCAAACCTTTCCCAATGCTGAAAAAAGGGCAGCCGTTGCCATCGCTCAACTTAACTACCAGCAAGATGGCGGACGATCGAAACGTTCATCGCGTGCCACAGATCTAGTGATACCTTTTTGACGCAGCTGGCTGTGCGCGGACACAGCCAGCTGTCGTCAAAAAAGGGTCTCTAAATCTGTGGCACGCGATGAACGTTTCGATCGTCCGTCATCTTGCTGGTAGTTAAGTTGAGCGATGGCAACGGCTGTCCTTTTTTCAGCATTGGGCAATCTATCCAGCTATTCTCGCGTTCTTCCATTTTTCAGCAAATGCCAGTGCTGTTAAAAATAATCGTGACAATTTTTTTACGGGAAAGGACGTGCTCAAAAGTAAAGGATTCTCGTGTAGCTATGTCACCCGCCACTATTTTTATAGAAATCCAATCTAGTCTTCGTGACTGGCAACAGTAAAAACGTCAGAGTTGGGTGTTCCCAGAGCGGAATCACTGCGCTTTAAAGGGTTAAACTAGGCTTATTTATTTAAAATTAGTAAATAATCAACTAAAATACCTAGTAATAATTCTTTTTATAAAGAAATGTAATACTAATTATATTATGCAATATTTGGGATGATTTTCCATTTATTTTTTGCCTAGTCTATATTCCTTTTTTTTTTTAATAACACGCTAAAATGTGTTTTGTTGAATTTAAAAAAAAAAATTGTTTGTTTAAGAAGTTTGGTCGTTTTGTTTTCTTCATTTAACAGAAGTCAGTTGCTTATTCAATTAAATCGATTTCACAAAATGCCTTTTTAAACTAACAAACTATTTTATTGGATCCATAACTAATTATATTAAGTAAAATTCATCAGAAATCAATTCACGTATGCGTCAATGGACGCTGCAATACAGATAATTGATTGGTTACACAAGAAGTGCTGTAACGTCTGTTATAAATACATTTATTTGCAGGTGATATGAAATGCAAAGCTCAACTTATAGAGTGGGGGTTTTTCTGAGTTCGTTGAAAGTTTGAGAAGTAAGTCTAGTTAGTTTATTTATTCATTAAAATTAAAATTTTTATTTCAGCGATTTTACATGTTTAGAAATTTAAAGAAACTCGATGTCATTTTTTTTTTGTCCGTAACTTCGTAAAGCAATGCGAATTGCTTTTCTGTTCGTATCTTTACTGAAAATTCGCTATCTAGTTTATTTGCCTTTATAATAACCAATCAAGTTTACTAATAAAAAAACTTTGTTAAGCAAACTTATATTTAATGTTTTTCTTTTTTAACATAGTTGTCCAATTTATATTATCTGTGAGGACATAACTTAATATTAACAGCTTGTCTCAGTCTATTGACTCAGCACGATTTGTTAGCATAAAACCCGAGCAAAATGTTTCCGTGGTTTCAATATTTTCCTAAATTTGATCTGATTATAATTAATATTAAATAATGAAAGTGACACCAATATAAGTTATAAATGTTGAGTATGTTCACACATCCAATATAAAGGAGACTACTCTGCTAAAACAATAACATTAACATATAAGTTTTCTTAATACATTTTTTTTTAATTAAAGTGAAAACTTGGGTATCTGTATATAAGGACGTTTAAACTTCATGTGTTGTTCGGTTCAGTGCAACAGAACGGTTGCCGTTGTGTACCTGTATATTGTTCATTAAAATATGTTCATTTTAGTTTAAAGCAGTTGACTGGTGTCGCTTTATTTAACAACCACTGCGTCAAGTGGTTATGGGCCCAGGTGCCCTGTTAACTGTAAAAGATTTGATTTAAAAGAATTTAAAGGCGAAAAGCTTACAGAATGGCGGATATAACGTCGGACTATTTTAAGCTCCCGGTCCTAAAGTTTGATGGGACGAATTATCGTCGATGGTCATCAAATATGCGTGCAGCGTTAATGGGAGTTGGAGCCTGGCGGATTTTCAGCGGTGAAGTTCCTGCAGCTGACGACGGGGAAAGATCTACAGGTCTCGCTGACGGAAAGGATGGAAGTTCAATCACCGGCATCGACAGCAAGGAGCGCGACCTTTACTTACGTCTCAACGAGAAGGGTTTTGCTCTCATTTACGGCAGTTTAGAAGAAAGGTATCAACTTCTACTGGATGATGTAAGTTCCTGTAAAATTGCCTGGAAGATCATGAAGGACAATTTCGATATGGACAGTCGTGCTAAACTAGTAAGACTTTTAGATGAATTTTTTTGCATAAAGTTTGATTCAGATAATGAAACTATTGGTATGTTTATTGAAAGAGTAAAGCAAGCAGCGTCCAGGTGTAATGAAAGTAAACACAAGTTAGACGATTTGTATATAAGTTTTCAATTAATTAGAAATTTACCAGATGAATATAATGGTGTACTTCAGAATTTGTATACTGTAAAAGATGAGGAATTTACTGTCGAAAAAATTACAGAAGCATTACTTTTAGAGAACAGCCGTTTAAGTTTAACGCAATATGATAAAGTGAAAAGTGAAAATATGAATGTACTTTTAACTAAGCGGAATAAGTATGACGATAGTCGTAAATTACAAAATTTGGAAGGGAAACGGAATTCCGCTAAAATTGGCCCTTGTTTTTCCTGCCACGAATTCGGACATTTAAAATTCAATTGTAAAGTAAAACCTAAGTTTCGTAAACAAGATCAAAAATTTAAAGATGGGTCGTGCAATATAACTGAAGCACATTTCGGGAATAATGTTGGTATTGCATCAAATATTGCTACTCCCTCCCCTTCTTCATTTAATTCACCATTCACTTTTACTTTAGATACAGGTGCAACAAATCATTTTACAAACGACCGAACACATTTAATGAACTTTAAAGTAATAGAAAATCAAAGTTTATCTGTAGCTATTCGGAATGGAAGCGCGCCTATTAAAGGAATGGGGAATATGAAGTTTAAGGTAAATTGCAATGGTCAGTTCAATGTCGTAACTTTATATAATGTACTTTATGCTCCTGATTTAAAAAGAAATCTTCTTTCAGGAATAAGGCTTGATAAGTGCGGTTATAAAACTATTTGCGGTAGAGGTAGAGCCGATGTATTCTTTCCTGATAGGATTAAGTGGATTTCATTTAAATTATCTGATCAATTTTATGAAGTAAATGTGATTTGGGATAGCGAATTAGAAAAAGTCGAAGTGGAAAATGTTAGCGTAAGCCAGACATCTCACGATGAAATTTGGACATGGCATCGTAGATTAGCACATTGTAATTTTAAAAAGCTATCAGATATGTCTAGACATGGAGCCGTACGGGATTTACCGAAAATTCCCCCTTCTAAAGAAATTTGCAATATTTGTCAGGAAGCTAAATCAAAGCGGGCATCTTTTCCTGAATTGGAAAGAACGCGAATAGACTGTCAATTACAACGAGTACATATGGATGTATGGGGACCTTCCCCTGTTAAAACCAAAGTGGATTTAAATATTTTGTTTCCATGATTGATGAGTACTCCCGTAGAGTTTGGATTTATCCTCTGAAACAAAAATCAGATGTATTTGAAAAGTTTAAATTATTTTTAACGATGGTTGAAAAGCAAACGGAAAGGGAGTTGAAAAGTATTAGAACGGATAATGGTTTAGAGTTTTGTCATGATAATTTTACGCAATTCTTAATGTCTCGCGGAATAAAACATGAGAGGACTGTTATATATACACCAGAAATGGGTGGTATAGCTGAGCGATTTAATGGTTATGCATTTGATGCAGTAAGAGCACTACTATTAGAATCAAAACTCAAGAAAACATTTTGGCTTGAAGCCTTGTTTACCTACATTCATGTTAGAAATCGTTGTACTGTAGGGAAGAAATGTAAAAGTCACTTAGAGCTTTGGTATGGCTCAAAACCCTCGGTGAAACATTTACGAGTATTTGGCTGTTTAGCATACGCACATTTACCGAAGCAAAAGCATGATAAACTGTCTGCAAGATCAATCCCGGGTATTATGATAGGGTATGCAATTAACACAAGAGGTTATAGAATCTACATCCCCTCCACACAAAAGGTAATTGAAACGGTTCATGTAAAATTCGATGAAACGAAGATGGCTATGGATGTTTTGGGAGAATTAAATAACACACCTACACAAATTGAAACATTCCCTCATGAAAAGAATTTAACAATAGCAATTCCAATAATAGATCCAGAAAATACGTTAAATTTTAATTCAAAAGAGCGTGAGTTAGACGAACCTCTTGACTGGAAACGTGAAATTAAAACAAATAAATGGGGACGTACATATGTTTATTACTACCCAAAATTTCCAGACAAGTCAATTCGTCTTAGAAGTTTAAATGATGTTAAAAAATATTGTTCAGAAAACGGAGTTGTATTTAAACCTGAAAATTTTAACTTTTCTAGTAAGCCCTCCCCTCCAGAAAAAGAAGAGGAGGGAGATCAAACTGATAGTGACACTATAGATTCATTTTCAGAAACCTAAATAAATTTAGTTGAAGTTAAAATTCCATGTAATTACGAAGAATCTCAACAATTGCCCGAGAAACAAAAATGGTTTGAGGCAATGCAAAATGAATTAAAAACTTTACAAGATAGAGATGCTTATAGCATAGTTCCCAAACCAAGTGGAATTAAAGTATTGGGAAGTAAATGGGTATATACGTTGAGAAAAGATTTTGAGGGAAAAATTAAACGTTTCAAAGCCCGTTTAGTAGCTCAGGGATATCGGCAGATTGAAGGTATTGATTATAAAGAAGTATTTTCTCCCGTTGTAAATTTTACCTTAGTAAGGTTATTTATGTCAATTCTTGTTGTTCGAAAAGGATGGATTTCACGACATTTAGATATAAAGAATGCATATTTATATAGTACATTAAATGAAGAGGTGTATATAAATCAACCACCAGGTTTTCAAAATAAAATGTTTCCTAATCATGTATTTAAATTGAAAAAGGCTTTAAATGGCCTGCATCAGTCTGGTAAAGAATGGTTCATAAAACTAGACAAAACTTTCCTGGAATTAGGATTTCAAAAGTTAGAAAATTGTAACAGTGTGTATCAATTTAAATTTATTGTTCTTATACTTGTATATGTTGATGATTTTGCTGTATTTGCTAAAAATGAGGACATTATGCAAAAAGTATTTGAGTTGATTAAATTAAAGTTTGAATTTAAAAATTTAGGTATAATTTCAACATTTTTGGGTGTTCAGTTTGAATATCTTAATGGTGATTTAATTATGCACCAGAAAACCTATATATCAAAATTGAAAGAAACCTATCCGGACATTCCAGATAATAAAGTTAAAGTACCTATGAGTTCTGGGGTAGTTATTAAAAAGTCCGGAGAAGATGAGGGTATTTCTGAAAATCCGTATAGAAATTTAATCGGATCCCTCCTCTTTTTTGGCAAGTAGGACAAGACCAGATATAAGTTTTCCAGTTATTTTACTGTCCCAATATTCTAGTAAACCAACAGAGACTCACTGGAGATTATTGTGTCAAGTACTTCAATATGTAATAGGAACTATCGATTACTGTATAAATTTAAGTAAATGTACAAATTATGATATAATTGCATTTTCCGATGCTAGTTGGGCATCCGATAGGGATGATAGAAAATCAATAAGTGGTTACATTGTTTTAATTGGAAATGTTCCAATCTCATGGAAAACGTGTAAACAAAAATGTGTTGCACTTTCCAGCATGGAAGCTGAAGTTATTGCCCTTTCGGAGACTGTAAAAGAAATTATTTGGTTGACTAAAATACTCGAAAGTTGTTCAAATTTAAATTTACCTCAGTCTTTATCGAAAGTTTATTGCGATAATCAAAGTGCCATACATTTTTCTAAAAATTGTAATGATAGTCAAAGAACTAAACATATTGATACAAGGTATTTTTATATAAAGGAACTGTTGGAAATGAAAAAATTTAATTTATTGTATGTATCTGGTAATCAAAATTTAGCAGACATATTGACAAAAGCTTTGCCATATGAAAAGTTTAATTTTTATTGTAATTGGATGATGGATTCAAATTTCTTCGACCGTCGGTACGATGGGGCCGGATTGTCAGGGTCACAAGGTTTCGTTCCGACGTCCAAGAGAAGAAGAAACCAGGTATATGCAAATGTACGCCCGAGAGATGGCGTGGCTGTATATAAGGACGTTTAAACTTCATGTGTTGTTCGGTTCAGTGCAACAGAACGGTTGCCGTTGTGTACCTGTATATTGTTCATTAAAATATGTTCATTTTAGTTTAAAGCAGTTGACTGGTGTCGCTTTATTTAACAACCACTGCGTCAGTATCATTAAGTCAAATAAACTAGATAGCACGTTATGTGGAAAAAGTTTGTGTAGATATACTTATTTTATTTTATCAAGGACACGAAAACGATTTTACTAAATCTCACAAACAGAACATAAAAACATTGATAAATCGCTTAAAATTGAATTTCTAGATGCATAAAAATGCTAAAATAAAATGGAAATTTAATGAATAGACAGACTTACCTCCGAAACTTTCAATCGGCTCAATTGTTTAGTTGGTTTAAGAAAATAACATAGTAAAATTAAACAAATAATTTTTTTAGTTTAACAAAACAATTTTGTTAAATAAACCACATTCAAACAGTTAACAGAGCAAGTATGTTAAGTTAAATCTACAAAACATTTGTTAATTTCCAGTGAATAGTCTGGCTGTATCAAAGAAATGTTTTGCTGATTTAAGCAAATATTTTGAACAAATTAATTTTGTTAAAATTAAAAAAGCTTCTTTGGTTCTATATCAAATGGATATATGTATACAGAGTGTCCAGTAGTAATGCTGTCCAATGGTTATTTCCTAAACCGTTAGTCAGAGACAAATACTTCCAGTTGCAAAAAGGCTTTAAATTGTATAATCTATTATATCAGAAACAATTGAGGTCAATAAATAAATTCCTATAAAATTTGCGAGATTTAAATTTTTATACGGTTTTGAGATTTTGCGAAAATTATTTCAAACCGCATAAATTTTTGTTCACGCATCACGTAATAACGACTAAGGCGAATGAAATGAAGTTTGGTGACATAATCCGTAAGCACTCTACTTAAACTATAACGTCAATTTTTTTGAACATTTTGGCTAGATTTTGAGATTTTGCGAAAACTGCGTAGATATTTGTTTGCGCAATACGTCGTAACCACTAAAGTCAATGAAATGAAATTTGGATGATATTATATGTGGTCACTCAACTTAAACTATAGGCGTAAAATGTTTTTAAAATTTTGATTACATTTTGAGATTTTGCGAAAATTGTTTCTTACTGCAATACTTGTTCTCACATCATGTAATAACAACTAAGGAAAATTAATTAAATTTGATGACATGATAGTCACTCAAATTTTAAGCAGCGGTATTTTAAAAAGTTTTAGTAAATTTTGAGATTTTTCGAAAAATTTTTTTAAATACATAAATGTTTGTTAACACATCACGTAAGAACAACTAAAGCGAATGAAGTGAAATTTGGTGACATAATAGGTGAACCTGAAACTTAAACTATAGCCGTGGAATTTTTTAAAAATTTGGATTAGATTTTGAGATTTTGCAAAAATTTATTCAAAGTGCGTAAATATTTCTTTGTCTATTACATATTAACCATTGAAGGGAATGAAATAAAACTTGGACTATAAACGTCAAAGTACTTCAATTTTTTTTTATAGAACTAGAGATTTTGTGAAATTTGAGAAATGTTTGTTCCATTCCTGAGAAATGGTAATGGAATTGAAATTTGAAATTATGTTATTTGGCAAGTTAATATAAACTATAGATGCCAAAATTGTTTTAAATATTTCATAGATTTTGAGATTTTGTGAAAATTGAGTGCATGTTTGTTCCCTGCCTGAAAAATGACAATGGAATAGAATGAAATTTGCAATTGTGTTAGATGATAGATTAATTTAAAGTGTAGATGAAAAAATTGTTTTAAATATCTTGGAGATTTTGAGAGTTGGTGAAAATCGTATAAATGTTTACTCTCGCATCCCTAAAAAATGGCTTTAGAGAATAAAATGAAATTTAGAAACATGATCATCAATGACGGTTAAAACATTAAATGTCAGATTTTTTAAAAAATTGAATACATTTTAAAACTGAGCAAAAATTGCGTATTTTATGGAATCGCTTTAAGGGGTCTGAAAATCATTATATATCTATTTCATTTTTAATAATTTCGTCAACTTTTTAAATGTTTATTTGCGTTTTTGGGTTTTTTGAAATTTGTGCGGAGTTTTCTGGAGGAATTATATTAAAATATTACTGGTGCATCTAACCAATTCTTTTCCTTACATTATCCTGAATATTTTTTCAGGTTACATTGTCCACTTAACTGTAATAGATAAAGAATTAAATCGTGTAACCACCTTTTTGGGACACCTGTGTATTGAAAAATTATCTGAAGATAACCTTCTGAATAACTATTAACTGCATTTTCTAGAAATTTTATGCAATATTAATGACTATAACATCATTAACTAAAATGTCAATAAATCCTAATAAATAACTAAAATGTCAAAAAATGTTGAAATCCATTATTTTTACCTAGTAATTGACACCCCATCTTAAATAAATAAATTAATTTATTTATTAAAAGTAAACTGTACAGACTTATTTTATGTACTTTTATCATATAATTCATTTTATTTTCATTTCTAAAACGAAATATGCTTCAAATCGAAACAGGCTAATAATGAATGAATCTTATTTCAGTATTAAGCCAGCTACTGAGAATCAGACTTTTTTTTTAGCACTGAGTTTAAAATTCTAGAGCCCCCTGGAGGAAAAAAAAATTGCATAAAATTGAGGGCAAATGTCTAAATTTGTACTACTTAGCACCATTTGATAACAGTTTTAAAATAAAAGCTTATTATAATAAATTATCAGCCAAAGTGCCAATTACTGGAGTACCTATCCTAAACTATGAGGGAATTGTTTTGGTAAACTAATGAAATTATGATGTAACAGGAAAAGTAGATCCGTACTGCTGTTGCGATAATTTTATTGCGACCGGCATAAATCAAGCCATATAGATGCCACTAATTTCCTAGAGGGGTCTTTTAAATTTACAACTAATGGACAGTAGATATCTGTTTACAGATTATGTTAGTCAGTGACTTCGACAGCATTTCAGAATTTGTAGGAAACTTTTAACACCGTTGCAAGAGAACACTTTTAACCTATTTTAGTTGCGATTTCCCTTAAAACTGGGCAAGTTGTGTGTGCGTGTGTGTGTGTGTGTGTGGAGGGGGGAATTACTTCGAATATGAGTCTTTTTTTTAAATATTTTCAATTTCTTAGTAAATTTACTTAAATTTCATTGCTTTAGAAGCAACTTATTACATAGGTTGCCTCAGAAGGCTCTATACTTGTTTTTAGGAATGGGGTATATGAAGACTAAGCAAATAGTAGTACATAACTCCGTCTTATTCGCACATTTATACATACACACAAAAAAAAAAAAAACATTAAACGATAGTCATATGTTTCAAATGGGGTCCATAATCTAAGTATACATTCGTTCTCCTAAAATTGCATGATTCAAAACGAAACTTTTTTTAACAATATTTTATAGGTTAATGCTTTTACCAAAAATACAATTAATTTCTGGAAAAAGGCGGAATTTTAGACGATTTTTCAACTCTTCATTTACAGTGTACTGATACATGAAAACAATGTTTGCATTCCTATGTTTTACCGAGATGTTTAGTGTGCTTTATTATTCCTAAAAATTTGATAAGAACTTTCTGAGGCACCCTACATTGGGTACTGGTGTAAAGCTGTGAATATGGTCCAAATTTAACTTTTAAAATTTATATACTGTTCAAATTTAGAGGTTTAAATATATTTTTATTTTCTCACTTTAATGATTTTTCTCAAATAATAATTTTCGAAATTATATCTTAAAATTGTATATGGCATTCTTTTGTCAGGAGGAACGAAATACTCATTTAGGTATCGTAAAAAATAGACTTCGTGAAGAAAGCAGCAAATCGTAGATAAACAGTGAATTAGTATTTTTTACAGGAAGAAATTTCATGACTTTTTTTTTTCAAGAAAGATATGGAAAACAAATTTCAAAATGCTCTGAAATTGATATTTTATTATTCGTGTGTATTACATTTTACAAGAAATTTATCTTTGGAATAGGGAGGTATATGTTAAAAGAAAGTATTCGCTCTGTTAGGATTTTTAAAAATATTTTCTTATTGAGCGTGTACGTTACATATATCATACACATATCAAATTTTGTGTTGCTTCAGTAGTTTCAACTTCACAAAACATTGATATACGTGGAATTGACATTTCCTTCCGGTTCCCTTATTAGGGGAAATCAATAAAAGAAAGAGCAATTAAAAAAACTAAATTCTACTATAGTTGACGGCTAACTTTTTGATTCCATATTGCAGGGGTTCCCAAACTTTTTTCGCCGCGGCACCCTCAGGCCAAAAACATTTTGCGGCACCCTTCTCAGGCTGGAAACTTTCACAGGAGGTTACCTTTAAAGTAATTAGGTTAGAATGAAACGGTTTCGATGCATTTTTCTTGCTTCTTTTATGCTGTTTCTAGGGCTAACTATCAAGAAAGTACTCTCTTGGGAAAGTGATATGCAATTTTGACACCCCTCTCCCATTTCAGGGAGTTCCTGGAAAAGAGAGGCTACTGGAGACTGAACTCTCTCGAACTTGACTGCAATATTTTTATTTTCGCCCACTTGGTCACTAATTTGGCTAACTTTTTTCTGGGATACCGGTTATGAAGAAATTATTTGATTATACTTCACCCAAACACTTTCTTGATTGATTATCTTCACGGCACCACTGGCATGCGCTTGCGGCACTCTAGGGTGTGGCGGCACACAGTTTGGGAACCTCTGTCATATAGTAATAATCTGGCAAAATAAGTTTTTAAAAATACAGTAAAACCTCTCTATAACGATATTCGATACAACGATAAATCTACTATCTTTGATCAACGATACATCAACTCTAACGATAAAATTTTGGGCCCCGTGGAATTTCTATCCATTATAATCTCTTCTCGATATAACGATACATCTCTCTAACACGAGAATTTTATTTGGTCCTTTAAGTATCATTGTACCGAGGTTTTACTATTTTACTGTAAATAGCTACATTAGATTTCTGAAATTTTACTGGACTTTATTTGAAAAGAAGAATTATTTGTTTTTGCTTTGAAACAATATTCTTAAATTTTAATTTAAAATATCCAACTACATCATCTAAAATACTACATAATTATTTTTTTTTGTAAAATTGATGTGTACTATTCGTGGTTTTCTATTAAAGATATTCAAAGAAAAATCTGGTACCTAAGTTTGTAATAAAATTAAATTATTTTAAAGTGTATTTCTGAAGATTACACTCGTTCCTTCTAATATTTCCTTTCCGTCAAAAATGCAACAATTTATTCATAAATTTATAAATATGACCTTTCGTAAATGACGAGATTTTCACATGTAACAGGTAAAGAGCTGTGCTATTAAAAATAAATAAATAAAAATCTGCTACACCTTCTAAAATTTCTCTGAAAAAACTACAGCAGAACTTGACAATGGAGTCATTTAAGTCTGCAGTTTGAAGAAACAAAACCCGTCTCACGGTCGTGGTACACAAATTAACTTAAAATAATTGCAGCATGCAGCAAAAAATTGAATTGCAGCAAAAAATTGAATATGGTTTTTGACAGGCTGCACTGTACACTGTAATAAACGAAAAACTGTCACGTTTGTGAAAAATAAATAAATAAATAAATAATAAAAAATAAAACTGTAGTTGCTCCCGAGCATTCAATAAATATTAAATAAAAATACATTCAATATATATTGAAATGAGAGAGGGTGTTTGAATAGATTTATACTTTGGATTAATTATAGAAAAATATTTCAAAAGTTTTTAATTTTGGGTTAAATAAAGAAATATGATCGTTTATGTGTTTTCTTTTGTTTAATAGTTAAATATTTATAACAATTCAGATATCAAATTCAATTTCACTAACATCAAACCATTTTATTGGAACACTTTTAAGCTACTAAAATAATTTTTAGCTTCTTCGGAAACATCTAGAAAAAAAATTGATTCAGAAAACATATTTACAGAAATGCAATTCTGGAAATTAGAATTAAGCTGAAAAATCACTAGCGATAACGAAATATCAGATATTAATTTGTAGGTTTGTACACTATAATTTTCTGATTTTTCCTGAACATAAATAACTAGAGGAGCAATTAATAATAATTAAAAGATACTTAAAATTAAACACTAATGAAATTTTATTATGTATTACAATTGAAACTATATCAAAATGTGTTAGAATATTTATTATGGAAATCAATCAAAATACTATTAAAAAATCACTAAAAGGGTTAATATATTTATTCGTGCATTTATTCATAATCAGATTTAGACTATTGTTATGATCTGTGTTTTGTTAATATTTTTGTAGTGTCCATGGATAGACGACACTATCCATGGATAGAGAGATGCCATTACCCCCAAAGGGGTTGGACTTCTATTTGTTGGTCCCTAATTTTGAACCGATTCCAGATGAGGGACCAACCACTACCTGAAAATGCACCTGCAGAGATATCGGCACCCTCGGAGGTATCGTTTAACAACTTGGAGGATATTAGAGCCACGACGGATTTTACGTGCACCAGCTCCCATTAGCGTACACGGTCCCACAGCAGTCGAGCCGAGAGGGAGTTGACCCTCCCAAGCACTGGCCAAGCCGGTTGCTGCTTCACTTGCTGTGATCTCATGGGAACGGAGTTTGGCGCCCAGACCTTTGCGGGACTGTTTTGTTAATGGTCGCTAAGAAAACATTCGACGTTTATATGTTACGTAAAATACTAAGTAGGTCTTTTAAAGGCGTTCTCTGTTTACATTAATGATATCGCAAAACTTCATAGGTGTCCGTAGACAGTGGGCTTCGCAGAAGCTTACTAGTATTTGAGTGGAATACCACCTAGTGAACCGTTAGCCAGACACCATAATAATTATTTATTTATTTATTGGTTATTCTATGAGTTTTGAACTTGTACAAGCACAGAATTTTACTTTAGTGAAAGCGTAAAAATCTGTACAGATTTTTTTTAAACTACAATAAAAATTTTGTTAGTACTGTACCTAGCATTTTTTTTTAATTTAGCACATTTTTTGTGTTATTAAAATAACATAAATACAAATGTAAGTCCTATGTAAAACAGAAATGAAAATATGTGTATTTATACATTTATGCATGAAAACATACATTCATACATAATATAAAGCACCAAAAGAAGAGGGGGGAGGCAGATTCAGTTTTGTCCCTGAGCCCGGACTCAAGTTACATCACTGATTAATCATGAATAGGAATTTGGTGCTCTTTACAACGACTATATACAGTTCACTACGTATAAACAGGGTGCCCCAAAAAAGCTGTAGCACGCTTTAGTTCTTTATCTATTAGAGCAGCGATTCTCAACCTTTAACATCGCGCCATCCAACAAAGGCTAACTTACGGTGGCGCCCCCCCTTCACATTTTTCAGCATACATTCAGTGTTTTAATCTTTAACAATGAACATTTAGTCGAATTTTACACAATATAATGCTATCAGTAAAGTTTGAATGAACATTTTAAGTGAAAATGGATATAATTAAATAAAAATGGATATAATTAAGTAAAAATGAGAATAAAAAAGATGATTTTTTAAAAATCATGCATCACTACTTGCTCTTTGGTTTTTCTCGCACCCCCCTGCAAACGCTCTGCGCCTCCCCTTGGGGGCCGAGCCCCACAGGTTGAGAAACGCTGAATTAGAGATAAGAGGGCAATATAATTTGAAAAAAAATCAAAATAAGGTAGGAAAAAATACTAACTTAAAAAAATGTCCAAAAAAGTATGCAAACAGTTACATTTCTTAAATTTCTATACGACGACATACAAAAAGTTAGCAATTACTGAAAAGTACCCCATACACTAATGAGGTGATGACGAAAATTTGAGAATTACATCCTAAAATGTGTCCGAGGTGTGAATATGAAATATATGCTGACTTAAACCACTTTTCAATGGCTCTGGAAGGAAAAAAATCATGTTCGATGATCCTGCAGAAATTACGTGACAATTTTTTTTTCACGCTATCATTAAACATTCACATTCAAATTCATGTATAGCCCCTGATCATCTTTATCGCCCTGCTTGATTAAATTTGGCGTGTGAGTTTTGATTTAAAACAGTTGCTGAATAATGTGACTTATGAATAAGAACGAGATTTTCTTTTCTTTTTTTTTTAACCTTAATTTGTCTATTATGGTCCAAATCACTATGACAGTCCGATTCTCCCTAAGAAGACGAACACGGCGATATGAATTCAAAGATGTATCTGGGGCGTTTTGTGCTGAAAGTCTGGAACTTTGTACATCACAAATTTTGCGCGGGGAACATTATACTTACTGGCATTTTTTATTTTATTTTATTTTTTTTTTTGTTAGGGGATCGTTACAAATTTAGAAAGTGTAACTTTCTGAAAACTAACGAGAGGAATTTTTTGCTTGACGTAGTCCTTTTTCCTTAACTACCTTATTTTGAACAGTTTTTCAATTTACATTGCCCACCTATCTTTAAAGAATTAAAGCATGTTAATTTTTTATCTATTTTTATCTTAGCGAATAAATTTCGAACAGATTTTATCCTTCAGATTAAAAAATAATTAAAAATAAATTTTGATTTGTGAAGTATTTCAGTTATGTGATCTTAAATGAGTTGCAAAATACTAGATTTTCTATGTCATTTTTCTATTTTCTTAAGCCAGGTTAGTAAATTTTCAAAGATACTTGTGATTTCACATTTGTTATGCAGAAAACACAAATAAAATAGTATGTTTAGTTATAACTAAATTTACTTATAGATTAGAGTCGGATAATTTTTCGAGTAACGGAAAATTTTAACGGGACTAAGACAAACAGGAAAATACTAAATAAATTCATTAAAAATGCTGGATTAAATAATTATTCTCTTATTGTAATGAGCTAATAAAATATAATTAAAATACAATTTAAAGATTAAAACTTTTTTTTAATTTTACCAATTTTATCAGCGGATATTCAACAAATAGATATTTTTATTATAAAATTCGAAATTTAATTCACTCACATGAATTTTTAAGAACAATATTTACAGATGACATATTTTTTGAATTACAAAATTTTATCATTAAGTAATTAATAATGCCAATCTTTATAATGAATAATTTAATAAGCAAACAAAAAAATTTTATTTAGTAATTTCCTTAAAATAAACTACTTAATTTTGGTTCTGAAGTCAAGTTATTTTGTCAAACTTTTTTTTTCTTCATGTGAAAAGTACAGTTCCTTAAAATATTATTAAAAAAGTGCATCTGGGAGGGAGGCTGGTGAATTCATCTACCGTTATTCGGTCAACGTTCCTTGTACAGCAATGTAACACAAATCATTCGTTTATGAATAATATATCTTTAATTTTTTATACAAAAAAGTTGTATGTGGGCATTGTTTTCATTAATAAATATGCATATTTTTTTATTGGAAACCTTGATTTTTACTTGATTTTTACCAAAATTTAGTTCATTTCAATCCCGGATATCATTTTTTATATTTCAAATACGAATGATTGATTATAAGCTTTCAAAATTTCCCTGATCCAATATTAAAGGTTTTTTCCCCCAATTTAATATATTTCTTAGCTAATATGTCTATAAATTTAGTGCCTACCGTTTAATAATCCCACTAATTATGAAATCGGTCATTTAATAATCTCACCAAATTGCCAGGAAAAAAAAAATCATAGCAATGCAATGCATGAGTATTACATAAAAAGTAATGATAACTCTATAGAAAATAGTTATGATCTTCATAATACCATATGTAATATTAGAAATGTTACCTCTTTATATACTTATGATTTTAAAGACTTATTTAATAATATTCCTCTTAACGGCCTTTACAATGTTATAAATGAATTATTTATAAATAATGTTAATAATATTTTGATATCCTCCTACGTTGATGTGAATTATTTCAATAGTCTATCTAAATTTATTATATATAATAATTATATCATACATCACAATAAAATATATCTGCAAAATCATGGTATATTACAAGGTGGATCAGCATCCAGTAATCTGGCAGATCTATACCTATATTTGTATGAAAAAGACTTATAAATAAATACTATTAATATACTTCGCAATAAAATATCCATCTGCTATTTAATAAATTAAAAATCATATGGCTAATAATGTTGTTACTTTTTTAGATTTAAATATTTCTATCACTCCTAGCAGTAGTCTACGCTTCAACAAATACGACAAGAGAAAAGATTTAATCTTTAAAGTAAATAGCTTTACTCATTTTTAATCTTGCTTACATAAATCAGTATTCTGCAATATCATCGATAATCATTGTTGAAGAATCAAGCTACCATGTAGAGAAGAATTTAGTCTCCAATTTTAAATCACTCTTTCTGACTGCAAGACAATATAACTATCCTACTAACTTCCTAAAACCTATTATATACAAATCTATTATATAAAGTCTATTATATACAATTCATGCAAGTAATTTATCTATTGCTTTGTTAATTTACTGAAGGTTGGATGGGGTTTGGTTTGAAGGTTGTAATTGGATGGATGGGTCGGAAGGAAAAAGCTTTTCTCACTGTATATCCAAATATACACGGTCTACCAATAAGTATTTGGACACCTGTGATAGAAAAGAAAAACTAACTTTATTCAAAATCAATAGTTGGTAGAGCCTCCATGAGAGGCAATTACAGCGTGAACTCTCCGGGGCATACTTTCCACAAGTCTTTGTATTACAGCTAGTGGTATTGTCTTCCAATCGGATTGGAGTAGACATAGAAGTTCCTTCACCGACTTTGGACGGGTAGTGCACCCCTTAATTGGGCGATCCAACTCGTCCCAGAGGTTCTCGATAGGGTCCAGGTCTGGGCTCTGGGCAGGCCAGTCCATTCGATGAACTCCATTGGCACCATACCAAGCCTTGGTTAACCTCGAAACATGACAACTTGAATTGCCGTCCTGAAAGTAACAGGGGTCCAACCCGTAAAACTGCCACAACGTAGGAAGCAGATTGTCATCCAAAATAGTGCAGTAGGCATCGGCGTTAAGTTGACCATGAATGGGGACCAAGGGTCCCAGTCCATACCAGGAGAAACATCCCCAGACCATAATTCCACATCCGCCGAACTTGACTGTTGGCACAATGCATTCTGGCAGGCGATGTTCTCCAGGCAGACGCCAGACCCAGACCATGGCATCCGAACGGTAAAGGGTGAACTTTGATTCGTCGCTCCAAAGAACCCGTTTCCACTAATCTACGGTCCAATTTCGATGTGCTTTGCTCCACATTAACCGAGCAGCGCGTTTGGACTTTGTGATCAAAGTTTTATGGGCAGCAGCACGACCATGAAAACCAAGCAGATGTGCTTCCTTACGGATGGTATTCATTGAAACAATACTCCCGGATGCCCGTTGAAACTCCTCGCGGATGAGGGCCATCGGTTGGGTGCGGTTCTTCCGAATTTCTCTGGACAGCACTCGTCGGTCTCTATCTCCCAGTTTCTTTGGTCTGTCGACTCGGGGCACATTCCGACAATCACGGCTCACCTTCCACTTCTTAATCACATAGGCCACTGTCGATTTTGGGTACTTCAGATCGCTAGATATGTCCCTTAAGGATCGGCCACATTTGTGATACCCGATAATTATACCTTTCTCGAAATCAGAGAGCTCCGAACTGCACGGCATCTTGCATGCGACTAATGCCGATGCTGTTTCCTGCACGATATATCCCGGCGGAGGCCGAGACGTACCTCAGGACCGCAGATATCGTCATTTGCATAGGGGTCCAAATACTTCCCTAATAGCACAGATGGTCACAAAAGAGTCGCTGTGACGTCACATAGGGTAACAATAGTCACAGGACTGTCACATACTACTCACATTGTGACTTGTGAGTGATGTGACTCTACTATGTAGTCACTGTGAAGTTTATTTGTGACCAGTCACCAGGTGACGTCGCCGTGAAGTCACCATGTGACTAGTATGTGATCGGTCGCTAAGTGACTCCACTGTGAAGTCACCATGTGACTAGTATGTGATTGGTCGCTCAGTGACTCCACTGTGAAGTCACTGTGTGACTATTTTGTGACTACTGATTTTTTTGTACTTCAAACTGACGTCACACAGCCGCTTTTCAGTCATTTTTTTTAATATTTTGTGACAATTTCTTTCGTGAAACATTTAATAAATAAATCCGAAAATAGTAATTCAATAAAACCTCGCAGTTATGTAGTAATGGAATTTAGTTTAATTTATTAATTTTTAAATTATTTCGTTTAAACAAGACAATATTATTTACAAAAAAATATTATTCTTAAAAGTATTAGAGTTGAGAGTTCTAATCACAATGGTGAAAACTAAGTATCTGTGAGTAAAATTAAGAATTTCTTTCATATCAACATGGTATATATGTTTCGTTAGCGTAATGTAAGGTTTAAATTTCGGATGGGGGGGGGACTATCCGGTATTTTCAACCTGATCGTTACTAGAGTAAATACAAATGTCTCAAAATTGCTGTTTTTTAATAACTGCTTTAAGTTTTCAGATCCCCCCCCCCTTTCAAATACGTCTCTGGTATGTTTGAAAGTTCCACTACGAAAATTTTGAGGTAAAACTTTGGGTCTAAGTCAAAAATACTTTATTTATTTTATCTAATGCATGTTTTTCCAATTAATTTTACTTATTTTTATATGAAATCCCTTTTAGGCAAAACATAGCAAAAATATAAATCTTATCCCTCATACCTTAATATATATCAAACCCCACATGTCGCACATTACAAATTTATTTCTCATAACCGAATAAAAAATTTCAATAAATCATTAGTTTTTTCGGATGAATACTTAAATAAAACAGCACATTATCTCCTGAAAATAATTTATGTGGAAAAAGAAAGATTTCCAAGATTTTTAATTTATATTTATTAATTATGATATTTTTTTATATTGTTTATAAAATTCTCACAGAATATAAAATTTATTTATAAAATAAGTATATATATATATATTTATTTATATATGAAACTTATTTATAAAATACTCGCAGAAAAATTTTAAATTTCCAAAAGAAGCCGTCAGAACTAGCTTTTGCAGCAATCAGTTTACTTTTAAAGGATCCCGAGCAAGGTAATCACAGCGTTGTGGTAAGATGCGGGGCTACTAACCGTTAGCTCCACGGTTCGATTCTGGACTTCAACTTGCCTGAGAGTTTAGTGCTGCCATCTGGTGTATATTTTCGGTAATTCTTTTTCCCCGAGTTTTTTCGCTGTTGCAAAACTGTCCCATCGTGACTTCTCTGAACGGTAACATTGCGACTACACAGCGAGAGGACATAGCGACTCTGGCGTGACTTTGCTGCGGAGTCGCGGCGACTGTTTGTAAATGTATTGTGACAGTATTGTGTGGTCGCATTTCAGTCACAGGGGACTGTTGTGCTATTAGGGTTATTGGTACACAGTGTATATATATATATACAGTGGTGGCCAAAATTGTGGACACTTTTGGAAATGTTTAGTTTTCCTAACTTTGTATGCTTAAAGGAAGTTCTACGTTTCACAAAATGCAAACTCATATATGCAACTCATATATCATTTAAAACATTTATATATCATTTAAAATATTTTTTCAAATGCAAACTCATATATCATTTTAAAGAGAATTCAATACTGATTCCAATTCCAATACATAAAACTAAATTTAATTATGTGCAATAGAATAAAAGTTATAATTACTTTAATCTGAAAAACAAATACGGTGATGAAGTGGATTGTAATTTCTCACTTTTCAGGCCAATCACTGATATTTTTCTGAGCTTAAAACTCTCGTCAGCTCAATGAAATATCGATATAAAGCTGTGATAAAAAATTAAGGTTACCCTACAAAATAACTCGCTGCAATCTTCAATATCTAATGTATCCAGATAATTATTGCAGTTTAACTTTTTTTTTTCTATTGAAAATATTTTTTTTTAAATCAGAATTAAATTATCTTTACAACGATGTAAAATAGTTTGCATTTTGTGAAATATAGCATTTTTTATTCGTATACGAACTTCGAAAACAAAAAAAAAGTTTCTAAAAGTGTCCACAATTTTTGGCCTCCACTGTATATATATATATATATTTAAAAATCTCTGGATGTATATATTCAGGCATATATATATTTGGAGGAAAAAAAACAAAAAACACCGAAGTTCCTATTGAGTGATTATACATTTTTAATTCTAATTTTAGTTTTTAAATATTCTCTCTAAATATTAGAATAAATCTCTGAAAAATTAATCATATGTATGCATTCAGATAGTACATATATTCATTAGAGTTAAAATACAATATTTTTAATATTTAATTGACTATATCAGCTATTTATTATAATTTAATAAGTTTAATTTTAATTTAAATAATATTCCTTTATTTTAATATGATTAATATACCTGTATTTTAACACTGTCAAATAATTTTACACTACTGTTTCTGGCAACACTTTTGCAATTTTAGTTCTATATTTACACTTTATACTTCTGGCAACACTATTTTTGAGTCATGGCTTTGGCAAACTTGCTGAGTAATGCTTAGTGATCAGTATTGTTTCTGTATGGGTATGTCTGTTTTGCAGTGATTTTTCAATTATTTTGCTATCAAACTACATCTGCTTATAATTTCCTTGATTTAGATGTTGTTGTTGTTGTAACATGTATTCGGATTTGTGTGCATTGGCACGAGTAACCGCTTATAAATCCTAGTCAAAGAAAGGACAAACACAAGGGGGGGAGGCAAATGCCTTGGGTGAGGACTTTTCTGGGTATCTAGCGCGTATTCACGCTACATCTGGAGAAAACCGCCCAAAACTCTAGCCCGCTAGACCGACGGCCCCGCGAGAGGACAGAACCCTGTTCCTCCACTTGAGCCATCTACCAATGTCAGTGGCTTTAACCACTGTGGTAAACATTGGTTGATCTAGATTCTTGTTCTGTAGTAGGATAGAGCTTAAAAAGTGTGGAGTGAATATCTCTTTTCATATGCCACACAACCGAAATCCTACTATTTTGTTTTCTTTAATTATAATTCATTGGTTATGGCTCCTCACGATGGTATCAGTGGTTATAATTTCCATTCCATTCTATTATAACATTGTTTACTTGTACTTTGTTTGGCTCAGCATCTGGTTATTTTTTTTGTTTTTTATTTTTTTTTTTCACTTGAGGTTTGTAATTTTAGCATCTGCTGTTATATATTTTATCATGTGGGGTATGTCATATTTGCAGTATATACTTCTTTGTGTTTTACTTAAATATATATATATTAAGGTGACCAGACTTTTGAACAGATTTATTTTCAGAATCGGGGACATGTCCCCGATTCTGACAACAAAACTGGGGACATTTATAATTAATGCAATAATTAACAGTAAATTAATTTAAAAACAATGCAATTACTAAAAATTGCCCCCAATTCCTGTTTTACATTTTGGGGACAATTTGAAAAACGTCCTGAAAATGGGGACTGTCCCCGGAACATGGGGACGTTTGGTCACTTTACCTAGGGTGACCATATTTTTGAACGTAAAATTGAGGATATGTCTCCAAATTTGAAAAAAAAGTGGGAACATATTATAATTAATGATATAATTAACAGTAATGAAATTAAAAAGTAATGTAATAAATAAGAAATGTCCAGATTGTTTTTTTTTACTTTTGGGGAGAAATCGCAAAAACACAGAAATTGGGGACTGTTCTGAAAAATGGGGGCTATGGTCACCATACGAGTTTTTAAACATAGAATCCGGGACATGTCCCCAATTTTGAAACAAAACTGGGGACATTTATAATTAATGAAATAAATAACAGTAATTTAATTAAAAATCAATATAATAATTAAAAAATGTAGCCAATTTCTATTTTACATTCTGTGGCCAATTTAAAAAACGTCCTGCAATTGGGGACTGTCCCCGGAAAATGAGGACGTTTGGTCGCCTTACCACTTGTGGTCAGCTACTACTCGGTAAGTTGACCATATTTTTGAACAGTTTTGCTGTCAGAATCGGGGACATGTTCCCGATTCTGACAACAAAACTGGGGACGTTTATAATTAATGCAATAATGATGATGTGAGAAAAATATTGATGGATTCTGGATTCCTACACTGACTTCCCCCCGCGAAGTCAGTGTAGGCACAACGGCAAGTTAAGACAAGTTCCGGCGCATTGCAGTCACGGCGCACCTGTCATTGTTTGTTTTGATTAGCCAGTGTGCTATTGACCTTGCTCGAGGACGCTACTCTTTCGCTACGGCTTATGTACTTTTGTTTGTGCGTGTACAATACTGTATTGTTTTTATACCATGGCTTCGAAAAGAAAACGTGTTGTGCTATCGTTAGCGGACAAACTGAAAATTATAGAGCAACTCGATAAAGGTGTAACGGGTAAGAAGTTGTCTGAGATTTATGGTGTTGGACAAGCAACAATTTCTGACATTAAAAACAGTAAGTCAACACTTTTAAACTTTGTTTCGGTGCTTGAAAATGAAGATGGAAGTTCCTCCAGGAAAACAATGAAGACAGCAACCAACAAAAATTTGGAAGATGCCGTGTTTAAATGGTTTTTGCAGCAACGTTCTATGGGAAATCCGATTTCAGGTCAAATCCTTTGTGAAAAAGCCAAAATCTTAGCAGAAAAGCTTGGTTATTCATCTTTTAAGGCTAGTAACGGCTGGCTAAGGAATTTTAAATTCAGGCATGGTGTACGCGAGTTAGATTTGGCTGGTGAGAAGCTTTCAGCAGACTCTGCAGCTGCTGAAAATTTTATTGAAAAATTTAAAACTGCATCAGAATCCTATGATCCGGAGTTTGTTTATAATGCCGATGAAACTGGCCTTGTTTGGAAAGCATTACCAAAAACCACTTTGGCTTCTAAAAGGGAATCTAGTGCCCCTGGACATAAGGTCAGTAAAGAACGTGTTACATTGCTTAACTGTGCCAACTCCACTGGAAATCATAAACTGCCACCTCTTTTGATAGGAAAATCAAGAAATCCAAGAGCATTTAAAAACGTAAAAAAACTTCCACTCTTCTACAAAAGTCAACCCAAGGCCTGGATGACTGCAGCTTTGTTTACCGAATGGTATGATGAAGTGTTTATTCCTGAAGTGAAAAAGCACCAAAAATCGGTGGGAAAAGAAGGCAGTAAGGTGCTTTTAATTGTTGATAACGCACCCACTCATCCTACAGCAGAACTGTTGGAAAGAGAGAATGGGCAGTTTAAAACGACGTTTTTGCCTCCCAATGTTACAAGTTTGCTGCAACCCATGGACCAGTCTGTTATTGAAACAATGAAGCGCCATTACAGAAGGCAACTGCTGAGAAAACTGCTGATCGAAGGTGCTGAAGATGAAGAATTGGTTTTGGCAAATCATAGCAAAATAAATTTAAAGGACTGCTGTTACATGGTAGCGGAAGCTTGGAGTTTGGTTACGGCAGTGACGCTAAGATGTGCGTGGAATAAACTGAAAGGCCTACCGTCTGAGAAGAACAAAAAAAAGAATCTGAAGAAAATGAGAAACAAGAATATGGAGAGGATGATGATGATGAAGATGCGTTGTCACTAGAGGAAATAAGAAAAATGATTGTAAAAATTCCTGGTTGTACAGAAGTAAGTGCTGAAGATGTAGGAGAGTGGATGGCTTGTGACACGTCTGACCCTGGTTTTCAAATTCTCAATGACGATGAAATTGTTGTAAGTGTGAGAGAAGATGTTGAAGTGGAAGTGGAAGAAGAACTTTCTGCTGATGTTGAAGTAGACGCTGGACCATCAGCTAGTGAAGCATTTGCCGGCCTCGAGACTGCTTTGAAGTGGATGGAGCGTCAGCCCGAGTGTGACCACTTGCAACTGCTCACCGTCAAGCGAATGCGTGACCTGGCTGCCCGAAAACGGTTGAAGACCGCAAAACAGCTTACATTAACGGAGATGTTTAAAAAACAATGATTTTTATTTCTACACTTGTACATAAGTACATTTTATTTATATTTAAAACATGTGAAAATTTCATGTTTCTTTCATTTAATTCAATAAAAAAATAGTGCAATGTCAAAACGTAGCTTTTATTCTCTCCAATGGCAATTTTTTTTAAAAAATCCGATTATCCGAATATTTGATTATCCGAATGGGCCCCGGTCCCCATTAATTCGGATAATTGGAGTTCTACTGTATTTATTTCTTTTAACTCTCGCGAACGAAATTAATGAAAGGCAAAAAGCTCGGAACCTACAAATAGCGTTTTTCAATTTGCAGAAAGTCCCTTAAAAACGCTCAAAAATTAATTCGCAATATCTCCGAAAATTATCGTAGAAAATTGATGAAAATTTATATTTAGGGTAATTTGAAGGTTTTCTTTCGTTTAATAAAGTCAAAATACGGTGTTGCCATTGAGAAAAACGAAGTTGATGCAGAATTAAATATGAAGACGGCCCCTTATGCAAATTAAATTAATAGTAAATTAAAGTATGCGTTATTTGCAAACGAATGGTATGTATAACTTTACTGTATGACGAATGACGGCGAAATAAAGAGCAAGTGGGACTTTTTCTTTCCGCTGCTGTACACACACACACACATATATATATCGTTGGTACACAACTTCTTTCAAGTGTTGAAAACATAATCACATTGAGACTACACCGTAAAATAATAATTGAAATTTAGCCGCTCTTAGCAGCAATGGTATGGTGTAGTCTCAAAGTGATTGTGCTGGGAACACTTGAAAGAAGTTGTGTACCAGAAGTTATATGTGTGTATATATCTATCTATCTATATACCGGGTGTTTCAAAAATGACCGGTATATCTGAAAAAATCAATAAAAACTAAGCGGGCAGCGATAGAAATAAACCGTTTGTTGCAATATCCTTGGGACAACAGTAAATTTTCAGGCAGACAAACTTTCAAAATTAGTTGCAATGTTCCACAACAGATGGCGCTGCAGTCTGGAAAAAATCTAAACTACGATATTTTCCACATATCCACCATGCACAACAATAATATGGCCCATATGCGCCAATTCTGTTTATTGACGAAGCCGTCCAGGTAAAAATAAGCTTCGTCAGTAAACCAAATGCTGCCCGCATGGATTTCGCCGTCATCAATCCTTTGCATCATATCGTGAGCGAATGTCTCTCCTGCATTAATGGAAGCAGCGCTGAGGGGTTGCCGAGTTTGAATTTTGTATGGATAGAGGTGTAAACTCTGGCGCATGAGACGATACGTGGACGTTGGCTTAATTTAGACCGCAGCTGCAACACGGCGAAAGGAAACCGGAGGCCGCTGTTGGATCACTTGTTGCACAATCTGAGCATTGCCCTCTGTGGTTGCCGTACGCGGTCGCCCTACCTTTCCAGCACGTTCATTCTTCACGTTCCCAGTCCGTTAAAAAATTTCAAACACATCCTTTATTGTATCCATTTTCGGTCCTTTGGTTACATTAAACTTCCGTTGAAAACTTCGTCTTGTTGCAACAATACTGTGTTTCGGTGGAATTCCAACAAGAAAAATTCTCTGTTTTAAGGAATGAACCATTTTTTCACAGCAAACTTGCAATCTGTGAACAGCACACGCTTACAGCATTAGGGCGATGGCGACGAACAAAATGGCGAACTCATAGACTCCGTTTTCCTCTATATCTTTCAAATCGTCTGCAGCGCCATCTGTTGTTGGAAATTGTAACTAATTTCGAAAGTTTGTCTGCCTGAAAATTTACTGTTGCCCCAAGCATATTGCTGCAAACGGTTTATTTCTATCGCTGCCCGTTTAGTTTTTATTGATTTTTCAAATATACCGGTCATTTTTGAAACACTCGGTATATATATTTATATGTACAGGATGTCCATAATTAAACTTGAAATGTGGGAGCAGTCTGTAGCAAAACTATGCAGCGGAATCGTATGAAAATGGGGTACTGGCATACTGAAATGATAGGAATTTTAAGGAGGGAAAACAAAAACAATCAGTTTCAAAAACCACCCCTAGCTGGCATATCATAGGTTTATTGAGAACATATAAATAATCTACCAAAGTTTACAAAACATGCTCGATATGATGTCCACCATTGTCTGCTACCATCTGGAAGTGTAAACTAGCATGTTTGACTATTGAAAGCAGCATGAACTGGGGATTGCTAAGTACATGTCGTTCTATGCTTTCTTTAATGTCGGAGAGAGATGTGATGGGATCACCGTAGATCGAGGCCTTGATGTTAGAGATGGGGAAAACTGTTATTTTTAAAGAACAGCTGTTCACTGTTCCAGTTCTTTTTTAAAGAACAGTTCTCTTTCCTGTTCATTTGAGAACAGGTTCTTTGATTTATGGTAGCTTTAATATATATATACATATATATTGCTCTGACTCCAACTCCGACTTAGAAAATTATACGACTATGGCTTATAAAATTACATGGCTCCAGGCTCCGGCTTATAAAATTCCGGCCCAAAAATCTAGCTTAAATGGCTTCATATCAGGACCGTACCCAGAAAATAATTTTGGAAGGGGGTATATCGGGACAAAATTTCCTGATATATTCCTACCCCCCCCCAATTTTCGTCTTATTTAGCAAGAATTAAAAGAAAAAAATTTATTGTGCAAAAATTTCGTTGATTTATATATGACTGCATTTCATACCCCTCACCCCGAAAAAAAATTGTAGCTACTCCCTGTATAATTACACCCATATACATATACATATAATGCAATTACTTCGGGGAGGGGGCGCCCGGACCCATAGGATACTCCCTCCAAGGTACGGCCTTGCTTCTGACTCCAAGTCTTCAACTTTGACCCTGCATTCAGCTCAGAACGGAATTAAAGCAAAAGAAGAGATCAATAAAAGAACACCTATCGTTTGCTCCGTTCACCAAAGAACATCTCGTTCACGGCATTCAAAAGAGAGCACTTCGTTCATCTTGCTCAGCGAAGAACGCTTCGTTTAACCTGTTCAGCAAAAGAACGCCTCGTTCACTCCGTTCAGCAAAAGAACACCTCGTTCACTCCGTTCAGCAAAAGAACACCTCGTTCACTCCATTCAGCAAAAGAACACTGAACACCTTTGTCCAGCTCACTGAGAACAGGTTCTTTTTCAGCCAATAGCAGAGGGGTGAGAGCGAATGACCTGATGTCAGATCCAGAGAATCCGTGTTTTATATGGAAAATATTTTAATGCTTTTATGTTTTGACGTTGATAAAATAACTTTTTCCGATTTGCTTATGTTTGAATCTCTCATTTTCTTCATTATTAAATTTCTTACTTTGATTGAAATTGAGCATTTTGGCTGGAGTAATAAAAACTAACGAACAGGGTTTTTTTTTTTTTTGAGTGCATCTCGTACTGAACATATAAGAAAGGTTCTCCTTCTTACGTACGTGTCCACTCTAAAATTCTGGTAGGTTGGGCTACGTAGCCAGGGTGTGAACAGGAGAAGGCGGGGGGGGGGGGTTTGGCTCCCAGAATTTGAATTTTTCTCAACAAAAAATATTAATCAAGCCTTTTAAGGAGAAATTTCACCTTTAAGGGATTCTCCAAAATTTATTTTTGCAACGTGCTTGCCTCTCATAAACTTTTGAATCAACCTTAATGAACTGAGAACATGTTTTTGTCGTGATCATTGAACAGGGCGTTTCCGTTCTTTCTTGAGAATAGGTTGAAAAGAACGGGGTGTTCATTCATTCTCCATCTCTACTTGAGGTATTCCCACAGCCAAAAGTCGCAAGGATTCAAGTCGGGGGATCTACGAGGCCAAGCTGTAGGAAATCGCAGGATCATGATTCTGTCGTCACAGAAATGGCGGCGGAGCATATGTTTCACACAACGGGAGATGTGTGGAGGAGAACCATCCTGCATAAACACTGTGATTGTAGCAGATCGCCTTGCCTGGAGAGCCAGAATAACGGATTGCTGTAATAATGAAGCGTATCGTTGACCGGTGGCGGTGCATGTCACAGGCTCTGCGGCACTGTGCTAGAAAACGGACCCACAATGAAGGTTGCAGTAAAGCCACACCAAACCGTTACATGCGAAGAGTGTAATGGAATTTGTAGGCATTGATGTGAGTTTCTAGCAGCCCAAATACGGCAATTGTGCGTGTTAACCGTACCTTCCATATGAAAGTGCACCCCGTCAGTTCACAAAAAGTTCCATGGCTATTCATCCTGGAGCTCAACTCGAGCAAGAAATCGCAACGCAGAAGTTTGCCGACTATCCAGATCAGCCGGTTAGAGCTGCTGTACTAGGGACAGTTTATAGGGATAATAGAGTAAGACCTTATGCATAATTCTATGAATCGTGGAACGACGTTGTGCATTTGATGCTGCAATAGGCCAAACACTAGTATTGCCGATGGTTTGCGATATCCTGTCTTCCTCCACTTGCGTCGCTACATCATCCACTACCTGTGCTGCAACACACCTTCGTCCCTTCCTGGCGGAATCTCCAATGTTCTTGTTGCTTCAAATTTCCTAATCATGTCTGTGAGTCCTTGACTAGTGCATGGACCTTTTCGTAACCACTTCAATGACCGAAATTTCTGCAAAGCTTCGGTAGCGGAGTCTCCGTTTTGGTAAAACAATTTTCACCAGTAAAGCACGTTCTTGGCAAGTCAACGTCATCTTACTTGACTTGGAAACAAATATGACTGCGGTTCGCCCCTTGCATCTTTATATCTCGCGGGTTGCTGCGCGCGCACAGGATTTCTATGGTTACGACATTTACATTTGCCAATAATTTACATTGTACAACGCCATCTAGTGATGGTTTTGGAAACTCATTGTTTTTTTCTCGATAAAATTACCATCATTTCATTCTGCCATTACCCCATTTTCATGCTATTTCGCTGCTTAGTTTTGCTGCAGACTGCGCGCGAATTTCAAGTGCCGACAAGTAAACTCTGTGATACACTGAAACTAGCATATTCAAAATTGCTGATTAAGCTCTCTAAAAAAGGTACTTTGAGATCATGAGAACGCAGTAATTTAGATGGAATAAGCGAATTAAATTAGCGTAGTGCGGACAGAAAAATTAAGTTTTAGCTGCAATATTTATATAAATCCTGCAAGATTTATATAAAACAATACACTTATACATTATATATTCATTCATTTATTTACATAACGATGGAATTTCCATTTGAATTTCCCCTTAATTTGTGCAATCGTACAAATTATACGTGTAATTACACGTAGAAACTGAAAATACCAGTAGCGTGACCAAAGCAATAGAATTGCAGACGTAACTTAGAAACGCTTCAAATTCCATTCATTTTTTAATAAAATGAAAATTGTTATTTAAATAATAAAAAACCATGCATAATACGTTAAAATACACTGTCTACCTTTTGGGTATTTATTATTATAATTATTTTCGTCTTTATGGATGGATGCTGATCGTTTATCTAGTTCCAGAGTTAATATAATCGCACACTAATAATGAACTAAAAACGGAGACTCTAAAGTCAACACATCTGTATTGATTTTCAATTATATTAAGCTGCCTTCAATTGCAGTAACTAATTTTGAAATGCATTATAATTTATATTTAGTTAGTTAATTTCTGATCACAGAATCACTTTCGTATGTGAGTGAGACAAGTCAAATAATGAACTGAATATCAATGGATGCACTGTTTTGGACTGTCAGAAAAGTCAAATAACCACAATGAATAGAGAATATGATATTTCAAAAATTGCAACTCGTTATTTAAAAACTAGAGAATTTTTACTTTATTCAAAAGTAGGAAAAAAAGGAAAAAAGAGAAAATTGGGACACGCAAAAAATGACAATCCCAACTAAGACAATAATTGTCTCGGAAATACTCATTTCTTTCGATACTGCACAAGCAAAAAGTAACTACTATTTAAGAATTTATCAATAACTTGACACGGGGGTCGCATTTCTCTAGAATTTCTTGGCGAGAATTATCTTTTCATTATCAGAATGATAATAAAAAAAACTATGGTACTATTGGAACACATTTTATTCGAAAAGATCCATAGGTTAAGAGCGTAAGAAAACGGGCAAGCAGCGACTCTCGTGCATGAATTTTGGTTTCTTTTTAAGGTTTGTTTCATTTGTCTTTCATTTGAAAACTAATTATGATAGCACAAATTACTAATCTCTTTTAAAGGACATGGGGTGACATGATTTGGCTGATGCTCCAAGAGACATGCACCGACTGTCCTTTAAAAAGGAAGCTCTGAAGCGTGCAATATTGGTAAAAGTGCTTTTAACATGAGGGTTAAAATGTTCTTGAAATTTAAAAAAGCAGGTAATATAATATGTTACAGAGAAATGCGTGAAGGGGAAATTGGATTCAGGTTTTTGTAAGTGCAGTACTAGGGTACATTTCTTGTGTGTAATATTTCTACGCATTTTTGTACAAAATTGGATAGATTTTCACGAAAATGTAAAAGCTTACCATTCCTAAATATATATTTTTCGATAAATTTACTTAAAATATCCCCTAACTCTTGGGCAAACTGACAGTAAGGGAGTCTGGGGTCAAAAGTAACACACCTCATTTTGTAACATATATTTAATGCTTGATATAGATTAAAGAATGCGCATCGTTGAAAATACTGTAACATTACCATGGACAAATTAAATACTCTTATAGATTCAAGTTCAAACAAAGTGCTAGAAAAATGCGTATTTCACGTTCAAGTCTTCTGGCGCCGATAATAAGCTTTTTTTAACAAATTTTTACAGTGTGCAGCATACGACTCATTTATTTATTTTTTTGACAGGAGAGGACAGCTCACGTCACTGAGTGTGTCGTTTAAAAGTATGTACGTCTTTCCCGGAGTTTCCCACCACAATTTTGATCCTCATCAGAAGGTGGGGGACTTCTGAATCCCTCTTCCGGTCCCTCGGAAACTGCTAGAGACCGCCGAGAGGACTTTCGGAATCACGGATTTAACGTGCACGTACACCGCATGTACACGGTGGTCTTTAGTGGTACGCCGATATTGAACCCGCAACTTTCCGCTTACGAGTCTAGCACCTTAACCACTGGGCTACCACGGCCCTCAGCATACGACTCATTTTTTTATGATATCCAATGCACTTTTTCATTTTTTTTGGGGGGGGGGCTTTGTGTTTCTGTTCTTGTCATTTATAATACATGCATGTCTGTATTGTTCTTTTACGTTCCTATTTCTGTTTGTTTATTTAATTTCTCTGTGTATTATAAATATAACTGCTTATCAAATTGTAATAAATACCTGAATGAGTCATATTATTTTCAAAACCATTTGTTTACGTAATGTTTTCTGCTTAATATATTATGTTATAAACCTTTTAATTTCTACTTCCGCTTTCAAATTAAGTAAGAGTTGTTCGATTACAAAAATTTATCCCAATACTTTAATTGAAAACATTTGTCCATTAATACCCAATTCAGTAATCAGCCGCCAATGAATAAGTAAATAAATATTTATTTTATTTTCATCGACTGTGTGACACACGCACTAAACAGTTCATTCTGGCACTCTGAAGGAGAAAAACAAAATAAAACGCTTACCGAGATTTTGAGAGTTCACACCGTTTTACCTTTCGGGAAAAATAATTGACTAATGAAACTGGTTGCTTTAACAACTTCGTTCCGTAATTAATGTTAAGTAAATAAATGACTTAGCAAATTTATTGTTCATTGCCAGCTAACCAGACAACTGAAAAATTGCCTCTTGAAAAACGTTGAGCAAGCGCGATGTCTTTTGTGTGGATTAAAATCGTGGAGTCAAATTGGAACGCCGTATTTCATACTTGGTTGCATTTGTCACGAAAGAGGTAAGATTGCAAAGTGGTATGGTGAAGTTAAGACCAGACATGATCTCATGAATGTCGGATTGAGATATCATGTGTAGATTGCTTTTCTTTAAAGTGTAAGGAATTATTGCAATAAAATAGCTCACAATTGATTTTGAAATAACCTATGATTAAGTGTGTGTCAAAATGATGCATACACATATTAAATTTTAAAATATATATGTTTTTAAATTGACACCTATCGCTTGATTCACTAATTATCATGTTACCTTATTTCATTTTATTCATTTGAGCAATTTTTGAGTTGCGCAAACAAACATTTACACATACACACACAAATTTTCAAAATTTCTGAAACTTTTTAAAAAAATTTAGCATTTGTAGATCAAGCCAACTGATAATCTGTCGTAGCAACTTCGAGACATTTCCACGCTGTGCGCGAATAAAAATTAGCGCAGTTTGAATACATTTTTTTCAAAATATGAAATTAGGTTCAAAATTTTGGAGGAAATCAAAGGGCTATGTATGTATTTTTTATATAGTTTTTGCGGAGTTTAAGGTAAGTTGCAACCTCCCTTGATATTAAATTTCATTCTTTATTTCTTCTTTTTTTTTGACAGTTCTTACTCGAAGCGAGAAGAAAAATTCAGACATTTTGAATAGATTTTCAAAAAATCTCAAATTTTATTGAAAATTTTGAAATAAGTTCGACACCCAGAGTTTGAGTAACTATCTTTCATGTTACGAACTTAGGCTTCGTTTGCTTCAAACATTTTTATATGATGCGCGAACAAAAAAAGCGCGATTGACTAAACCCAAACAGACATTATCATTATTTTTTTTAGGTAGTCTTGGGTTTTTAGGTTATTGAAGCGATTAGAAATCGTAAAACTTTTGAATTCCAAATCACCGCAAATTTTTTTATTTCCAAGTTATTTCCGACTAAACTCTTTATTATAGATATGTGTATGTATTTTTCCTTCATTAATCAAAATATCAAATTTTCGACATTTATTAAGTATTTTTATTAAATATGCCTTTTCTATGAGAATAAATGTGCGTTTTATTATTTCTGGCCTAAAATTTTACTCTGTAGTAGTGTGTTTACTAGAGTTTCTTTCTTCTTTTTTTCTTCTTTCGGAGACGATCTTCCAAGACAGAGCAAACATTGAGCGACTGTTTTTGTTAGCTGCTCAAATGCGATGACAGAATTTTTTTCCTTCCACTTCTTCCGTTCTTTCACTAAAAATGAACGAAAATAACATGAAACTTCAAGAGTCAACAGAATGAACGAGAACAGTTTTTAAATAATTATGAAAGTATTTGGGTACATAAAAAATATATACTTTCACTAAAAATTATGATTTTGAGAAAATATTTTATTTATTTACTTTTGAAAAAAGCTTTTTTTTTAATGCAAGCTTGATTACATGTTTTTTTCCTTTCTGAATTGCCTTCTTTTTCTATGAATAGTTAATTTCTCTAACAAATTTATCTTCGCCGGAAAAAGTAATAGCTTTCTCTGTAGCATCATACGTACTGCATGAGTTTTATAAGATGTATTTTATGAGAAAGATACATAATCCATTCGTATATAATCCATTCGATACATAATCCAATCGATAATTCGTTTTACGTTAAGAAAAGAAGGTGTTTCACACAATTATTTTTTCTAGTCCTTGAAATAGTTTATGTGAATAGTTCTTTGAAGTAATTTTTCAGTATATTAAAGAAAAGTTAATAGTTTTATTTAGAAAGGATATAGTTTTGTAATCAGTTTGCATCTTGCGTGGCAAAGTGTGTACTGGGATCGTTAAAAAAGTTATAAAATCATGTTTTTTGTATTAAGAAATTGTGTATTTTTCTTTTGTTGCTGATACACTGATAAAAGTACAATGATAAAACCTAGTAACAAGGATTGCAATATTCGTCAAACACTAATCTATCACTTTTTTTTCATCAAGTCAAAACCTACTTCCTCGGATCAACAAAAGTAACTTAGTACTGAGTATGAACATGCATTTATTAGATGAAAATTACAACTGTATTTATTTAAATATTATAGGAAATCTATTATACTTCTTTATATTGATGTTTTCTTTAACTTTGATTAAAACAAAATTAATGTGTAGTAACAGAATGAACATTTTTCTCTTAAGTAAAAAAAATCATCCAGAACTTGAAATATGTAAGAGTTTTGTTAAATTTTGCTAAGCAGTTTTCTTGCAAATAATAAAATCCACAAAACATATTTTTAAACATGCTATGCTGAAAGTGAAAATTCTCATACCCTTTGAGAATGCTCCACATACACAAAAACTTTGATAATGCGTTTAGCGTATAGCCAGTTGATATAATATATAAATGTAGTTTAGTCAAATCCTTTGATTTCTACTGGCCTCCTGATTTTACATTAAAATCTCCTGTTTTTTTTTTTTTTTTTTTTTGACATTTTGAAGCTTTAATAATTGTCATATTTATTTCCTCACCAGTTCTGAAAGATTACCACTATCTGGGTATAGTTCATTCAATATAGACCAATATACCAATGGTATTTTGGTCCAATAATAATGATATTTGTGCTTATGTTGATTGTTCCTTTTTGAAGGATACTTGTAAATTTCAAAATTAGATGGCAAATCCTTTATTGTAACATTTATGAGAGAGAGAATTCAAAGCCCCAAAATTTTACTACTTTTTTTCTCTAAAAGAGCAGATATTTTGCGCATTTTTGAACACAAAAGAAAAATATTCTATGGGCTTAAAGAAACACTGAAGTTTTATTTATTTCATGTTAAAACAATGCTTTTATTTCTAAGCTCTTTTGCAAATTGTATTTTTAACATCATGACCTTAATTGAAACTAAAATTTCACACATAACTCTTTATAAAAAGCAAGCTGTTTATTTTAAAAAACATAACTGAGTGTTCCTGTCACCACAATAGAATATGCATATGCATATTTTAAAAATGATACATAGAATAGATGATGAAATTTAATGCCTGAAAATTTTTTGAAGTGTGTTTCGTGGCTCAGATAAGTAATTATGACTTCAAGATTGTGATACTACAGAAATCTACTGGATTTTAAGGTGATCAGTTGATTAAATAATGCACGCTGCAACAGCTACACTAAATTTATATGTATATACATGTATATATATATATAGAGAGAGAGAGAAAGAGAGAGAAAGTAAGATCTTGGTGAGGAAGGAAACTAAAATTTTCAAGCTAAGGGTGAGGGGCCCCCAGAAGCGTGCGGCAGTAGCATTTGCTACTTCTGCTTAGGGATGGACGCGAGACGCGAGAATTCTCGCATTGTCTCGCGAGACGAGACAGGCATTTTTTTGCGAGACGAGAAAGAAAATATGTTGCGGGACGAGACGCGAGACAAGACAGAGTCTTGTCTCGCGCGAGATTTCTCGCGAGAATTCTCGCATTTTTTTCCGTCTCGCATAAATACGATCTGAAAAGCGACAATTTGCCTGAAGCCTCTACCGTTTAACTTGCGTCTCCTTCGTTTTCGGTCCTGGTATACTATCAGCACTCTACAATACGCACAAACACGTAACATTTAAAATTAGAACAGACGAGAGATATACAAAAAACACAAAGGAGAGGATAAAGAAAGAGGCGGAAAAAAAAGAAAACAGAGAAGAGTTGAAAGAAAAATAATAAGTAAATAGAAAAGGCGGTACGGTATGTTCAAATCTGACCACTTTCAGACGGGGCCCGGGGCATTAAGTTTGGGGCCCCCTTACTATCCCCTTTTTTACGCATTAAGCCCCTTTACTGAGCCCCCCTTTTTAAGCATTTTAACGCAGTTTTGACCGCTGTTGTACTCGAAAATTGCATTTCAGTTAACTGTAGTTTTTGTACTTTCATCAAATCGTATTTATCACCCCAAAAAAATATCTCTAACTTGATCTAGTGATAGACAATTAGGTAATACCTATATTATAGAGGAAATTCAGTTTTTTCAGTACATATGAATTTATAATTTAGATAATCGGGATATATATGGGCCCCCTTTTTCTTCAGGGGCACCGGACTACCGCCCCCCCCCTTGCCCCTGTGATAATCGGGTTTCGGGTATATCAGAGAGAGATTAGAAGTAGAGCAACTTGCATTCGCATTGATGCTTAGTCTGAGTAGGTTGAAATATGATTGAATATCCTTGGTTGAAATATCCTTGTACCGATATTATCCTCAAACTTTCCCGCACGTTGCGGCGTGCGTAGGCGGGGGGGGGGCGCCGGGGGGGGGGCGCCCACCCTGGTAACAACTTTCTAGGGGCGGTTAAATCCCTATTGTTGGCCTATTTTAAAGAGATTAAAATGACATTTTTTATTCTTATATATTAATATCGGACGGAAAGAAATGCAAGCAATTTTTTTAAAAACTATTTATCTTTTCGTTTATATTATCATGTTTTCCCTTCTTTCGGCTTGCAAAACTTTTATAATTTTTTTTCCTCCCCATCATTTTATCTTGCAGTTGGATTCCTATTCTAAAATTATCTTCGCCTGTTAAATGTCTTTTCATTTTTTTTAAAAATCCACACTGGATATACATTAGGGGGATTATGGTTTAATTTTTCTGTAAACAGGGCGACCATAACGACTGTAGTACTATCGCTAAAAATTATTGTGGAAAAGTACAAACGGATAGTCGTCAACAAATTAACAGTTCAGTAATTTAAAATATAAACAAAAAATAAGACGTCTATTAACCAACTGAGATACTATAATGAAATCTAAAAATGCACACACGGTAATGTTATTGGAAATATTAGGCAAATAATTATAATTATCGTTGATATAATCTTGTTTTCATTAATATAAAAATTACACATATTTTAGAGACTTGACATTGACGTTAAAGTAAATAGTAGAGATTTAATAAAGACTAAAAGTGTACTGTTTATAATTTTTCAAGTGTTATCTTACAACCAACTGAACGATAAGTAATTCTAATTTGCGTTAATATATCCCGCAGTAATTTCAACCGAGGTGATTATAGTAAAATATTCGCTACTTCTCGTATGAAGAGTAAAATATTCGCTACTCTCGTATGAAGTATGCGCAGCTATTTTAAAACAAACGGTTGTCCATTTCATGTAGTGTGAGGTATTTAATGCTACAACTTGAACAGTATGATGTAGAACTACAATATGATGTAGAAATAACACATTTTGAAAGTCGGCAGTTCTCTGCAAACCGCTAAGCTTTTCACTTTTCTGATCGCGAATAACACTGACGTAGTTTTTTGAGTCATTATATTGCAATGATGCCAGGTTAATACTCATGACGCAAACTTTACATCAAGAGTCAAATAATTTTGCTTTTATTTTAGATTCCACATCACTGGAATTAATTGAAATTACTCATGTTAGGAAAATTTTCGTTTACTACAGTGCGAAGAACGGTCACACAGCTAGTAAATAAAAATAAATACTATATTTTCGGTGTGACATTATATATATACGGATTAAATTTCAATTTCTTTTACTTCAAATGCCGATATATGCTGATATAGTTATTAATATATCTACTAATGTGGCTATATGTAAGTAATTGTTATTATTAATATTAATTTTCAATAAAATCCCAATAATAAGTTAGTATAAAATGGTAACGAAATCGCAGTCCTTAATTTTGCGAGACTCGCGAGACGTCTCGCGTCTCGCGCGAGACGAGACAGCAATTTCTTTGCGAGACGCGAGACGAGACAGAGGTTTACCACTGCGAGACGAGACGAGACAGCCCCGATTCTCGTCTCGCACGTCTCGCGCCCATCCCTACTTCTGCTGTATGGCTAATCCGGCACTGCTTTCTGTACTTTTCCGAGTATCCTTCTTCCGTTATTTGCATTCCTATAATGCTGACGAAAATTAGGCTTTTTGGAAATCTGCATTACATACTAACCTGTCAACGAAGGGTACTTCAGCTAATTATCTGATACAATTCAATTTAAAGTAATTTCTAAAAAGAAATATGCTGTAAGTAGAAACAGGTTGACAATGAAATTATCTTAAATTCAGGTTTAAGCCAGCTACTGAGAATCACAATATTTTTGCACTGAGTTTAAAATATCAGATTTTGACACCTAGAACTCCTGAAAAAAAGAGAAAAGTGTTGCAAAAATGTGAAGATAAATGCCTAAATTGTTACATAAAAGATCCATTGCATAAAGAATTAAAGCGTGTTACCATCTTTTTGGTATACCCTGTATATTTGAAATTATCTAAGATAACCTTCTCAATTATGGAATGCAATTTCGCACTTTTTTCGTTTCGCGGGATTGCGATATTGTTGGTTCCACTACTATCCCCCCCCCCCAAATAAAATATTTTCCATGTATTGAATTAGATGCAGTAGATGTATGTCTTCCAATAGCCCCTCAGTGTTTCTCGTTTCGCGGGAATTCAGAATTGAGATTTGTTAATCCCGCGGGATTGACATTTCATTCAAAAAAAATTAATTTTAATAGAGAAAAGTAGGAAACAGTAACATTGTAAGTACTATCAAGTTTAATACATTATCTTATTTGACAATTAATACAATACCTTACATAAATGTGAAAATTATAGTCATAATATAGTCTTCCCAAGTAAACGGGATTGCATTCCTTATTCTCAATAGCTATTTACTGCATTTACTAGATTTGAATGCAATTATCAAGAACTTGACTTTAACACCAATAGCTAGCACAAATGTCAATTACTGGTGAAATCCATTTTTTCTTACCCAATAATTGACACGAGATCTTCAATTAATAAATAAATTTATTTGTGAAAAAATCTCTACATATTTACTTTATGTACTTTCTGGAACGTTCTGGAAGTAAAAGAAAATTGCATAAAATTGAAGACAAATGTCTAAGTCGGTACTAAATAGCACCATTCGATAACAATTCTGAAATGGAAGCTTATTATAATAACTTATCGGGCAAAGTGTCAATTACTGGTGCTCCTACCCTATTCTAAAGTTGAATTACTTTATTTTCTTTAAAATATTGCTAGTCAGTAGTCAGGAAGTGTATCGTAACACAAGAAGCTCACTTTTTAAGGGATGCCATGTTATCACTCCCCCTTCAGAGATAGGCACTCTTTTCTACCGTGTCTTTTTAGCAGCTTTTTAATGAGGTTGTATTTGGTTTTTTCGTCATCGTGTAACTCTTAGAAACAAGGTACCTCCACATAATGAAAATTAGAGGTATTCAAGCCGTTGCTAAATCCCATTTGGTTAGTGGTTAGGATGCCTAGCTCTCGCCCAAGAGACTCGGCTTTGACTACCGGCTGAGGAAGAGGGATTCCATAGTGTAATGGTCAGGTTTAACGATATTTATGATAAATTTTCATAAAATAACTTCATTCTTAGTTACAAATAAAACTTCGGTTTTATTTATAACTAGAACGCAAAATATTAAAAAAAGTAAAAATATAGTTTTTAATAGTAGAAGTTTTATATTCAGAAGCCCTAAAAGGCATAAAATGAAATATTATTCTTGCAAAGATATGCTATAAATGAATGAAAGTCTCAAAACTAAGAAAGCATTTAAGAAAAATACATTTAGTTCACATTTGCAAAAGATGAAAAATTTTAAATGTTTAAAATATTTTTTAAAGTATTTGAGACCAGTATTCTACTTGAGCTGTGTTTGCTTGTTAGGAAATTGATTTAGTCATTAATATCTGTATTGCAAAGGTCTAGAATGCTTTTTGAAATATAGGGTGTCTATAATTAAACTTGAAATGTGCAAGCAGTCTGTGGCAAAAACTATGTAGCGGAACTGCATGAAAATGGAGTATTGGCATACTGAAATGATGGGAATTTTATCAAAGAAAAAAAAACAATGAGTTTCAAAAACCACCCCTAAGTGACATGTCATAGCTTTATTGGGAACATATAAATAATCTACAAAAGTTTACAAAACATTATCGATATGATATCCACCCTTGTCTGCTACCCTCTGGAAGTGTAAAACCGCATGTTCCACTATTGAAAGCAACATGAACTGGGGAATGTTACGAACATGCCGTCCTATGATTTCTTTAAGGTCGGAGAGAGATGTGATGGAATCATGGTAGACCGAGGCCTTGAGGCACCCCACCGCAAAAAGTCGCAAGGATTCATGTTGGGGGATCTAGGCGGCCAAGGTGTAAGAAATTGCCGGCTGATGATTCTGTCGTCACCGAAATGGCGACGGAGTACTTGTTTCACACAACGCGCGACATGCGGAGGAGCACCATCCTGCATAAACAGCGTGGTTGTATCAGATTGCCTTTCCTGGAGACCCGGAATAACGGATTGCTGTAATAATGAAGCGTATCGTTGTCCGGTGACGGTGCATGTAGCATGTCCTGCGGCACTGTACTCATAAAAAAAGGACCCACAATAAAGGTTGCAGTAAAGCCACACAAAACCGTTACATGCGAAGAGTGTAATGGAATTTATAGGCATTGGTGCGGGTTTGTAGCAGCCCAAATACGGCAATTGTGCATGTTAACCGCACCTTCCATTTGAAAATGGGCCTCGTCGGTCCACAAAATGTTCCATGGCCATATCCTGGAGCTCAACTCCCGCAAGAAATCACAACGCAAAAGTTTGTCGACTATCCAAATCAGCTGGTAAGAGCTGTTGCACTAGCAACAGTTTATAGGGATAATAGCGTAAGACATTTTGCATAATCTTATGAACCGTGGAACGAGGTTGGCCAACCGCTGCTACAATACGCCGAACATTAGTACTGCCGATGGTTTGCGATATCCTGTCTTCCTCCACTTCCGTCTCTACATCATCCCCTACCTGTGCTGCAACACTGTTTCGTCCCCTTCCTGGCTGAATCTCCAATGTTCTCGTTGCTTCAAATTTCCTAATCATGTTTGTTAGTCCTTGACTAGTGAGTGGACCTTTTCGTAACCACGTCAAAGACCGAAATTTCTGCAAAGCTTCGGTAGCAGAGTCTCCGTTTTGGTAAAACAATTTCACCAGTAAAGCACGTTCCAGGCGAGTCAGCGTCATCATACTTGACTTGGAAACTAGTATGCGGTTCGTCTCTCACACCTTTATATCTCGCGGGCCGCTACGTGCGCACAGGATTACTATGGTTACGACATTTGCATATGCCAATAGATTGCACTGCACAACGCCATCTAGTGGTTTTTTGAAACTCATTTTATTTTCTCGATAACACCGACACACACACAAAAAAAGTTGTTTGTATATCGGACGCCACCTATCTACCGGCATGTACTTCGACCCGCTGAATCCGAATTTTAAGTCAGTTTAAGGCGTACACCCTCGAGTATCGAGTAAATTGAAAAAATAGAGTAAATTGGATAAATGGCAATTAAAAAAAATTATGAATCTAAACCAAGCATAATTCTTATGTATTTCGATCCGCTGAATAGAAATTTAAAGTGTATTTACATTATAAACCGTTCTAAATCTCAAAAAATTGAAAAAAAACCCTTGAAAAATGTTAAAAATAGCAAAAAATTGTTATTGTATTAATGAAAAAAATTTTGTTGACCCAAATCAAAGAGGATTTTTATGTAATTTGATTTGCTTAATCCGAATCTGAAATATATTTGGCTTAGAATCCCTCAAATTCTCAAAAAATCGCAAAAAACCGATAAAATAGCAAAAGTTACAGTTAAAAAATTTGAAAAAAATCTATAAAACATGATTATATACGTTTCTTGTATTTTTTATGAGTAAAATATAAGTACAAAATCTGAAAATGCAAAAAAATTGTAATATCTCTAAAAAATGATGTATACACAGAATAAGGAGAGCGATTTTCTCAGATTTTATACTGCAGTTAAGGGGACAGTAAACCTATTATGTATTGATAAATAGTGAAAGCAGTCGCGGTAACTAGTTTTTATTAACCATATATACTACACACTACGTACCAGAATTAACTCGTAGCTTTTACACACAAAGATGACACTAACTAAAACTTCTATTCTAAACTTTTATGCTACGGCGCTCCATGAAAGCCAAAACTTCAGTCAGTCAGTCTATTCTAAAATTTAAAAAGTTATCCAATGTCGCTTCCTTTCTTTTTTCATCGGCTTTACAATAATGGACTCAGCTTTACAATAATGGACTCAGCTTTACAATAATGGACACATGTCTAATGATGAAAATAGACTGTCATCGTATCCTTCTTGCATGGAAAACATCAATGTATTAATGCAATACCTAGAATCGTTTGCAGATACCTTTTCTAGCACTTCATTATTTTCTAGCTCTACAACGAATTTTTAAGATGAAAGAATTAATTGTGACAAAAACAATGGGAGAAAGATTAATACAGTGGAAACCAGATCTATCGTTCCCGCATCCATCGTTTTCCCGTATTGATCGTTTTATTTCTATGGTCCCTGCACAAACTGTATTTAAATAACGTTAACAAAACCCGCATGTATCGTTCTTCAAAAATTCGCTTTCCCGCGTTCATCGTTGTAAAATGTTTCTTCTGACAGAAATGAAATTGAAGATGAAATGGATCAATATGGCTTACAAATCTAGTTACTTCCTGTTATGATATCTTGGGTTGATGATGGTATAGGTGAAGAGTTATTACATCTAGCAGGGATGAGTATGGTGTGAAATGTAGTGATTATATTTCTAGGGATTTAGAAGTAGCAACGTGCGGTATTCTAAGAATGGAAGAAATGTGACTTAAGAAAGGAAATAATGGCGAAGAGGTTGAGAATAATATTCATGCCTGTGAGACTGAGCCAACACTAGTGCCTAGTTTATCCTACCCAATAACGGTATTTGAAATTGTATGATTTTTATATACAAAGATGAATACACATAAAAATACAAAAAAAAAATTGTAAATCTTGAAAATTTTGTTTTATTAAAGGATTAATGAAAAGCCCAGTGTAAAATTACTGATTTTTTAAAAATAAGTATCACTTAATTTCTACACAACTTCAATTTGTTTCTTTTACAGTTTGGTAATAAATTTAGTATTTTTGGTATACTGTATACATTGTGTGTATTCATAAATACTGTTTTCTTCATATTTTGACTTTAACCCGCATTCGTCGTTTTCCCGCATGCATCGTTTTTTACTACGCACCCCTTGAAAAACGATAGATCGAGGTTCTACTGTAATAATTTAAAAAAAAAAAAAACTTTGCAAGTTGAAGTTACAGATGAGCTGATGAATTACGCTAAAGGTGTGAAAGGATATAAAAATGCTAGAAAATAAAACTTTTCATTCAAAGAAATGTTCATTATTAGTTTAAAAATTTGGAAACATTTACGAAGATTGTGACCGTTGCCCCAATGGACCCGAATAAGTGGCATTTTGTCCCAATCAACCGAAAAAAATACTGTTATTTTATTGAATTGTATTTGTTCCTGGACTGTAGTCACAAATAAATGACTGCCCCGAATAAATGTGTGTCTTAAATAACCGGAATCTACTGTATTCATAAACGATTGGTTGTAACGTAACTTTTGCTCTACGACAACCAACGGCCAAATAAAGCGTGTGTGGGCTTTTATCCAAGTTTGAGTTCAAACCATCCATATTCACAATAATAAAATAGTTTGGTACTGAAGGTTTAAACTTTAAGCATTTCCAAACAGTTGGTTTAAATTACGTTTTCCTTATTTTGTACTTAATTTTCATTCAACTAAAACAATTGTATAAAACTAAAACTATTGTATTTTGTTGATTGTTTATATCATATTTTTTTACTATGTCAAGTTATCTTAATGAGCATCATTTGATTTCAAAATAAAAGATGTTTATCATTGTGTTTCGAATTTCTAAAAATAAATAAGTAAATAAATAAATACAAACCTCATTTAGTAAGTTAAAATATTAATTCTGTAAAACATAAAACATTCTTGTTTTATGTTTTACAGAATTACATGGTAAACATGAATTACCTTTATATTATAGTACTGAATACATTAAATAAAGAATCTTCAGCAACGTGTGCATCGAAACCGCATGTACAGAATAGCACATTTTGTAATTTTCGATTGGCACTAACAGTTGATCCTCCAGCTAGGAAACAAATCCTCACTCACAGGCAAATATAAAAAGCGCAGAAATTTATTTTTATTTTAGATTTAAACAACATTTTAAAAGTGTTTTTAGTATTTTAAATTGGTTATTTCCGAGATTAAATTGTACAGATGAAATGCATTAACGTATGTATTTTTTCATACTTTACAGAAGGTGAAATAAAACATAAAAGCGGATGAAGAAGAATGAGATTATCATGAAAATATATAAAAAGAGTAATCTTTTTTGATACTCTTCTTCGATATAAAGAGAGATATAAAGAGAGAATTCAGCACACAGCGCAGCAGGCTTGGTATATGAACTTGAAGGAGGCTTGGCGAAGTAGCAGATGATTGATAAATATTTGACCATCCGTTTATAGCATTCATGGGGACTTGGAGGACTCATCAAAGTGAAAAGATTTTTAACACTCTCAAAGTTTTACAGAATTGTTTTGGTGATGCCACTTTATCTAAACTAGGTAACTTATTTCATTATTTTGTTAAAGATTTTCTTTCACATTGCATTGAACCTCAGCCTGATTGGCTGCTACACTGCAAAAAAAAGTCTGTCAAATTTACAGATAAAAACTGTCAGCCAGGACGCCAGTTTATTTCCGTATATTTAACAGAAATGTTCTGTAATTTTTTACAGATTATCCGTTTATTTTACAGAAATCTTCTGTATGTTTTACAGACGTCTTCCATAAATTTTACGGATTCCCTGTTTATTTTACAGGAAACTTCTGTGTGTTTTACAGAAGTCTTCTGTAATTGTTTACAGATTATCCGTTTATTTTACAGAAATCTTCTGTATGTTTTACAGAAGTCTTCCGTAATTTTTTACAGATTCTCCATCTATCTCACAGAAATCTTCTGTGTGTTTTACAGAAGTCCTCTGTAATTTTTTACAGATTCTTCATCAATTTTACAGAAATATTTTGTGTGTTTTACAGAAGTCTTCCGTAATTTTTTACAGAGTCTCTGTTTCTTTTACAGAAATCTATGCGTTTAACTGATTTCTTCTGTATTTTTAAAAATTTTTACAGATTCTCCGTTTATTTTATAGAAATGTTTTTTTTTTTTTTTTTTACTCAAGAAATCTGTAATTTTTCCAGATTCCCCGTGTTTTGTCGACGGTATATTTCTGTCAATGTAGCAGACTTTAACCATTTTTTTACAGCTTGATTTAAGGAATTTACAGAAAAACCAGTTTATTTATGAAATATATTTTGTATTTATAACAACTTTCTTTTGTTTTTAATAATTCAATACCTTACTTAAAATTACTTAAAAAATTACTTACTTACAATTACTTAAAAAATTCAGTAATTTTATGATATAGTACTAGCTTCTTTCGACGACCTTGGCCCTGTTAAGTGGTAAAAAAATTCTGCTACGAAATGTTAATGAAAATAAATTCTTGAGTATGTTTTTAAATCATAGGTGACATTAATTATTTTCAATCAATTCCATCCAAGGGCATACTTTAAAATTTAGTAACTGTACAAAATAAAATATTAATGTTGAAAAAGAAAGATTTATAAAACGATTGCTATCAATCAAGTTAAACAGTAATCAAAGAAGCTGATTTCAAATGAATCAATGCATTTCAAAGCACGAAAATTTATGCACAAATGAATGGATCAGGGGTGGGAGTGTAGATGTTCCAAGCATATAGTTTAAAGTTTATTTTTTAATGCTTTCAAAATTATTTCTTGATATTATCTATCAAGTATCCATCAATAACCATGTTCATGGGTAGCGAAGCGTATCAGTTTGTCATGTGAATTGTCCCTAAATAAATGGTTGGGGTATTTGTAGTAAATGAAGTTAGTGAAGTATTTACTGTAACGTTTATTTTTTAGGTGATTGTAGCGCGTCATTGTAGTTAAAAGAATATATATGTTTGCTTCTAAACTATTGATTAATGTAGTGATAGCGTCGTTCAAGTAAATACTACATATATAGAGTGAAACCTCTGAAAAACAGCTACGTTTGGTCCCATAAAATAATGGCCATTATATGAGACAACCGTTTTTCGGAGGTTCACAATAATGTTAATTCAATAGTCTAAATTCAATTCTGTAAACTTCTAACAGTGTCTGTTTTAACCCCTTAAGCGGTTTGCCCGTACAGTGTACGTCCTACCCAAAATTGGCCTCAACTGGTTTGCCCGTATAGCGTACGGGCATCGATATTTTCTCCTTTACTTTTCTGATTTTTCCGTCTATTTCATTATTGTGAAGAGTCTATTTAGTATTAATATTTTTCAATCGATGGCGTGGCTTGTCAATGTAACTGAAATGCTTTTCGTATGGGTTTTTCTTCCTAGCGAGAGAGCGGGAATATTTCATCATATGCCTTTCAAAATATGCCTTTTTTGAAAGTATTTCGGTAAAAAAATTGACCGCTTAAAGGGTTAAGAAATTACCAGTCTTCGGAGGTGACCGTTAGTAGAGGTTTTAATGTATAAACATATATGCATCTTATTTTTCAGAAATAGTTTTTAGGAGTTTAAAATTTTTCTTGCATGATATATCTATGCTTAGATTTTTGTAGTATCCATTAATAATCAAAGAAATACGTCAAGAAAAATTGTGAAAAATTAGATTTATTTTAAGAAAAAAATACCGTATTTATAAAGTACAAACAAAGGAATATTTACAAAGTTTATTGTTTATAATTTTATAGATTTGCTTTCCAGTATTCATGGGTATCTCTTATAATTAGTGGTCAATTAGCTCATATGCCGCAATTTTATTAAGTAAATTGAGAATTTTCATATTAACGGCCTCGCGTTTTTTCACATCAGGATTCTTCTTGCATCCTCTGTTAGGATTTATTCCAAGCAAAAACCTAGAAACAAAATAATTTACTTCAGTGAATTAAACACATTTAAAAAAATCACATTTTACTTTTGACTCATCTATAAACTGAAATTTGTTAGCACAAGCTAGGAGCATAATAATTTTACTTTTCAGCAGCACTAATTGTAATTCCCTCTCGACAGGCACGTAGCCAGGGAAGGGGAGGCTTGAGGAGCTACACCCTCCCCCGAAAAATCAAATATGTATATTTATATACAGGGGTGGATTTAGGGAAACAGGCTCTGCAGCCCCGCGTCCTCTACAAGAGAGGGGCACCAAGGGGCCCCATTACCACAATCCACCCAGTATTCTAGGGAAGACCTATATTCTAGGGCAGAGGCGGATCTACGGGGGGGGCTATAGGGGCTATAGCCCCCCCCCATTGAAACTGAATTTAGACTAGATAGAATAGAGTTCTGATTCTTAGTTAAAAACTACGTGTCTAAAATCGGTTATTTTGAAATTTTAATTTACTTTTTTGATTTATTACTTAGCTTTTTAGACTTGACCTCAATCAATGGTTTTTAACCCTTTCGTTCCCAGGCTACAGGTATTTTCAAAACGAGTATCAAATTTCGGGCTAAGGAATCGCCCGAAATTTCGTCTTCTCCTTGAAACATTTCGGTTTCTTTTAAGGATGATCAGTAACCTAGTTTTACCATATATACGTGATAGCGCAGAACAGCTAATTGTTTGAACGGGTTATGGCAAGTGCAAAGAACAGTGTTTGAGCGATGATGTCCATTCACCCCCTGCAAAGTCATAAAAAGGGGGAGCTAAAAATACATATAATTCGCTGTTAATATAAACAGTCTTTGCGCGCGCCTTGTGCGGTGCGCGTCTCGGATTCTGTACTGATGTGTACCTGATGTGGAATACCTTATGATAGATGTACACACAGACCTCAAAATACACATAGACTAGACACCGCTATGATTTCTCTGTGACTAAAGTGATCAGAAGCAGTGAGAGGGGCTGAGAGCTACCAGACGGTCCCGAAGACTGTTTACAAGTTCATGAACAAAAGATCGGTACTCTTTCGCTTTGTAGAAAGGGGAAAGCGCAGCACCCCCCCCCCTAAGGAACATGATTGAATTCGCCAATCGTCATCTTTGGGACCTCCTTGGCAGCTGACAGCTCCTCCTACAGCTCCCGATGATGTTAGTCACAACGAAAGCATAGGGGCCCTAGTAGCAAACGGTCATCGGTTCCTGAAATGCCGATGATCGGACAGGGAGGAAGCGCAGCGCGCGCCATGCAAGGTTCTTCATCGCGTCGGGGGCTCTTATCTCGGAATGTGATCGGGCATGTCATCTCCCGAATAGTAGGGTTGGATCATCGGCAAGGGGGGAAAATTGGGCGTAGAGCCGTTGTAAAGCCGATGCGATTGGGGTTATATTTCATCTCGGAAGAGCAAACACCTTGCAACTTAGGATGTGAAGCCTATGACCTTTGATAAAATTTTAAACTGAACAATCGATAAAAATTGGTGTATATCCCAGCATGATAAAATTTTTTAAGAGTAAAAAAAGCAAATTCGAACTTTTTCCTCTTCTCTTTGAATTTTAATGCTGCCATCTGAACTTCATTTTTCAAGCTTCCGAGACTTGGTTTCGAACTGGGGAGCTAACGCTTGGTAGCCGGGCATTCTAACCACTAGACGGGGGGGTCTGACTCGTTATTGGCGAGACTAAAATTTGAAGTGATTGTTGTTTCAAGTTCGGAATTGGAATATTTAAGTTTCTAATTAAATAAAACTAGACTTTTCCTATACACTACTCAAAATTAGAAAGATTTTGCAATTTCTATCCGTTTGAAGCATTTGGGACCTGTGTACGGCCGTAAAAAAAAAAAAAAGTTTTTCTGTTTTAAAAATATTCATTATAATGAATATTTTAAAAATCTCTCTATAGATTGAGATTTTTCGAAGATTGTTTCAAACTGTGTAAATTTTTGTTCGCACATCAAGTAAAAGTGACGAAAGCTAAAGGAATGAAATTTACTGACATGATAGGCAATCACTCACCTTAAGCTATAATCGTCGGATTTAAAAAAAAAATTAGATTTTGAGATTTTTTCTGAAAATTGTTTTAAACTGCGTAAATTTTTGTCGGCGCATCACATACGACTTAAGTGAATAAAGCAAAATTTAGTGACACGATAGGTGGTCGTACAACTTAAACTATGCCCCTAAAGTTTAAAATTTGGATTAGATTTTGAGATTTTGTGAAAACTGTTCAAACTGCTTAAATCCCAGCTAGAAAATGTTTGCACTTCTTGTGCAGAAAATTTGCATATAAAGTAAATATTTTGAATACTTTGAAAAGTATACACTTTTGTGCATTATTTTTGACAATATAAAATATTCACTTTTTGGTATGCATAAAAACTGTATATAATTTGCACAAAAAGTGTATGCTTTCAAAATATTAAAAAATATCCACTTTTTATGCACAAATTATACACAATCTATACTTTTTTTGCAAAAAAAGTGAAGACATATCTAGCTGGGTATATTCATCTCGGAAGAGCAAACGCCTTGCAACTTAGGATGTGAAGCCTATGACCTTTGGTAAAACTTTTAAACTAAGCAATCGATAAAAATTGGCACATATATCGTTGATTTGCATATTAGCTTGTTTATTTCTTTTATTGTATCAATTAATTCATGTACTTTCATATGCATATATAATTTTATAACTAAATATCCTTTTCTTCAAGGCTGTTCTAGGGAAGAATGCAAGTTTTTGAATGAAATGTCATTTAAAATTTACACAAAGGAATATTTCTTATATATATATATATATATATATATATATATATATTAATTTCGCACTTTTTCAGGAAACTTCCAGAATTTTTAGTCGCTGACAAATTTTGTTTTAAAAATATTCCTTGTCACCCCTCTTTGACAGAGATTGACTAAGGCAAGGTGCCCTTTTAGCTAGCACAAGATAGATACATACAGGAGAACACGACAAAGCGAAGAGCAGGAAGAGGACAACATGATTCAGCATTTTGTCGCCTGTCTTGTCTTCCCGCGTAATAGCTTAGCCAATCAGCAACCTTAAAACAAACATTTGGTGTGCATATGAGGCTCTTTGCACATTAATGAAGGAACGGAGATATCCAGCCGTTCAGCTACTTGGTAGAAAGACCTATATAAACCTGTTTGCTCGCTTTACCCTTCGCAATCTTGAAAGCGCCTATCAGATCTCAGTGTAAAGATTCGATCATCGGGAAAAGATGAACATACGAAAAATTAAGGATGATCAGAAATGATCAGGCGATGAATAGCCGATGCACCGATCATAGGCCTGGTAAAGCCCGAGCAAAGATTGCTGCTAGGGGGTTGTCTGGTCTACGGGTATTTTGAGGTCTGTGGATGTACATAGTGAGGGGATGGGGAGTGTAACATAGACATCAAGTGACTAGGAATCCCAAATGGCTATCTTCTGTATCATTGTGAAAGGTTCTTTTGTTCCGCCATTTGGATTTTCAGGGATATTTTGAAAGAATAATATTATTATAGCTAATTTTCCTTACCTGGTTTTCGCACATTTACTGTTTATACAAAAGTACATCCGTTTTGAATGTTTAGGAATGGTGGAAGAATTTCTTGGAAGTACTGTAGTCCTATCTAAGCAGGCTTCAAAGTCTTAGCCCATTGAAATTGCTTTCGCCGCTTGGTCGTTCTTTTCGGGTGAAGCGCTAGTGTGATTCATTTGTTCTCTATTTAGCTCCGTTCGCGTCTAGAATTTAATTTAAATGCAAATATTATGGCCTCAAGAAAGCGGTCATTGAATCGTAATGTAGGTGATTATTTTATGAAAATTCCAAAAACTGATAATTTGTCTAGTGAGAGTGAAAGCGGAAATCATCAGGAAGAAATCATAAATGCCCAGCCCCAGAACAAGCTATTTCAAGGAGAACAGCACTCACAAAATACAGGGTGAATCTAAACTCTTGGGCAAAACTTTAACCCATTTATGCCTAGCGTCCCTTTTTTGGGACGGCAATATCGCTATCATTCGAAAACGTTATTTATTTTTCCTAGCCTTTATTCGCGAGTATTGAATCTCAATTCCACAAAATATTTTAATATGGCCAAGTAGGATGTTGACATTTCAATTTTTATACATAACGATTTTAAATGAAATCATCCCTTGTTCAAAAAGTTGACATCAGAAATTTATCAATTACTTCTGGTGTTAGCAAAAATCAAAGAAAGTCGCAAAAATATCCAGGCACGAATGGGTTAAGGGGTGATAGGGCACACAATGAAGAATCGTAATCACATAGCAATCTGGGGTGAAACTTTTGGAAAAGCATTGAAGTGTCCGTCTAATTTCTTAACCAAGTCTCATAAGCAATAGGCTCGTCTCCGAAAATTTCATCCATGAAATAAAATAAACTTTTTAAACTATCCATTTTAGTCTTCTGTTTTGAGAAAAATACATTAGTTTCTGACGAACAATGGTCGGCAAGTGACTGTTGTTTCAGCACTTTTTCCGAAGTGATTATTAACAGCTATACGAAGACGACGTTGCCGACCCCACATTGCTATGTGATTCTGATTCCTTATTATGTGCCCTATCACTCTTTAAAGTTTTGCCCAAGAGATTAGATTCACCCTGTATACATGCATCACTAACAGGCAGTTTGTAAAGAGGTGCATTATTAGAAAGAATACAATGATATCGCTATGGAAAAAAGAGGTATGATTTAAATTAATTTTTTGAGACATTGTTTTTCCTATGAAGTGCAAGTCCTAGCAGGTTCGAGTATTTTATTTCATCGGAAATTCGCACATCTTTCTCGAAATTCGATTACGTAATACTATATGTAGGTTGAAAAATGAAATATACAGGCGACATGTAAAATATCGTGCCAAATGTCGCCAAGCTTCGATAACCAGGGCCTCTGAGAGAAATTTTATAAGGCGGGACGAAAGTCTTCCCGGCCCCTTTCGTAAAGCACAAAAGTTTCGAAAAAACAGGAGGGACGGAAGGGATTTTTTTTTTTTTTTTTTGGTAAAACTGCTCTTTTAATGATTTTCATACAAAATGCTAAAAGGAAAGAGAGTGGGAGGGAAGTTTGATATGTAATGATACTTTTAATTCATGTTCGAAGATTGAAAAAAATACTAATATTTAAATGGTAGAATTAACATTTCTGCCATCTAAATCATTCTAGAATTATCCCAGATAGCACAGTTGTCCATTTTATATCCATTTCTGATCCATCTCGCCCATATAACGTCCATGTCTATAGATAGACATCCAGAAGACAATATTTATGGACATAATCTGGAAAATCCAGAAACTGTCCATGAATAGACCAAAATTAGACATTTAATTTCCAGGGTAAGTCTTTTTTATAGACGTGTCCCAGATAATCCATAGTACCTTAGTGAAATGGCAAGAAGCATGGATGGAGATGTCCAAGACTTGACCTAAGTAGGTCCACATATAGACGTTGATGTCCAAGACTTGCCCATACTAAGTCCATACGTGGACTTAGTATGGGCAAGTCTTGTATACGTAAGCACGTCCATAATTATGTCTATATAGATGTCTATAAGACTTCATATGGGCGACCTATAGTGCCATATTGATGTAAAAGAGACGAGAATCCGACGAATCGTGAATGTTTAATGGACATGTAAACTTGTCTATATGACGACTTCTGGGAGGGTTCTGGACAAGTTTGTGCTATCTGGGATGTATTCGAAATTTAGTCTATTTAAAAAAAAGATTTTAATTAAAGACCTATAAATGAAATTCTTAACACATTCTGAAAAATTTACGGACGCACTTTAGCTAAACACGGGCCCCGGGTCGGCGCCCCCCGCCTCTCGTAGGGCCTGTGGATAACTGTGCCCAAATTATTGAATACCCAGTAAGTTAGCCCCCCCCCCTTTACCCAATCCTAGATCCGCCACTGTTCTAGGGAAGACCCTTATTCCAGAGAAGGCTTATTTCGGTATTTCAGACACTTCAGTACTAAAATACAAAAAGTTTCAGTATATTTTAAAAATGATCACTATGCCTTGCCTATGTCGGAGGGTGGGGGGCTCTTTCTTGCACCTTTCATAGGACCCCATGATACCTATGTTTAAGTTATGGTATTTGAATATTTGAGCATCCCCGAATAAAAATCCTGACCATGGGCCTGCCCTTCCAAATTAAAATGTCAAAATTACCATCGTGTTTTAAAATAGAAGACTGTATGCATCATTGCTATTGAACATACGAAATAAATTTACATGATAAAATATTTTTACTACATTTAACAATATGCTTAATTTTCAGTCAAATCTTTTTGAAAAAATAATGAATAAGAAAAAAGAATCAAATTTTCAACTTTTTAAAAGGGGAAAGCTCAAGTTTTTAAGCATTCCTCTCTTTTTAAATGTAAAACTTTTATAAAGAACTGCTTACAGAGCGATCAGATCTGCGCTAATTTTTAATTTCTTTCTTACGTATCAAGTATTGAATAAAAAATTTCTATCTATGTTTAGTGTTCCTGATTCAGGATATTGGCCACTGACTACACTTATGATTCGAGATTTTGAAATTTAAAACGTTGATGATCAGACTGTATAATAAGCAAAATATTTTAAAAATACTTTTATAACTAGACACTGATATGAAATGGATTTAAAATTTATGCATTAAAATAAATAAACAATTTATCTTGCACAAAGCCTCACCATGGCACAGTGGTTATATCACTGAAAATGGTAGACGGACGAAGTGTGAAGGTCCCGGGTTCGGGTTCCATCGCACCCGTCGACCTAACCGTTCGGTGTTTTTCGTGGTTTTCTCCGGAACTTAGGGTAAATACGGGTTATGACCCCTTACAAAGACCCCCACAGAGGGTAACTCCCTTGTTTTGTCATTCGGACGAGGATTTACAAGCGGACTTCGAGCCAAGCACACAAATCCGATATACATGTTCACAACAGCAGCAGGTAGTCACTATAGCGCAAGCGCGTTGCACAGATGTGTGCTTCGAATGCATATACACATGTTCATATACGCAATATGTATTCAGTTATCACGAGCAGGCACGTATTCAGGAAACATTTTGGGAGGGGGGGGGAGTCCAAACCGTAAAAAAGCAGAATTTTTCACAAAAAGACTATCATTATAGTGACAAAAATCAAAATTTTAGGGGGGGGGGAAGGTCCGAAATCTCAGGACCCATCCCCCCTCTCCTCGTTAAATACGTCATATGAGTTTGCAGATAGTTTTGGATTATGTGCGCAGATAGCTTTTTCTTTTATCTGACTATGGTTCTTAGTAAACTGAAATTGTATTTATTTAAAAGAAAGAAACGGGGTTTGAGGGTGTGGAACCCCCCTCACAGAGTAAATGTTAACTTAAAATATAGTGAATAAGAATTATAAAAAAATCTATACATCCCTGTTTAAGAATTTAAAAAATGAATACATAATATTTAAATAAAATATTAATGCCATTGAAAATTTCACAAAGTTATGACAAAGACTGCCAATAATGACCAATACTAAAGCTGTTCCGATCACCAGAAGCCAAAACTACCATGTTTGTTCCCGTAATAGTCGCACTTTTTTGCCAATTTTTCATGTTGAAAGTCCAGGTGCGACTATTATGCGGATAAAATCTACTATATAATATTGTAACTCTAAAGCTATTTTTTCTGCTTCAAAACGGGGGTGCGACTATTACGCGAGTAAACACGGTATTCTGCATCAAATGACGATAAACATTGTAAAGAGTTTTAAATCTCCCTGATTTAGAAGAGATTTTTGCAGAATTCCCTGACTTTTCCAGACATAAAATTTCCCAAATCCCTGAATTCCAAGTTCCCTGAATTCCAAGTCGCCCCTGAATATACAAAAAGAAAATCCCCACTGTAAAATTACTTCAAATCAAAATCTAGCTGTTTATCTCATACAAATGAAAAATTACTTTTAAAACTGAAGAAAATGATTATTGTTTTTGATAATGACATAATTTGTAGAAAAAAGAAAATCACAATGTTATGAAGCTAGAAATATTTCTTTGACAAGATATACTACTCGACATTAAAATTGCTGCACTGTGTGTAGCATGTCACCTTCTTGGTGTTGCTATTTTAATTACCAGTTGTGTATTAATAAAATAAAATAAAACAGTTACATGCCATATACATATAAATTTCATACTTTTTAAAATATTGCTATGGTTTGATTTATTTATATGTTTACAAAATTGTAGTTAAGTGTTTCATTAACTTTGAAAAAAAAGTGTATAACTATGCTTCTTTGATTCATTTTTACTAGGATTAAAAAATAATGTGCAATATGGAAAAAGAATTGCAAAGTGTGTACATATTTAAAACTACATAACAAATATTACAAGGAAATTATAAATAATTTGCAGATACAATTCTTCTGTTCTTTTATAGGTTAAAAGGTGAAATATATCATTTCTTTAATTTGGTTTACCTCATAAACTTGATTAAGATATATCCATTGATTTAAATTATTGACGGCACTTACGCGTTAGGAAACTTTAAGATACTCCTAGAAAATCAGAATTCTTCTTGTAAGTATAGAATATAGAAATTTATAAGTCTGGGAAGTGTACACATTATATTTTATGTGAAATCCCCCAGAGCACACATGCACACTAAAAACATCATAAATTGTTCGGTGTTAGACGACTATTCAAGTACAAACACTGAAAATAAACAATATATTTATCACAGTGCCACGATGTTTAAGTTCAGCGATACTCTTTCACTTTCTGGAGCACTGCAAACAAAATGATTGCGAACAAAAACACTCATTCCAAAATATTTAACATATCGATAACTATATAATAAGAAATGCTAACTACAGTTATAGGACGAAATATCAAGTGCAATGAATATAAACAAACACTATAATAAGGAAATAACTTATGAGAAACAGTTTATGAGTAGTACTTAACTTGTTACATGAAGTTGCTGTTGTTCATTTCCCCCAAAACCAAGAACAATTGCGGTACGTAGTTGTTGTGAACAAGTATATCGGATTTGTGTGGTTAGCTCGAAGACCGCTTATAAATCCTCGTCAGAAGGACAACACAAACAAGGAAACCTCCCCGAAGCTCACTCACCAAACGTAACGAATTTAATCCAGCAATAAGTACACACTTCAAGAAACCTAATGTGTAAAAATTAGTTGCTATCTCCTCAAATTAAAGCTAAAATTAATTAATAAAATATGAGTATGAGCCGACAGAATAGAGCCTCTAAAGGCGCTTTCTATTTTCTTTTATAAATGCTTTTACAAAAAGATGCTTATTTAATAAGCATTTATATAAGCACAGGTCAGGATTCATCTACAGCAATGATTCAATGGATATCCCGCAGAACATATGGTCGGAAAAAATTCAGGCCGGTCCCAGGTAGCACACATACGTTGGGGCAACGTATGAATGCATACGTTGGGGCAACGTTGAAATGACACGTTGGCTTACGGTTATCCAACGGTTGGCAACTGGTTATTTCTTACGTTGGGCCAACGTATGCTCTAACGTTTTGCCAACATATTTCCAACCGTTGGGCTAACGTATGAATGCATACGTTGGGCTAACGTATAAATACATACGTTGGGCTAACGTATTAATGCATACGTTGGGCTAACGTATTAATGCATACATTATGTTAACGTATAAATGCATACATTGGGTTAACGTGTAAATGTATACATTGGGACACCGTAAAATCTGTATGTTGTCACTCTATTATCCAACTGTTGGAAATTGTTTATTTTTAACATTTAGCTATCATAATTGTTAACCATTACATTTATAAGTTAGTTTCATATTTTAGGCCAATGCAGAAACCTAATGTTGGATAATTATATTTGACGAATATTTGACAAATTGATGTGCTATTTCATAACATTTCTATAGATATATGAAAAACTGTGAAATTTGAAATTAAAGTTTTTAATTATTTTACTAACAGCAAATGCAGTGACAGATTCAGATAAGTTTTAAGGGACGGCAGATATGTAGAACGAAGCATATTATCAAATAGTCACTTTTTTTTCTTTCATCAAATATGGTTTCACCTCAACAGTGGGTTTCTGTGCGCTTAGGAGGAAGGCGAGCGGACACCCTCCCCCCCCCCCCTAAAAAGTACTTTTGTCGACAAAATCGTCAATTGCCAAAGGACTGTCAGCAAATTTCAGCTTTAATCACCAATCTGTAAAATGCTCAGTGTATAAATTACCAGTTCTGCCGACAGTTTATTATAAGTTATACTATATCATGAACATAGTCTTGTTACAATTTTCCTTTTAGTGATTTTTGTGCCAGTAAACAAGTCCCTTTTGTCCCCTCAAGCCAACTTCATTCCAGCTCATGTAATGTAGTGTGTATTTAAGGCAAACATGCTCATTAAGTATCTGCCTAGGGTGGGGGGTGCCTCGGGCGAAGGACTTTTAGGGGATTTAATGCGTATTCACGCTACATCTGGAGGAAACCGCCCAAGAGGCCAGATAATCGGTGTATATTTTTGAAAGCATATTGGTATATATCGTCAGAAAATTTTGTCTTTACACCCCCCCTCTCCCAACATTTTTGCTTAAAACTGGCTCTAGTCCCGTCACTAACAGAAATGTGTTATTTTCAAATAGTAAACGATCTGTCAAGTTACAAACACATCTGTAGAAAACTAACCTATTTCGCACTATGAGGAAAATTAATATTGCAGGTGCAACTTATGAACTGTTTAAAAAAAAGGAGGGGGGAGAGATCGGAAGCAGGAAAATATTTAGAAGGTCCTTTCAGAAGCTATCCTTTACAGTTTTAGAGAACCAGGACGGCAGGCAAACCAAAATCATAAAAACTTTTCGAATTAATTAAAAGAAAAAACATATAATGTTGAAGGAAAGAATGCTTATTTTTTTAAATATGATTCATATCCCTCCTTCTCCTTTGACAGTTACTTTTGTAAAGTGTCTCTCAAAACCTCTGAAAATTTACTCAATTGAAACTTTTGTAAGGAGGCTTAATCTTTTTTTTTTTTTTTTTTTTTTTTTTTTTTTTTTTTTTTTTAATATTCATGTGGGGAAATCCAATAGGAGTATAAAGTCCAAGGCCGGCTCCAGTGAGGGGGCCATAGGGGCCATGGCCCCCTCCGAAATTTTGTTTTACAACTTTAGATTCGCATACTGCACGATTTCACATGTTCAATTTGCATTTTGAACAATTTATAGACCTAAGTAAAAAGTTCGATGGCCCCCTCCGAGAATTCAGTCTGGAGCCGCCATTGATAAAGTCACTGAAGAATGTCACAGAAATCATTCTTTACTAAAATATTTTATTATTTTTTACATTTATTTCAATTTACGTAATTTTTTAGATTCTTAATTTTTAGTTTGCCCGAATAAAATTGGTATGGAATACAATGACATTTCGTAGTTCTATTTTTATTTTCAGTTAACTGTAGATATTGACTGCAAAGTAAAAGAAAAAAAAATATTGCATGCGTAATGCATATGCATTATGTATGCAATATCGACGCATGCAAGTATCAACACACGGGTGCATCTATATTATCTGACTATGAGAAAGATATCAGTACAACAGAATGTATTAGTGATGCTGCTTACACGCTATAGCACATAAAATGAAAAAAGTCGTTGATGGTACACAAAAAATAGTTACAACGCATCCCGCATAATTACCATTGCACAAAATTTTGAAAAAAAAAAAAAAAAAGAGAGAGAGAGAACTTTTTTTTTTTCCATAGTGCATCCTTTCTCTAATGCAAAAAATAGAATGTCTGAAGAAAAGTTTTAAAAAATCAGTATTGATTTCAGTTCATGGATCTGAACTTTCAGTCACAGCATTTTACTTAAAGAGCTACTGATATTTTTTATTCAACTAAAATACGCAGTAGAAGAGACTTCTCAAAGCAATAAAAATGTTTTTTCTTCCAGTACTCTCAAAGAGTATTTGATTGCATATAGATTATGTATTTTTCTCCATAAAATTTGACTCCTGTAGCATAATAACAGGTGTAGATACAAAAATCTCTTCTAAAATAATAAATAAATAACAAAATGAAGTTGGTAAATATAGGTATATATATGAACTGTAAAGTACTGTAACACATTTGTAAAATATTAAAATAACTGAATTCTTAAAACTGTAAAATATTTTATACATACCTTTAACAACAAAACAATTTTGATGCACAAATTTAAATCCTTGTTGTTGATTAACCACTGTGAACCAACGAGATTTCAAAATTGAAGTAGTGTTAGTTTAATAACTACTTCTAAATCTGAAATCTCATTAGTCATTATAATCTTGCAAAATATAAGCACGGCTCAAGTTGATTTTTTTTCAGAATAATCTTATTAGGAGAAAACAATTGTGTCCAATTTTACCTTCTCGACTGTTGTACAACTATGAGCAAATAAAACTTTATTTTTAAGCTGTCTAGCATTGTTTAGTAATCCAAAACGCATCTTTTAATAAGCACTGTGATATTATTATATATTTATTACCATAGCTCCATAGTAATTTGTTTGTTTACATACTTTGATGATCGTTAGGCTTATGGACAATCGAACTATAATCAATGCATCAATAATAATAGTTATCGTGATTCAAGTTACTACGTACCTATGCAACGATTAAAATTCACAGAAATATAGCTGAAAAGATAAATATTCGTTTCAGATTTCAACTATCAATCATTTTATAAAAGTGTATCAACACATCATAACAAGCAATGGCGGAAACGGAACAGCGAACGGACATGAATCTATCTCTTCCCGGTTTCCTGAATGTGTGTCTCTGCGCATGCGCAATGATACGGGTGCCCAACACAACATTCAGCCATCCGATGGCCAACGGTTGTTTTACCTACGGTTGCCCAACACAACATTCAGCCATCCGATGGCCAACGGTTGTTTACCAACGGTTGCCCAACATAACATTCAGCCATCCGATGGCCAACGGTTGTTTACCAACGGTTGCCCAACACAACATTCAGCCATCCGATGGCCAACGGTTGTTTACCAACGGTTGCCCAACACAACCTTTAGCCAACAGAATACCGACATTTCCATATGGACATCCAACGTTTGCCCAACGTAACAACCTTGTGCCAACCACGTGCCATCAATAACCCAACGTATGTGTGCTAGTTGGGGTAACTGGTTCCGTTTTCGAGAGGGGGCGGTGGAGGAAATTGGCCAAAAATATTTTTTAAACATAAAATCTATGCATGCAACGGAGCTTTTTAGAAGAAGCTTGGCTTTTTAGCGAAATAAGAATTGAAATAAACAATTGTATTAAAAAAATAATTTTTAAAAATTGTAAGGTAATTTTTTTGGAGGGGAGGGGATTCACCCTATACTTCCCTCCCCCACCCCTTTGATTTGACCCTGAAAGAAATATATTATTAAGTTGTTTCATTAACAATATGTCAGAAAACTGCTGCACTTAATTTTTTCCGAATTTCCCAGTTTTTTCGGGATGTTCAATATGTAATGGCTATAACAATCTATTCTTTTTACTTAAAATCGACATTGTAGTGTAGGGATATGTCACTGCATTTTGTGATTGAATGTCACTTTCTACTTGCTTCGATCCTCTATGTTCCAGGGTTCGTCTAGAAGGATTTCTAAATTAAAACCTGAATGATCAGCATAAAAATTTGATCGTCTTTTAACAACGAATCCTTTATAAAGACATTTGCATCATTTACGAACGCCTGCGTTAATTTCTTAATGATTTCCTTTGACCGAGAGTTTTTCAGCAAAACAAATTTTGTAACTTTCCTGCTCACAATCTTATTCTTTTTTTAAAATCTGTACTGCCATCCTTTAGATCCGCGGAATTTCAGTCTTAATTCGAATGCCTTTTCTGAAGCCCAAGTTTGTAAATCACAATCATGTACATTTTTCTGTAATTTTCTTGCGTGTTAGAAGTATTAAAACGTATATTTTTTAATTTGATTTAGTTTATATTTATAATCACCATTCTTCTGAATTTGCTTTTCCCACAGATATAACTGAGTTTTATTTGTAACAAATTTAAAATTATTTTGAACACTCTGTAAACTGCCAAATTTTGCCACTATTTTATCCCGCCAGTATTTTACTGCAGTCTCCTTATCTTTTCAAGAAATAAATTGCTTATTTTGCATGATGTCCTCACTGGACAAGAAGTCAATGCTTTCGTTTTCTAAACTAGAAAATATAGGATCTTCAGAGGTATCGAGTAATAAGCATTGCTCATTTGCTACCAAATCTGTTGCATTTACTTTCTGATAATTTTGCAAGCTTTCAACAATTTGATTTTGCAGACTTTTTCTTCGTCTGTGCATGGAGACAATGTCATATTTTTCGAAGAAAATTCCACGTAAAGCATAAAAACAACATTAAGTATATTTGCTCCATAGTATCATCATGTGGATAAAAAGAATAGAATTAAAATAAATGCCTCACTTATGCGTAAACTGAATTTGCAGCTTGCAATGTGTTAATACAAATAAAAAGAAAATACTTTCTTCGGGGACTTTCAGAACTAAAATAAAAAGATTATAGGACTTCAGTTTAACGAGAATTAGAAAACGAGATTAAGCTACTTAAAAACCCAGTACGTTGAAATATAACACGGTATAGCAAACACTGATTTATAAATATTTCGAGTACGTACTCGCGTGAGCGTTTCAACTTTTCGATCAACTATCCCTGTCGTATAATACTAGCTAAAAGGTTACAATTGGCGCGATTTTAACTAATTTTTAACCTTTAATTTTCAACCTAAATTCTATGAGGAGATAGCAGCTAATTTTCACACAGTACGTTCCTTTTAGTGTGTACTTGTGATTGTGTGAAATTCGTTCCATTTGGTGAGTGAGCTTTGGGGAGGTTTCCTTGAAAGAGGGGAGCCCTCCGTGGGGGTCTTTCGAAGGGGTCCTAATCCGTATTTACGCTAACTTCCGGAGAAAACCACGGAAAACTCTGAACGGTTACCCGTATACCATTTCCAGTGACATAAACGCTGTGCCATGGTGAGGTGAACGGTACGTATCGTTCGTTAACCGACCCAGAGCGCCACCTCCGATCAGTGTTGCCAGAAACTTTTGCACATATATCGCAAGTAGCTGAAGAAAGAGTCGCTAAGGTGACGTCATAGTATGACGTCAGATCAAGTGATGCCCTGCACTGCTTAAAATCATTATGCCGATTTGTGTGGGTGGTCCAATGGTTTCGATGCGTAGTTTTACACATAAAAGTCCCAACCCCCTCCCCTCACCCGCAAGTCTAAAATAAATATATCAAATTCGCAGGTGATCTTTTTGTAGGTAAAAAGTCTCGAATTCACAATCAAGTTCCATAACTGTTCTATTTCCCATCATTCAATGCCAAGGACGGATTAAAAGGGAAGACGGAGGGGTAACACCCCCTCCCAAAAAAAAAGAATTCAACCTTTTTGGAAATATTTTCTACAAAAGAAACCATTTCCCCCCTCCCCTCAATGTTACATGCCAATTTTTACCAAAGAAGGCCGATATTGTTGCTTACAATGAGAGTAAATGCCCCGCTCTTGCACAGCATCTAGCAGTCAACAATGAGGAGACACAACAGTGACTGAGATTCCTCTTCTGTGTCCAGTGTTACTAAATATGTGTCACCATTTAGTTTTCAAACGTGAAATCTTCATGTTTATTCAAGTTAAAAAAAGGTGATTAGTTAAAAAAATATTAATTATACATTGTAATTAAATCATTAATTTTGTTTTCATTGAATGACTACTGGAGATCAACAAAACATAATAATATATTTAGTTAATTTACTACAATGTTTTTTGATAGAAATTATTAAATTTTTACTATTAAGTATTCATCTCTTTTGCAAGTCCATTTAATAACATTATGTATATTCAGGGTGTTTTCTGGATTTTAACTAACTTAAATAAATCAATTAATAATCAATTAATCTGTCTAATTACTTATTGCTTTAACATTAATTATTCTAATTATTCATGTGGCGTGAACATTATTCACAAACACTAAAGGCCTTAAAAATTTTCTAAGTTATTTTAAATGTCCATTTTATGGAAATAAAATAAGAATTCTTACATTTTTTATGTAACTCCTTTCCTTTTATTCTTGGGGTGGGAGTTTCCCTCCCAGTTAAATATTACTGTATTAATAATTAATTAATAGTAATCAATATAATTGATTAACGTATTGTTTTATATCTCGCTAATTACTAATTTAACATTAATTACGCCAATTAATTAAGCGGCGTCAACATCATCTGCAAACACTAAAGCACCTAAAAATGTTCTAAGTCCAAACGAGCCCGGTTACGCCAACACGCCCAGTGAACAAAATCCCTACATAACATCAAACACTCACCTGAACCTACGTATGCAGTTGTAACTAAACATACCGTCCCTTTTCTCCATCTCCAGCGAACGACATGTAGAACAATGTCTTGCCGTTTTAATTGAGCCGGAGGCGAAATGAGCCTCAAGGTTGAGCAATGACGTCTTCGTCTAGTACGCATGCGCGGGTGAACATAAAACAGAAAAAACCTGTTTGTTCTTACGAACAGACTTATTCTGTAAATAATACGAGTAATTTCTGTACGTTTTACAGACTTTTTTTGCAGTGTATGTTTTTGCTACAATCACTAGGTCAGTTGGGTATTATTTCTTTTTGGTCGAAAATTAAAAATTATGTTAGTGATGCCAAAAATAAACGATTAGAAAAGAGCTGCGAAAATTTCAAATTGCTCCACTAAAAAAGAATGATCGATTATAGAAGAAATTTCTTTTTTATGCTTCTACCTAGTACGATCCTATCAGAAAAGCATGTCTTTTATTTAGATTTTTCTTTTCGTTGATAATTTTATTTACTGATAAAATTAATTAGCAAAAGTGTACATTTTACGGTAAGGTACGGTAATTACGGTAAGGTACGTTGATTACGGTAAAGGTAATTGTACAGATTGAATCATCAGCTGAAAAATTACGTATATAATTTAGTAATTATTCCTCTTAACCTCTTACGCGTTAATTTTTTCTTAGTAACTTTTAGTGGGCAGTCTTTTGATCTATATATTTTTTAATTCGTGTTAAAGAATGTAGATGATTTTTAAGTTAATATTACTAAGATATCGATATATATATTTATTTTGCACACGATTATGTTTTTTATTTATTTATTAACTAACATATTTCAAGAGCATTAGAGAAGATTATCACTTTTACAACTAGCACGCAAAAGTAGAGTTTTAGAATAAGAATTGAATTTCACATGTATGTGAAGTGCTGTAGTAAGCTTTATTCAAAATACCAAAAGTGTGGCATAAAAAGACAGAATGAAATAAGAGTTGTTTTGAGAAAATATGCTTTACGTTTTTTCATAAAAATCAAATATTATAGGGCTTAAGATAATATTTTTCTTTACTGATCATAATTAAAAAAATGATTAGAGCTAAATAAACATTCATTGAAGCCATGTATACAGCAAATGCTGTAAAAAATGTATATTCTGAAATACAGTACACTATAGAATTATTTACTCTGGAAGAATAACTTCCTTTTATCTTGGATTATACTTTCACAGCTCTATGGCACTTTGATAGAAGAATTGTGCATAAATTGCTAAAAAATGACCGATCAAACAACTAGGACAATCTGTTTTATTACATATTTCGACACTAGTTATATTCCTGCTGTCTATTTAAAGTACTAAAAATTCTTTGACATTGTATGATCAGTGATCAATTATTAAACTTGTTGGTGGTACATCATAGCAATAAATGAAATAGATATAAAGAGCATGATTTAGCGTAATATTTTTAAGGTAAATAAATATTATAAATAAATTAATATAAATGTTTCACTATTCAAATTAATTAATCAATTAATTAATCTATTTGGTGACTTGATAACAACGTTGTCATCCAACATTAAAATAAAGATTGATATAATGTAAATATTTCTGTACATTGAAAATACAAGTGAAATATAAAACATCGAAGAATAATATAGTTACTAGCAATAGTATTAAATCTACCAAACACCGTCTTATTCAGGTACACTTTACTCGTTTGTTATTTAAGCGATGAAGCAGTATTTTAATTTTAGGATGTTTAAACCAGAAAAAGGTTTTTTTCGAAGCCTGACAAATAAAAATAATTATTTTCTCTTCTGAACAGCGTTTGGAACATTTTATTGATATAAAACTGCTCACAAAGATAAGTTTCACTCTTTGTGCCATCGCATGTAGACAGGGTCATATGGGGGGAGTTACGGGTCACTTTTTTTCTGGCGTAATTAATGGTCACTAACTTTATAACATTAAGATTTATTTTATTTTTTTTTACAAAACAGCCAAATTATGCAAAGTCATCCTTATACATTCTATTTTCTTGCGTCAAGTTTAAAAATAATGTAACTATGGAGCAAATAAGTGAGAAAAAAGACTTTTTACATTGCAATAAAAACATCTTCAAAAAAGATTGTCTCTTAAAATCATGAATTTTTTTAAGATTCATGTCAGTGAAACATTTTTGAAAAAACAATTTTGTTGGTGCTGTTTTTTACTTGCAGATGGTTTAAGCTTTTCATACGTACATATACTTTTTTTAGATTATTTTTAAATTAATTTTAAAGTATGCCGACTTATCCCCCGATTTATCGGGGTAATTCTTAATCCGTGATATTTTTTTTATATTTTAGGTGTATTTTTATTTCTTCTTGTATAAATAATATTAGTATTTACTATAACTGTTATACTTTACTGTAATATTATATTATACTTCAATTTGAAGGTATAGACAGTCCCCCAATTGTAAAATGAGTTAATTTGTATCTGCTTAGTGAAAAATAACTGTCTAATGACAATGAAAATAAGATTGAAGAAGCTGCAATAAAAAATTTGCAAAATAAATTCCTCGTTAGAAAATTCTAAGAAGGTGCTACAAGGAATTCGTGCACTCGTGAAGAGCAGAAATATTTTGCTTGTGTATTATGACTAAAATGACCAAACTTCCCCAATTTCGGAACTTTTTCCAGTTTGTGCCCAAAATGTTAAACAACAATTAGGAGCAAAATTTTAATTAAAACAGTTATTCCTTACCAATTTAAAAAGAAATCAAACATGTTTCCTTTATTTTATTAATGTTAATAATGCTCTAGTTGAATAAATAGAAGCTATTTTGAGAAGAACATTGAATTTATGAAATGACCCCAATTTTTGTTCCAGAATTGGGGACACAAGGCTGATTTGTCCCCAATACTTTCTTCAAAAATAACCCAGAAAACACATACAGGTTCTCTGAACGTCTATTAACGTTCGGAAGACGTTTTCTGAACGTTAATAGACGTTCAGAGAACCTGTGTGTGTTTGCTGGGAATCTTATTATTTAAATTATTTTTTTAAAACAACAAATTAGATGAATAAAAAATCTGTTTGTGTGCTAAATAATGATAATTTAGAATATTTATTTACTATTGATATACATTGCTATTAAAAAGTATGATGCATATTTATCCCATATGTGACCCATAATTGCCCAAATCCCGGGGAATTCCTGGTCAATAAATAATTTAAATAAGATAAATAATAATTCAATTTTACCTAAAGTGATTATTTGAATAATTTCTAAACTATTTAAGCTTACTTCATGCCAAATTAAATCATTTTATCTTTCATACTTTAGAATATATTAAGGTTTTGCTGTTTTTTGACCCATAATTCCCTCCTATGACCCAACTATTTCTGTCTAATATTGTATAATTTAAAAGTAAATTAATTTTTTTTACCAAAATGGGAGCATTTGTAAAAAATTTGTACAACATGACCAGCAAGTGTATCGTTGTGTTTTCTAGCTTTAAAAAAGCTCATTTTATCTTGTTTATGAAATAAATGATGAATTAGTATTTTTTGTGTTTTGGGTTAATTAAAGCGAGGGTTCAACAAACTTCTCATGTTTTGATTATTTCTTTTATCAAAAATATATAACTGACCCTTTGAGTCTACAGTATTTTTTCTAAATTTAAATGATGACGTATTATTAATTAAGGTTTTCCTTTTAATGATAAATTCCAAAGATAAATTAATTTTTCTCTTTTCCTGGATATATGTGATCTTCAGCATGTTCCTAAATTCTAATTTGACAATTTTCTTCAATGAATACAACGATATTTTATTTACTTATATTTACTTATATTTTATATCCATATTTTTAGATGTAACTCTTTCCAGCAAGAGCTATTTAAGTTGTTAGGTATTTACGATTTCAGTTTGAATGCCTGAATATCCATATTCTAACTACCGTAAATGTTAATTGATCACTGTGAAAAATTCATATACTATTTTCAAGAACTGTGCGTCTACCCTATTGAAAATAGTGTGAGTAGAATTTATAGTCTCTTACGACAGCCCTCAGAAGAATTCCAATACCTTACGCTCTATGGGCAGTCATTGGTTAAAGTTTATTTTAGAGATATTTGTCTATTTCAAACAAAACAAAATTGTGTGGGTGGGGGATGTATGCTGTTAAGGATTACAAAGTAATGCTAAGAAGATCACTCAAAAGAATTCCGTTACATTACAGTCTTTACGGTAGATGAGAGACAGTCATTCATTTAAAGCACAAGTACAGAGTGGCCATAAAAAACTATCTTGATATACAGACTTCTAGTCACCATGCGGTTTAATCGATCGAGACGAGTTTTCAGATATAATTTGTTAAGATTGGGATTGTTTAAAACCACAGAGCTGTCACGGTTAAGACTACAATGAAAAAATTTTGAAATTTTTTAGTGGCAACACCCAATGTTTTCCTGGGAAAGTTGATCAGCACATTGAAAAATCACAACTGACGTCGGAAAGACGCATGACCGAAATTGGTGCGGAAAGCATTTGCAAAGAAGAGCATTGTAAGAAACCAATGATAGCTGAAGATAAGAGAAAGAAATTGTTTTTATTGGAATTAAAAAGTTTTCAATTGCCCTAACGTTAGTTTAGCATTTTTAATGTGTAATTCAAATAGCGTGAATTATGCAAATAGCGTGAATGCACAGTAAGATCAAAGATCAAAATTAGAAGTGGGCAAAGTGAGCTTTGCAAGGCCCCCTTTTTGTATTTCGTAATACCATTTTTCATCACAAAAGAAATTAAATTGTTTTTGTGTGGAAGGCTGTTTTCAACCACAGAGATGCACCCTTTTTATATCGTACACTAACAAAGTTTGTAATTTATAATTTATTGCTTGATCGTGGATTTTATACTCTTACGAATATTTGACACTAAAACAAAATATTCATCAGATACTATTTATACTATTAAAATACACAGTTTATTTTATGTAAGAGCAAAGTGATAATTAAAAAAGAGTTACATCAAAAATATGTTATTCTTAAATTGTCGTACAAAGATGACATTCAATGGTTCCATCGATAAGTTCACTTTTAAAAGCAAATGTGTGTGTGCGTGCATAAGGAATGCTTCTCCTAGGAGCTGCCTCAGTTAACTATGCGCAGGAAAATAGAGTTTGCGTTTCTGCATTAAAGTATTTCATTATTTATTTAAATGATTACTAAAGAATTTCAATATGTAAATGGGTTTGGAGTTCTTCGGGATTTTCTGCAGATGTAACATAAATACGCATTAAAATCCCTTAAAACGTTCTCCAATCAAGGCACCAATTTGTAGCAGATGCCCTCCGTGTAGGCTTGCCATAACACAAAACGCAAAGCAAAACACTCGATACACAACTGAATATCCTTAACTCGCCAGCTTCATAATTTCATTAATTAATACACTGCAAAAAAAACCTGTTAAACTGACAGAGAAACATTGTCAGCAGGAAGCCAGTTTATTTCCGTATATTTTACAGCATTCTTCCGTATTTTTTCCGTACGCGGAAGATTTCTGCAAAATAAACGGAGAATCTATCAAATTTACGGAAAACTTCTGTAAGAAAAATGGAAATGAACTGGCGTCCTGGCTGACAGTTATTTTCTGTAAATTTGACAGACTTTTCTTGCAGTGTATACTTCAGTGCAGCCAAATAGTGCAAGGATTAGTTCATTGTAATGAAGTACCACAGAACCGGGGTTCGTTTCCCGGGCTGGGCAAGGTTTTCACAACTTTTTCAACCTTGAGTGGGTCGGTAAAAATGAGGATCGAGCTTGGTTAGAGACTTAACACTGGAGGCTTATCGTTAGGCTGACCACCGGGCCGAGCTTTATGCTTCTGCCCCACAGAGCCCGTGGTCGCAAAAGTGGGGTAAGACCTTGAGCATATGTTTAGTTTTTAAAATTCCCGCAGCATACTCAATCAAAGGTGCTCTTCGGTTGAATAATTTGATTGCCCAGTGATATTGTTTTAAGACGGCTCGGGGATATGCCTTCCTTAGCAAATAATATCTCCCCCTCCCATAGTGGCGGTTCGTGACCTGTTTCAGTGGTGGGGTCCGAAAAAACAATAGTGACAATTAAAATCGTGAAATTTTTTGCACAACAAAAACAACTTCTTCCCGTTCACACAGTGTCCCAGACAGCACAGCAAACTTGCATCCAGGGGCGGATCCAGAGAAACCATCTGGGGTGGGGGGCTCCGTTTTTCATTAGGATGATACATTAATGTCCCAATACTTTTTCTCCCAAGGTATAATTATACATGGTATATCACAACTAAATAAGTGTGTTCTCTGCTGCAAGGACCGTCGAAAGAAAACTCGGAATGGGGGGCAGAGCTATCGTGCGCCCTATAGTTAAGGCCGATGCTCATAAGCCACGTGTTTTATGCGTTTCGATGGACGACGGGACTGATACGGGAAAAAAATGTTCCCTTGCTGTCTCCATTGTGTGGGGTCAGGGTTTTCAGTTTAACACATTAATCTTTTGTTGGTAGATCCCGACTGGTCATTAAAAGTCGTAAATTTTGCCAGAAAAATGTCGCCTTAACGACTGTAGTGACGACAAGACGTGGCTAATCAGCAACGACCTTCATTCATGTTGTTGTTCGCTGGCCCTACCCATTAACATTTTAGTGTGTACAGAGTATAATTGCTGAATGCATTATCGAACCCATTTCACAGCCACCGTGCAATATACAGTGTTCACAGCATACATTTTCGCATTTTAGGATGGCACTAAGTTTTCGAGATTAAGTAATTCCCATCCTTTTTTGTGAGGACTGTAGTAAACCCACCTCAATTGCTATTTACAACTATTATCACTATTACCTGCTATTTACAATTTGAGCTTTCTTTTTTAAAACCAGACCAGCTATACATTGCCAGGTACTCGCTTTGTCTGATATCTTAGAATATGTATTACTTTTATAATGAGGATTTGTACCATACGTCTGGGTGGTGTGGACAACTTATGAGAGCAGTTGAAAGAATGAAAGCTGTACAAATGGCGGAGGGTTGATTGTTCGTCTATGCTTCAGCATCACTTAAGGCCGATGCTGATTGCCGCTGCGTCTAACGTGACTGCAGTGGGTAAGAGGGCATTCTCGCAGCGAATTTTACGACTTTTTAATGGCAATTTGGGGTTTACTGATAAAAGATTTCTGCACTAAAGATTTCTGCAAACTATGTCCCCTATAAAATGGAGAGAGCAACGGAAGATTTTTTCCCCGTATAAGTGTGCCGTCGTCCATTCAAATACGGGGGAGCCTGCTAAAGTGATCACCTTGGAAAAGAGATCGTCTGTCTATAGTGACAACTTTAATGCAATTTCGCTTTACAACCATCACACTTTACCACCTTTGTAAAGTGACCAGTTTTGTTCTTCCCAAGGGTAGTCCCATTAGACAGGTTCCACTGTACAAATAAAACTCGGAACTGTGCTCCAGCCACTGTGACGATAGCGAGTCAATAAAATTTGCCCCTCCTTCTGTTTAAAAATAAAAGCTCTATCATTTTTGTAAAAAGAGAAATTATGTTTAGTCCACAAGGATTCAATAAGTATTGGAGTAAATATTCATGGTATATATATATAGTTGGCTCTCTGTTTAACGACTTTCAAGGAACCGTGAAAATGTGAAAGATCGTCTTTAAATAGAGATCTTCCATAAACAGAATTTGTAAAAGAATAACATTTCCCTTTACACTTTGGAAGGTGCCTGGTTCAAAACCAGTTCGCGTTCGCCGACCTAACTGTTCGGAGTTTTCCGTGCTTTCCTCCGAAACTTAGCGTAAATAAGGGTTAGGACCTCTTAGAAAGACCCCCCACGGAGTGCATCCCACCCATGGCTTAGATTCCATGTGCAGATAATTGGCCGTAATCCTACAGCACCAACATCAACCCTTTACACTTTACATTCTTAGGACTGTGAATATTTTTCTTGATATATTGGCGTGTTCAAAGAAAAAATTATTTTAAGTTACCTTAAAAAAAGATAAAAAAGCAAACATTAGAATAAAATTAGGTTTCAAGAAAATCAAAATGAGTCAGTTGTTTCATTTTTCGCCTTCCCGTTATTCTTTCTTCCAGATTTCCTCAAATGTGAAATGCGTGAGCTTTCATTTTATGAATTTTTCTATCAAACCAGCCGAAGCCTGAAAATTTTGCATTCCAAATTTTTCTGCCAGAATAAGAGCACTGCAGTAATTTCTTGATTTTATTTTATTTTGGTAATACAAACAATTATCTACATGAGGGATCTAGGCCGAGTACGGGCTGCCCTACGTGCAGAACCTTATTATCGCATGGGCAAATCGGGACTTTGTCCAGGGCCCCCGGCTCAAAAGGGCCACCCACTTTAAAATGTTGTTCCGAAATATTCTTTTTATATTAAAATTTTATGAAAAATAAAACAAAAATCATTAATGTGGGGGAGGGGCAAATTCATCAATGCCCGGGGCCCCTGTTGGTTATAATCAGGCCCTGCCTACGTGGGGGTTTTTCTAAATGGTCTTAATCCGTATTTATGAGAAGTTTCGGAGAAAACTACGTAAGACTCCGTACGGCTAGATTGACGGACGCGACCTGAGTTTGAACCAGGCACATTTCTTCTCCCAGTTGCGAGCGCTATGCGCTCAGCCAATCATCGGGCCTCCAGAAATTGGAGTTATGTGTTATGTGGCAAGCCTATGCATGCTAGAGGCATCTGCATTCTGGGGCGGTTGCCTTGGTCGGAGGATTTTTTCAGAGGTTCTAACGCGTATACGTTAAATCTGGAGTAAACCATGTGGAAAAACTCCAGATAGTTAGATTGACAGCCGCGCGGTAGGCCCAAACGCGGGACCTTCACACTTCAGCCGCCTATCACGTCGAGGGTCTTATCCACTCAGCCATGGTGGGGCCCAGAAATTAGAATGTTGAATGCTCTTGCTTCCATCCCAAGGCACTTCTTCATGCAACCATTTGCATGCAGAAGTGCCTTGGTAAACTCTCCCAATCGGCCACATTGACTTTTCGGCCGTTTGGATTTGGATCCCGAACTAAATTTTTGTGCTGCTTCAAGAATTTTCTCTTTGCTTCTAAAATACCTTTGAGAATACACTCAGGTAGTTGAGATTGTCTTGCGAATTGCACTTTTGACATTCCCCGGCACTTTTTTCTCACTCTGAAAATTTTTTTCCCTTGTTGCTGTAGCGTAAGATGATAAAAAGAAATCGTTATTAAACAGAAACGATGTCGTCTTTGAATAGAAATTTTTTACGCTGGAGTTAACGGGACTTTGAAATATCATCTTTGGAAAGAGATCGTCGTTAAACAGAGAGTGAACTGTACATACAGTGCTACTTTTTTAAATTTCAGTTCATGTGAAAATTTACAATTTTTTTAACTTCCCTAATCCATAGTGTATTTCTAGCTCTGTGGGGGCTCGAGCCCCCAGAGCCCCCCCCCCCCCCGTGGATCCGCCACTGCTTGCATCAAACTTGCAGCAAGCTTGATTTATCAAGTCAATAATCTTGAATTAAGCTTGAAAATTTCAAGCGTCTAAGCTTAATGCAAGCTTGAATCAAGTGTTCTAGTTTACACTTGCCCAGCTTGCATTAAGATTGACATAGCAAGCTTAATTTCAAGCTTAAAAAATTTTCCTAAAAGAAAAAATTCTGAATACAGGGGGCGCCCTCTGGCGAACGCGCCCCACATACTTTATTTTTTCCCCTCTATGCTGAAAATTTAAGTTACTTTAATCTGTTCAAACAAACGTCGGCGGTTGGGTTCGATCCCGGGAACTCTAGGTTGGAAGGCCCGCGTGCTAACCGTTCGGCCACTATGCCTCGGGCAACTCTGACTAAAGTTTGAAGTGACTGTTGTCACGCCAGATCGATAAGTATGGGCGATGCTGATAAGTTTCTTTTATTTTTCCATGGGATGAATCAAAATTTAAATAATGTTATGTGTGATTTATAGACTCTACTAATAGGGAAATGAGCATAATATAAACTTAAAAGCAGGACACGTTTTAAAACTTTCAATATCGCAACACTCATCGTTGAGCAATACTGCTGGCCAAAATCGAGACAAATGAGTGATTTTTAAATCAATTTCGTAGTATAATTGTATTTTATTTTGAAGAATTTCCATATTTGGAAATATAGATTTTTTTTTAATTCTATGGTCAAGTACATTTATGACTGATTAATTATTTTGTGGAGGCCGGATTACGCCCCATTCTACCACCCATAAAGTGAAGCATATTAACTAACTGAATTGTGTTAATTATATTAAAATTTATTTTTAGGACTAATTAATTAGTTAATGGAATTACTCATGTTATTAGATGCAAATAAAACTAAAACTCCCCTCGTGTTATAATAAAATAAAACACAACTTTTACGAACTTTTCTTTATTGAGCAAATTTGAGAAACGCTAAGACAATTAATGGCCATTCTCTTTCACAGATGGCGCCATCAACGCTCGCTTTAAAAAGGAAAAATCAAGCGAGTATCAATTGTCAACTTTAAATCAAGCTGTATTTAAGCTTGACAATTCAACTTGACTCCTGCAAGCTTGCTGCCAGCTTAAAATGAGTTGAACTGTCAAGCTTGTATTAATACGTCAAATTCAATTAAATGTCAAGCTTGATTTAAGCTTATGTGCTGTCTGGGGTAGTATTTAAAATTTTGGCTTTTGTGCTCAATGTCCAATATGTCGACCGGGTAAACGGAGAAAAGACGCCAAGTTCAAGTCAAACAAACCCATGGCCTGTGTATGATTTAGTTAGGGAAAAATCGTAATTATAGCTTTTTGAAGCGCTTTTTAAAAAAGATAATATAAAAATGGAATAAAATACGTGCATTTTTTCAATCAAGGTAAATTATTAAAAGAACTATGTTACGTAATAGGAAGAAGCTTTGATTTAGATTTTGGATGGCGGTGGAGCCAGGCCTCTTTGTCCCCTAATGACGAGCCGCTACTGCCCTCCCTATACATAAATAATTTGGAGTCACGTTTGGAAAGAGTGCATACGTTTGCTATGGAACGGATAAAGCTTGCCAGTGAACGAATGAAAACTCGCTACTACGTTAAAGCAACGGACCACCATTTTAAGGAAGGGATCAAGTACGAATGTATAATGCAAAGTGACAGAGAGGTCTTAGCTTGAAGTTACAACAGAACTGGAAAGAATCACACTGTCGCCAAGAAACGATGTTCTTTACAGAATACAAAGTCGCCCATGCCAAGCAAAAAGTTATCCACATTAATCGACTAGTTCTGGAACGGGCTGCCGATCATGGTTGTCTGTAATGAGACTGTCGAGGTATCAGTCTTTGAAGAGAGAGAAAAGTTAAAAAACTGTAATGCCGTTTTCCTGTTATACGGGGCTTAATGTGGAGAAATTAGTTTTAAAGGCATTGTGTGGTTCTTAAAACCTATGCCCTTTTGATCTTGGCGACAGTTCGGTAACTTGGAGACAAATTCGCGACAAAAATTAAGTTGATTGAAAGTGCTGGAATTTTCTATCTGTCAGAAAGGAAGTTACGAGGCATCTTCTATAAATTTCAATGTGACGTTGTACCCTTACCAGAAAACTATAAAGAGGGAGAGAGCTCACAGTTCCTGTTCAGTTGAGTAGTTGATTTGAAAGGGCTTGTGCAGTGGCGCACACAAGGTAGGGGTCCTAGGGGTTTTTAAATTTCCCGAAAGAGTTATCCCTTTTGCATGTAATTTTTTACTTTTAAACATGTTAGAAGACTGTATCAAATTCTTATTTTTAGCAGAAGGTACGTCGAACGTAAATAAACCGATTTTTTTTTCGGTTCAGTTCCTGTTTTCGTTCCTACCAAATCAACGGTTTTTTTCCGGTTTTCGGTTTCCGGTTCAGTTCCGGTTCGAAGCCCTGTATTTTCTGTAGTACAGCGCCATCTATCGGTGTTTTTAGATCCATTTTTTTCGAGTAATTCGTTTCCCCATGCCATGAATAGTATGTTCAACAATTTTGAAGCCTTTACACTGAGTAGTTCAATGTATAGCGAGCTCAGAATAGGGATGTTTTAATTCTGCCCACCTACTATTAAATATGAAGTTTAAAAATTTTAATTCCAAGTAAAGCATACATATAAATTTATTGATGAAATACTCCACATTTTCACGCAGTGAAACCTCGAAAAATCTAACTTGTTTAATTCGAAATTCTGGATAATTCGAAATTTTTGCTCGGTCTCTAGAAATCTTTTTTATTTATCTCTTCTCCTTGAGAAAATATAAATAATTCGAATTTTTGGATCTTTCGAACGAGCTTCCCCAGTTAGACTGTGTACTAATAATGGCCTCACCATAGCCGATTGGATACGACACATTGAACTGGTAGATGGCTGAAGTGTGAAGTCCCCGCGTTTGGGCCTGCAGCTCGGCTGTCGAGCTAACGGTTTGGTGATTTGGACAATTTTCTCCATATGTTACGTGAATACGCCTTAGAACCCCTTAAAAAGTTCTCCATCCAAGGCACCCCCCGTAGGCAGATGCCCCTCGTGTAGGCTTGCCATAACACAAAAATCTCATCACTCTATAAACATTAGAATATAAACTTCTGTGTGTCAATAAAGTGCTTTTTCTGCAACATTTGAATTTTTATATCCATTATGCAACGCGAATGTGCCTCAGAACCTCTTAAAAAGTTCGTCCAAGGCAACTCCCGGTAGGCAGATGTCCCTCGTGTAGGCTTGCCATAACGCAAAACATTCAAGGCTCTGTTAACATTACAATATAAACTTCTGCATGTCAATAAAGTGCTTTTACTGCGACATTTGAATTTTTATAAGCATAAGCCGAAAGTATCAGAAAAACAATATTTTGAAAAAGACTTTTCGAACGACATTCCATAAAAGCCATGTAGGGTAGAAATATTTTCTGAAACTTAACTTACTAGTTTTATGTGCTGCTTAATTACTTAAAAGTGACAAGGAAAATTATGCAATATCCATTAAAAGGCCAGTTTGTATCCTCCTTTTAATTTACCATCATTCAAATGTTGAGTAATTGGCGGTGTGCTCACATATTCATCTTATCAATTAATTAAACTGGAGGGCAAATTTTTACTATCGCACTTTAAATAGTGGTATCCTGCAAAGGAACTTTTTTTATTGTCTCTTGTCGATGTAATGAGCGTTCATACTAGTTCGCTAAAAAGAGTATTCTAGTTTGGTAGCACTAAAAAAGTAATGGTGCTTAAATGTTAAAGAAAACAGTTATTTAAATCATCCTTCGTACATTACATTTCATATATATTCAAGTGAACGTGTAGTATAAGGATTTCTGAAGGAAATAATAGAATGGCATTTTATCCACAGAAAAGGCTTGACCATAGGAAAGACTCCTACCCTTTTTAATTATTCTCTTTTTCTTTTTTCTTTTCTTTTTGTTTTTTCTTTTTGTTTTCCTTAGTTGAGATAAATCGTACATTTCTATCAACGATATGATGCAGATATCCTCACTTAAAAAAATTTTTTTTTCATCATAAACAACAAACTATTTTCATAATTAAAATTAGAAATGGTCTTTATCTTAGAAATTTAAATGGATGAAAATTCATAAAATATTCAAAATGGATATGGGCAAATATGTATTTAAAAATAAACTTCATAACTAGCAAAACTAAAATATTTTGTTATTAATGGGCTTAGTAGACTTTTAAAAAGATTTTGATATATTTATCTTATAAAAGTGACTTTTTTTTAATATCCTCGTGATAATTAATTTTCTCCTTTGCAAATTATTTATCTTAACACTGTTGTATTCATGTTTTTTTACGTAGTATTAAAAATATTATTCCGAAATATTTTTATTATATAATATCACGCACATGTTTATACCTTTCTATAACTTACAAAATTAAGTACCTTAATTTTACTCGGATAAACCGTCCGGTCCATAGGCGTAGCTTACTAAGGGCAATTGGGGGTAATTACGCCATTGGTCCCACTGTACACTCCATTCAACAAAAACTACTGTTTAAAAGCAAATTTGATTTGCAAAGTAATCCAGCAAAGTTTAGGTCAGAGTCCTAACTCCTTAAAGCGCAGAAACCAGTGCACTTTCCGGCTATTGTTCGTCAGAAACTAATGCATTTTTCTCCGAAAACAGAAGACTAATATTCATAGTTTAAAAATTCTATTTTATTTCATGAATGAAATTTTTGGAGACGAGCCTATTGTTTATGAAACCTGGATAAGAAATTAGACGAACACTTCAATACTTTTCACAAAGTGATTATTACCGGGTAAGAGAAAACTGCGTTTTTGACCCCACATTGCTACGTGATTCTGATTCCTTATTATGTGCCCTATCACCCCTTAAAGTTTTGCCTAAGAGTTTAGATTCACCCTGTGTATATATATATATATATATATATATATATATATATATATATAGTATATAATATTAAACAGCAACGCTTACGCAGTATGCTTATCCTATTAATCCTTCGAGTAGGTGATAACACATAAAGAACAATAAAAAAAAAAAAATTGGAACAATAGGTCACAGATGTTGTAAGAAAACAGAGCTATCAAAGCTAAAAAAGTTTGGATCTATATAACCAGTGGTATTTTGTGAGACTAAGCCTAGCAGCAAGAACCCAATCATATGAAATATGTGGAAATTGGAAAATTGAAATCGAGCACTCCTTATCAAATTCCGCCGTGTTCATATTTCAATTTAATGGGAAAAAAAATTAGCTAGGTTTCTGCAGTTTACATGACGAAAAGAGTCATAAAAGTAACCCAGGAATTCGACCACAGCCAATGAAGAAAAAACAAACGTGGTAAAGTTCCAAACATGGTGAAAAAGCTCAGAGATGAAGCCAATACTCAAAAATAAAAAGGTGATGCCAACAAAGAATTTTAAGGGATAAAAATAAGCAGCAACAGCCAAGGAGTAATATATAAATATATATTTTTATATAGTTCTATGAAATTTGAATGCATACAAAACTTAAACTTTTTATTCGGCTCCTATTCAAAGAAAATCCCAAATACTAAATTGTGCACCATACATTAATTAAACGTTGTACAAAATTTCAGCCTTCTATCATGCAAAATCTCAGAGATATGTTTAAAGAAAGTTGGTGAGCGATGTACAATAACAGTAGTAGCATAAGTACAGCAAAGCAAACCGATAATAACAATAAGTTCAACAGTAATAGCATAAATAAATCAAAAGAAAATCCTCAGTCAATGTTTATGGGACACCCGGTACAGTGTTCAAAGCATTTTTTATTATTCCTTACTGCAAGTTTAATAGGTATTGAGTTAAATACATTCGAGCATAGAAAATTGCACAAAACAAAGTCATATGTAAACTAAATTTCACATAATGTTTAAAAAAAAAAAAAGACTAATCAGGCTTTTTGAGGGAAAAAGAAAGTTCGTAGTTTAAGAAATTACAGATAGAGGGCAATGAATGCATGACGTATGAAAATAAAAAGCATAGAAAACGCAACTACAACGCATATTCCCTTATTCGACTGAACCGTAGATTTTGTGAATGTTAATATCAAGTTACTGAAGAATTCTCAAATCATTCCTTACTGCGTCTACGTGTAAGAAAAAGTTTGAGGTAATAAATCTTGATTTGCTTTTGGTAACATTCGTCCTAACAATAGACGAAGTTAGACCGAATTTGGTAAAATTCGGTCTAACTTCGTCCGCACACGAAATCGATGATACAATCGAATAGGTGATCCCCTAGCAGTCAGTTGTTTTGTAATCTTTACTTCCATTTGCCTACTTCGGAGAGATGCATTCATGTTTCACCCTTATTCTTGACTTCTGAACTAAAGTTGTTTTTGCTGGCAAAATAAATCCGCAGTCTAACTACACTTGAAGAGTTAGTTCAAATCTGCTATATCTCTACTTAACACTTTTTCTTTCTATTTTCTTATATGAATTTCAAAAATGTGAACCTTAAGTACTTATTTCTAGCCCACCGGATACAAAAGCACTATTTGCACCCGGCATCTATTTTTAAATTAAATGCTGCATTATACTCTTAAAGTATTTTAATTCTTTGAAATGAAAACAAAATATGAAACGTTTTCTAACTAACCTGCAAAAGGAGACAATTATAAAGTGTATCCTCTGTGTGATTTTTTTTTTAATATTTTAAAATCATTCAGCTTACACTGTTATAAAAAATCTGAATTTCACAGATAATATCAACCTGGTTTTCACGTGAGAATCTCCCTTATTGGTGAATAAAGGATTTTTGCTGTTTTTTAACGGAAGCTCTGATAAAAAACGAAAATTATCTGTGATTCTTCTGTCTAGTTCTAAAAGGGCATTTTCTGTTCTCTTTCTGGCACCTGCGACTTTGGACTAATGAAATGTTTCCGAACCTCTTGCTCTCGTAATCAAAATATTACCCACAAAGCTGATTTAAGCAATTTTGAATGCAAGATTTTCGTTGCTCATTCTGCCTGCAGTTCAAGTTGGAGTTAAGGTCCCTTAAACGTACAAACCTATCGTCACATTAACAGACGACTGCAGATAATTGGAGTATAGTATTTCACTTAATCCTAAGTCCTTTTGCTGTGGGTGCTTACTTCTTAGTGTATTCAGTTGTGATCATTTTAGTTTAACCCATTTATGCCTAGCGTCCCTTTTTTGGGACGGCAATATCGCTATCATTCGAAAACGTTATTTATTTTTCCTAGCCTTTATTCGCGAGTATTGAATCTCAATTCCACAAAATATTTTAATATGGCCAAGTAGGATGTTGACATTTCAATTTTTATACATAACGATTTTAAATGAAATCATCCCTTGTTCAAAAAGTTGACATCAGAAATTTATCAATTACTTCTGGTGTTAGCAAAAATCGAAGAAAGTCGCAAAAATATCCAGGCACGAATGGGTTATATCCGAATACCAAATGCATGTTTTTCATATTCAGAGTTGTGAAATAAATTCAACCTCAATGTGGAGGGGATGCTTTCGGTAAAAATTTTGCTGCAATGGGCGTACTTTATTATGATTGTATTATAAAAATCTCTTAGCTGTTGTAAAAAAAATGAAATTATGATGTCTCCAGTCAAAGTGAGTAAGTGCTATTTTACCGTTTTCATGTAAATAAATTTGGTTGCTGCTTTAATTATATCTCACAGCAAGTTTAACCATGATTGCATTTCTGTATTCTGACTGTACTGTGAATTCGTTTTACAACTAGAGACTATAGTGAAATTATATTTATTAAAAAAAAATATTTTTTGTATAGTGTATTAAGATATATGTAATGTATTTGCCTTGATTTAAAATTTATTTTCTCAGGCTAATAATCATAGATTACAGCTCTGATAATAAAAAATGAAGAAAACGAATAATTCAAACATATTTTTATCTGTGCACTATTTATAACATTATCTGTGCACTATTTATATGTAGATGTATGTACACTTAAAAAAAAAACTCTGTTGTTTTACCACCAGAACACCTCCCCCCCCAAAAAAAAAAAATTATTATTGAAGCTGGTGGTGCAGTTACAAAAAACTTATTCTATATTTCAACAACTAAGAATGCGTAAAAACTTTTTAACGTTGTGTATTCATCGACCTAGACACACATATATATGGAAAAGTTGGACTAGGGCAGCTTTTACTCACGTTTGAAATAACTACATGATAAAAGTGCTTCAATTTCTATTTGAATGCATTACAATATATTTGAATGAATTAGAACGTTGGTTTCAAAAATGACTATCTTTTTAACGTATAAAACTATATTATAGGGCAAATAAATTAATTTTTGTAAGTATGTTGGTACCCGGTTTTGTCCAATAATGTCACTTAAGGAATGATATCTTTCAAATGTGATAGAAAACCTGATTCCATAATTTTAATAATGCTTAAAATCCTTCTTTGTGATATAGGGAAAAAAGAAAAATACCTTTCTCTAATAGGGAAAAAGAAAGAATTTCCTGCCTGAAAATAAGGGAAAAAAACCTGATTCTGTGACTGAAAATAACGGAGAGAAACTGTTTCGAAAGATAACATGTGAACTGAAATTAACCGTTTTCTCCGACGAAAACGATTATTTTCCGGCAGCATTGCTGCCAGACAATGACCGTTTCTTTCAGGAACTTTTTATAACTGTGATACGGTATCTTAGCAGTAATAAAGTATTCTTGTTTCTGAATTCTTTTTTCAGTCTCATTTTCTTTTCAAGTCTTAAGTTACTTTACGTTAAGCTCTTTAAAACCAATATTTCCACATCGTTCTAAAAAAAAATAGCAAGATTTTGTTTCTAAATGAAAATGATTAATTAATCAAGAATCATTTAACTATATATATTCCTTTTTTTGCCGCAACTTTACATTAGTTTTATACATTTTAATTAAATTTTTAAGTGGTGATTTTAGAAGATTTATTTTATTTTACATATTTAATAATTTAAAGTTTTAAAATTTATTTACTCTAAGAAAAGCATCATAAATTTATTGAGGAAATACACCACGCTTTTATACCAGTAATAGCTCCAACATGGCCGAGTGGATAAGACACTAACCATGGTAGATGGCTGAAGAGTGAAGGTATCACGTTCGGGTAATCCACGCAGCTGTCTATCGAACGGTTTCGAGTTTTAAGCGGTTTTTCCCAGATGTGAGGTGAATATGCTTTAGAACCTTTAAAAAGTTCTCCACCCAACGCACCCCTCATTAGGCAGATAGCTTCGACTCTTTGCCTTAATCCACGATACAATACAATTTATATCAATAATAAATAAAAGATTCTATAAAAATATGCAGACGGTCCATTTCCCTTGCACTTTTTGATTGACAAAAGGACAAAAGTAAAATCTACTGTCTACCTAACTGCCATTAATTACAATTAGATATGCTTCACTCCCAGTAAAATCAACGTACAATTTAATTTCACACATTCCAATTTTCACCAAAATCGACACATTTTAAAATATTTATTCGTTTGTGAAATATAGCTTATGCAAATTTACCAAGAATCGTGAAAATCTGCACGAGTGAAATTTTCATTTGCCATAAAAGCCTCCTTTATGAAATTAAAGATGTCTAATATACAGGGTACCCCATGGCGATTGGCACAAACTTTAAGGTGAGGTAGGGCACACAATAAAGGTTCAGAATTATATAGCAATGTAGGGTCGGAAGCGACGTCTTCATACATCTTGTAATAATCACTTTGAAACCAGGGTTTAAATTACAGTCTACTTTCCGACCGCTCTTCGTCTAAATCTAATATATCTTTCGCAGGAAGCACGTGACTAACATTAGTAATTTTAAAATTCTATTTAATACCATTGGTGAAATTTTTTCAACAAGCCCATTGTCTATGAAAACTACTTAAGAAATTAGACAAACAATTCAATTTTTTCCCCTGAGTGATTATTAACAGTTAAGAGAAAAAGCATTTTGACCCCGCATTGCTATGCGATTATAATTTCTTATTATGTACTCTACCACCCCTTAAAGTTTGTGCCAATCATTATGGGACACTCTGTATGTAGGCTCAGTTCTCCCATAATAAAATGACCAACACATCTTGGATGGCATGTTCCCGCCATTGCAAAAAAAATAAAATTTTATATTGATTCATAATTATGCCTAGCGTTTTTCCAATTCAAAATTTTAAATATATATAGCGAATTTTTAATGTCATAAGTCTGCATACCAATGTATCGGAATAGCGTATAGCTCTGAAATTTCAGAAAATCGCTTCAGCTTTTAAGCTTTATGAATATTACTTACTGCTTTAAAATATCAATTAACAAATCAATAATTAAATAATTAATATGTGCGTAATTAAACATGTTTATTAACAAAGATGCTGCAGTTTGAACAACAACGATAAAACTTATGAACGACGAAAACATTAGTTCTCTCTTCCTAAGATATTTAGAGTAATGATTGTTATTGACACGCTATTGGATAGTTTACAATGGCCTGATGAACTAATTTAAAATAGCTTTTCAGCATTGCATTTACGCATAAGGTTTATGAAGCAAATAAAATATATTATTTTTAAACTGAACTTTCTCAAAAACATTATTATTGGTATTGTTATTGCTAAATCTAATAAGATTTGCTCTAAATATTTTCATGAAATGAATGGGCTAATTTTTATTAGGCTTTAAAGTAATAGATGTCTCCTAACTGTCGACGGTATACAAAGTTTTAAGTGGCATATTTGTCATTACTGTAGACAATCTACTTGCACAGTATTGTTTATCTAGCCACTCAAACAAACAGGATCATTTTCCTTTGGCATATTGAGAACCTCAAATCGGTAAAATAAAAAAGATCCTAAATAATTCTTCACCTCCTTGGTCTTAACATTGTAGTCATAAAATGTGCGAAGCCAGGAAAAAGAGAGTGCTAGTTCTCCATATTTTAATTATACTTGTATGCGTAGACAAAACTACAGAACCCATTTATTAGTTAAATCATAAAAGAAAATTCAGGAGAGGAAAGAAAATTCGCCGATGTCCCATCATAAGCATGTTAACATCTGTAAAACCCAAATGATTCAATATGCGCTCCCGAAATTTGAGTAGGGAGAGGAGAAAGAGGGGGGGGGGGAGAACGGCTTTTACTTTTTCGGATTTTAATTATTTTTCGAGTGCGCATTCAAATTACGGCCCATAAAAATATTCGCGTTGGGATGTTACAAAATTTGAAGTGGCAGACTAGGAACAGTTTTTCACTCGCAAATGTGAGCCAGCATTAGCATTTGTTGTTTTTCTGAAAAGGTTTTATAGCGGACTCCCCTTCCCCCACGCGGACGCTTGTTAACGCCCCTCTTAGTGACGATTTTATGCAAATGGTGGAGGCACTACCTGTCAGAGCCGGAAAGCCAACGTTGATATATGGCATGCCGTTAGGGAACTAAAGAGTCCGTGGCATGTTCTCAGACGACTATTCAATGAGACGCGATTCGGGCAAAACACGTCTTCTTGGCTTTTTGGGCCTAAGTTCGTCGAAGTTTTTCTGCCATAATATTGCACCTGGGACACTCGTTCGCAGCCATAATCGCCCATGTTTGTGGAATGGAGCGAGTGAAAAAATGCTTTAATAATATTAGTCGTAAAATTTTAACAGATATAATTACGCGTTCCGCTGAGGGGGAACTTGGAGAAGAACTGTACTTTGGATGCAGTGCGTTTTTTTCCTCCATCGATGTTCTTTAACAATAAAGATAGTTGTTAATCGATAGGGCATTTCAAAATGTTACATCGCATTAGCTAAATAGAAAGAGAAGGCCAATACTTTTTCAATCTTTTTTTTTTTCTTCTTCTTTTTTTTTTTTTTTTGCACGGTAAATTTTAATTTAAGGTGATGTTGCAAATTTTTCTTTGGAAATTAAAAGAAGAGAGAGAAAAAAATAAGTTGCCTTATATATACGCGCGCACGCGTGTGTTTGTAATTTTTATTTTTTTTTAGACGCAGTTTGTTTATCAGAAGGAAAATAAAACTCTGAATTTTTGCGTCTGATAACTATAAATCTGGATCCTATGATGTTACTGTTCACTTAAGTAAATACATGACAATTTAATAAAAGCAAATTTTTAAAAATCCGTTCGTCATATACTTTAAAATTACACATTTCGCATTTGAAGATGTCAGAATAAATATTAATCACAACTATTCAATTTTTAAAAATATGCTTTTGATTTTTATCTCACATTCCAAATGTAATTTACATCATACCGCACGACTAAAATAACATAAACTAGAGGAATTGCAACATAACATTCTAAGAGTTTAAGCTTTTGATTTCGAAGATCGTTCCTGCTTTAAAAATCAGCGTAAGAATAAGTGATTCTCAAGATCTAAATAAAGATTTCAAGAGAAATGAAAGGTGATGAACACCTTTAAATAATGTATTTCCATTCTACGAGAGGTATAATTTTTTCTGTCTTATATAGACTGATAATTAAATCTTTAAAAGTAAGTTCATTAGAGGGAGCTGTTTGCTCATGGAGAGTGATTGCTGATGAAGAAGTGATTATTTTAGGAAGTAAATGTTACTCTTTTCTATTTTTAATTTTATTAGTGCGCCTTTGAACTCTCTTCTCCGGGGAAATTGTCTGTTAACTTCTGGAATCACAGAACCATTGGGTATAATGCAAAACAAAAGAGAACATTTGATTTTGCATCGCATATTTATGTATCGTGACTGTTTAAATTATGTAATCCTACAGAATTTTTTTAGGGATAAAGGGTTCCGTATTTACAAGCAGATACACTTGAATTCAAAAGAGTGAAAATTTATAACTAGAAAGTAAAATGGTATCCACATTCTACAGACTTGAATATATTTAAGCCATAAAAGTGCAAAAAGTTACTCTTTTATATAATACTATTTTTGGATGAGTAAATATTATCAAATGTAAGGGGGTAACTTCTTACTCAAAGATTATGCTCGTATCCAGGAAAAGCATTTAGGTGGAGAGAGGAAGGCAAAGTGAAAAAGAGAAAAAAAAAAACGAAATTTCCGGCGTGCCTTGATTATCTTCATTTTCTTATCAGAATTCCAAATTTCCAATCATCATCTGGCTTAAACCCTGGTTTCAGATATTTTCTGTTCCCGCACTTCTCTGAATTTACACTTCATCTATTTATTAAACTTTGGCTGAAAAAAAAAAGAAAAAGAAAAATTAAAGCACTTTGTACTTGTTTTTAGAGTATTTCTATTTGATGTAACTAAATATATAAAAAAATTTAGCTGGAATTTTACGAAAGACGCAATATTTAATTTATCAAATCGAAGTATTGAGATAAAATATTTTTGAGTAACTGTCTAAAAGATTAACGTACTTCATTACATGTAAAAATTATTGTAGTTGAGGCAATACTTTTCATTTATCTGTGAATGAATCTGAAGGCTATTTAAAACAAAGTAAAATACTATTTTAGTGGAACTAAAGTTCATTTTTATTTTCTGAAAGCTTGGAAATCTGATACTCAGACTTCTACATGCAAATACTATGATATCCGCCGCTTAATAAATTACTGGTTAATAAAATCACCCGCTTTATCTGATTAAATAGCCAAAACCGGATTTGAATCTATATAAATATATAATAAAGCCTCCACTTAATGGAATCAGAGTCGCAGGTTAATATACTCACAGATTAAAACTCGAAAAAAGAAAATTTTTAGAAAAAGGCGAAGGGGACATAAGAAAACACGTATCCTCATCATTTTTGTAAAGATAGACTCTTTTTTACCTCTTCAAAAAATGCAACAAAGGGGTTTTCTACAGTACTACCCATCCGCTAGTTTGCCCTATCCATCTCTATGGGGCAAGAATATAGGATAAACTGGACAAGGATTTTTGAAATGAAAACTTTTTTAGGCACGTTGGGCACTTTTAGGATGGGGAAAAGCGCTGGATTTGCTTGACCATGTGACCGTCACGCTCATATGGAGAATAAGTGAATTCTGGAAAAGTGAATTGTGACCTCATTGAATTTTAGTGCTGCTATCTGTTATCCTACGTAAGAATTTCAAGTTACTTTTAAACTGTGTCCTTCAAGCTTCCACGACTGGTATCAAACTGCGGGCCCAAGGCGTGGAAAACAAGCGTTCTAACCACCAGACGGGTTCAACTCGGGATGAAGCGACTAAAGTTTGAAGTGATTGCTGTTTCAATTTCGGAATGGGAACTTTTATGTGTCTAAATAACTAAAATTAGACTCTGCCTGTATACTACTTGGTATTAAAAATTTTTGCGATTTCTATCAGCATTTAGCATTTAGAACTTCCGTACGACCGTCAAAAAAAAAAAAAAAGTTTGTCCGTCGGTGACGTTTTTTTTTATTCGCACATCACGTAAAGATGACTGAAACGAATGAAATTAAATATGGTGACATTTTTTAAAAACTCATTAGTTTTGAGTTTTTCTGAAAATTGTTTCAAATTGCGTAAATTTTTGTTCGCATAAACCTGTAATAACGCCTAAAGCGAAAGAAATGAAATTTGGTGACATGATAGGCGATCACTCAACTTAAGCTATAGGCATCGGATTAAAACAAAAATTTGATTAGATTTTGAGAGTTATAAAAACTACATATAATTTTTACAACAAGTGTATACTTTCAAAATATTCAGAAATATCCACTTTTTTTACAAATTGCGTACAAAGTATTTGTTTCTGCAAAAAAAAAAAAAAAAGTGCAGTCTTTTTCTAGCTGGGTAGGTGCTATAATTTTCATTATTTATTTAAAAAACTGTATTTAATTTGGATAGCTATATAGTTATTGTGCAATAAAGACAATTTGATAATGTGGAGGGTGTTAATAATTATATACTGTACGTTATTTGAATTATAAGTGTTATACTACAGTGCATTTGAATTTGAATTATAATCCCATCATTCATTACAAATAAACAGGATTATTGTTCATGACAACGTAAGTACAAAATTATTGATAATTAATAAATTCACATGCATAATTATTAATTAAATCGAAAAAACTTCAACACATGAGTAAAATGTGTATCGCTGATGTATACCGTACACATATACCAGCTGTGTCACGTTGCGGCCTGTGCGCGCTTCCTCTCTCTTTTTAAATTTTAAACTGGCACACAGATCGAGGGCGAAAATCGAAATTCAATTAAATTGAAAAATCAAAACTTTCCAATACTAACCCAGTGAAAATTGCGTTAAAATGAGTACAAACGTACAAAAATGTGTGAAATTGTGAGAAAATGTTGCAGGAAACTCTGCTATTCCTGGGTTCGTCGTTCTAAAGTTCAGTTGGTATAGGAAGTTCTAGCAAAGAGTTCACTTGTCAAGATGGAAAACTAACTTTACTGCTTCTAGAACTTCGTCGAAAAATTACCTGCACAACATTCACAAGCACAATCAAACAGTAATGTGCTTTTAACAGTCCGCTTAGATCTGAGTCTCACAAATGCTGTATTTCTCACACAAAATAAAACACTTCCACAGGCAAAAATTCAGTGGAAATATACGAGAGATATCGCAAGCAATCCCTCAATACTCAGTAATAAAGAATTTACACACAGCACTTTAAAATCAGCTTCTAAAAGCAAGCGGAAACACCGCATCTGGAGCATCAATACAAAGCGTAACACAGCAAACTCTCTCTACGAGTGCTCAATTCACACTGACTCTATCAGGGCAGTTCTCTTTTTTTTATAGACGAGGCAGAAGCTACAAGGTGCTTCCAGAAGAATCTATTTTTCGAAGATTCCACATAAAGCGGGAATTTTCATTACGTCATAGAAGAAAAATATTAGGCTATTATGCATGGTAATGCAAAAAAACTATCTTTAAAGGCCCCATCGGAAATATCGCGCCAAATGACCAATATGTCGCCACGCTTGGCTACTTTTGGCGAACTATCGCCAAATTCGGCGCCAAAAATAAGTACCCAAAAGCGAAGTTACCAAAGGCCTAGGAACAATATTTCCCGATATTTCTAGAAACTGCATACAAATCAAAGGGGAAACCGAAACCTCCGTATCTCCGGTTCTAGTTGACCGATTTTGATGCAACAAAAAGCGAAATTTAACTATTTGACGCGTAGAACACGAATTTTGAACTATTTTAAACCCCAGAACAGCGGGTTGCCCCGAACATTCGTAACATTGCCCCCTTCCTGAGGATTGCACGTCTCAGGCAGTACAATCCCCAGATAGGAGGTCACACAAATATCTACAGTGTCTAACCTTTAACAAGATCTTAACAACATAATTTAAGCAAATAATAACACAATAATGAACTACACACAATAAATAAATGATAAACATAATAAATAATTACACACTAATAAGTAATTAAACAAATACCCATTAATAAAAACCATTATACTTGTATTACAAATATGTACACTAAACATGACGTAAGTGCTGAGTAAAAGAGAGTTGAGGGAAAGGGAAGAGAAGAGAGAGACAGGAAAGAAATGCGAAATGAAAGAAAGGACGAATTACGCCATAGAGACCATGGTCTAATATTCAAATAATTAATTACAACCGTGGTAAATGGCTAACCGATCGTAATGAACAACTCTTGGTTTCGAGTTAGGTGACTTACAAATCCGTACGATGACGTCATTTAGTCTCTTTAGGACTGTGTAAGGACCGTCCCACGGGGATTGCAGTTTGGGAGACAGGCCTTTCCGTCGAGTAGGATTCCCTTTGTCCAAAACATAGCCAAAATGCATTCCCCTCTCTGTTCATTTTTATTGATTGCTCTTTAGTGACACAATTACATGCATCTATCTATATCTGTATATATAAATGTATATTTATATATACGGGAAGGTGACCCACCCTACATCTAATATGTATGTAATATGTAATAACAGTAACATGATCAAAAATGGGCAGCCATATTGCCGAGTAAATGATCCATCGACTGAAGGTACTCCAGTACCGTGTCCTAGTTATCATGGTAGCCCTTCAATCGTTCTCAAAATGCGTGATTCCCCATTACATCATTTAATTTATTTCTGCGTTTATTGTAGGCCATAATTTTTGAATTATGATTTTAAAATATTCCATTTTATTGTTCGTGACCCTTTTTTATTTTAAAAATTTTCATAAAATAAATTACGCATACTACATTATTGGGAAACTTATTTTATTTCATTATGTATAGTAATAATTACTTTTACATATTTTATTTTGCCGATAAAAAAAATTTAGAATTATTTTCAAATGAAGGAACATTTTCCCTAGAGATGAGGTAAAATGATCCTTTGGACTCTTTCTCTAAATTCTATTTTTTTCATTATTCAATGTGCTTTTAAAATATGATGCAAAATATAGTGTAAAATATGCTAGCAAAGGGTCAAAATTTTATTAAAACATTGGTTAAAGGTTGTTTTATACATTTTTTCCCTTAAGGGAATTATTTTAGGCCACTTACCCTTGCATATAAAACCAAAAATTAAAAGATGGATTCGATTTTCCCCTTTATAAGTAAGGCTGCGTATCTGTGCAAGTCATGTGGCTCCAGTACACATTCTAACGGGTTCATTTTATAACATTTTCAGGAATGCTTCCTTTTATTAAGGCAACAAATTAAAACGTATATTCAACTTTTCTCGTAGATAAATAGCACTGTGGATCTGTAGAAAAATATCATGCTTCGGTATTAATAGCTCTAACCCCATTTATGCATGAAAAACTAATACGTAGAACCCCGATCTATCGTTTTTCAAGGGGTGAGTAGTAAGAAACGATGCATGCGGGAAAACGGCGAATGCGGGTTAAAGTCAAAATACGAAGAAAATAGTATTTATGAATACACACAATGTACGCAGTATACCAAAAATACTAAATTTATTACCAAACTGTAAATGAAGCGAATTGAAGTTGCGTAGAAATTAAGTGATAGTTATTTTTTAAAAATCAGTAATTTTACACTGGGTTTTTCTTTAATCTTTTTAATTAAACAAAATTTTGTTAAATTCTGCCCAAATTTTAATTAAACAAAATTTTTAAGATTTAGAGTATTCTCTTTTGTCTTTTTATGTGTATTCATGTTTGTATATAAAAGTCATACAATTCCAAATACCGTTATTGCGTAGGATAAACTAGGCACTACTGTTGGCTCAGTCTCATCGGCATGAATATTATTCTCAGCTTCTTCCATTGTTTTCATTTTTTGCATCATATTTCTTCCATTCTTACGATACCGCACGTTGCTATTTCTAAATCAATGGAAATGTAATCACTACATTTCACACCATACACATCCCTGCTGGATGTAAAACTCTTCATCTAGGACTTTTGATCATCTACCCAACATATCATACTACGAAGTAATTAAATTTGTAAGCCATATTGATCCACTTGACCTTCAATTTCATTTCGCTCAGAAGAAACATTTTACAACGATGAACGCGGGAAAGGGAATTTTTGACGAACGATACATGCGAGTTTTGTTAACATTACTTGAATACAGTTTGTGCAGGGACCATAGAAATAAAACAATCAATACGGGAAAACGATGAATGCGGGAACGATAGATCGGGGTTCCACTGTACTTAAAAATGCTGTTTCTGTTTTACAAGAATTTAATTATTAATGTGATATTAAACTTCTTAAACTCTATTTTATTGGATTATACAGTGCCGGGGAAATTATTAGACTCAAGGTGCAATAAGTATGTAAATCGTAATGTCGGTGCTTCCATTTTGCTATGAATTTATAAACAAGGACAATAAATTATGCTAGACGCATCGAATAACTTTACAACACAACAGTCCTTTATTTGCATTGCCAAATTTTATGAATTTGTCAATGTATGTCTCCAAACTTAGGGAGGTTTTTAAAAGCTGTAATTCACTATACCTGTTCCTTTTACAGAGCGGTTGGTGGCACAGGACTTTTGAACATCTTTAAAAACAAACCATTGATGTTAAACACTCGAAAAATTTAATAATACTACTTAACCAATACGCTGTGCGCTTATTCTCACGGTAAATTTATATGCAAATTTTCCGGCTGTGACTAGCAAGGAGTTTTAAGTAGGAATGCAACGTATATCCGGCAAACATACTGCATCCGGCCTATCCGGCCAATCTGCCGGATAATGGACAGTAGCCGGCTATTAAAAATATACGGCAGTACATCCGGCCTACAATTATATACAGAGAAATAACATAAATAAACATAATAAATGAACAAATTCTAAAACTTGCAATAATAAAAAATACGAAAAAACAAAGTTTTGTGAAATATTGTTTTTTCGATACTTTTTAGAATATATTTTTATCATGTATAAAAACAGGGGTAAAAAATAAGTCCTTCTATCTTTTTTTAAGATTGGAGCAAATTATTACTGGAAGAAATTACTGTACAAAAACACAGTTTTTCAATCTTCGTAAGATTTCGGTTACCTTTTTCCCCCATACTCCCACAGTAAATTGTCCCTGCTTATGAGAATAGTGTACTTCCTGTACTACTGCTGGCTGCTGAGAAAATGTCCCTCCTCTACCTAATTTCGATAAAGTAAGCAAATTCGTTACATTGCTTTTCCATCAGTTGAATGGAAATGTTTCTTTCAAGAACTGATTTTTTAAGATATTTATCTAACTCTTGAGGGAGAACATTCATGACATTATTTGTATGATTTTAATTGCAGTAAATCTTGTACTAAAGTCATAAACAATCCCAAAAGGATTTCTGATTTTTTAATTAAATCATTTGAAACTAATGAGAAAATTTAAAGAAAAAAGTAATAGCTCAATGATCTGAGAAATCTAGTGAAAATAAAACAAAAAAGAACAAAACGCACCTATATGCAATGCAGTACCATCTATTTATTGTTATTATTAGTTCTAATTATGAAAACATTGCCCAAATTTTTATTCTTATTTATCTACATAAAAATTATGTAAACAGATATTCTCACTCAGCCATTTGTTTATGATATGTATATATAGTAATCATATTTTTAGGCCTGATAAGTTATTCATGCATTGTATAAATTTGTTTTTCTTTTTTATTATTTGATTTGATTTTCTTTTGCATAGCCAATGTCATTGATTGAGTGTCTTTTGTTGAAATTCTATAAGTTCTTCCTGTAACAGTGTTTACATCAACTTTTTTTAATATGTTGCTTCTAGGTATAGTCAAAATATCTTCATTTACAGGATATGGTGAATGTTGAAACTGCTAAAACTATTTGCAACTCACAACAGCTGCACAGCTTCATTCCACTGAATGAAAACAACATTCAGGTTAAAGCAAAAAGCTACAGTGCTTAAAACTGCATGTATTTCTAGCAAACTCTGCTGTTACTGAATATGATGTTTGTGGATTTGTAATATGTGTATATGAGGAAAATTGTTGGGTTGCCTGTGTTGTTAAACATCTTTAAAGAAACTGAAGAAGTTAAAATTACGCTATATATTGCATCCACATGTACCTTCATATTCATTCTAAAAATATGAACACTATGTATACATATAAATGGCTGAGTGAGAGGGTCTGTTTTACATAATTTTTATGTAGATAAATAAGAATGAAAATTTGGGCAATGTTTTCATAATTAGAACTAATAATAACAATAAATAGATGGTAAATAGTATTACATCGCACATAGAGCCGAATTTTATTTCTTTAAAAATTCATAACTTAAAATGACTTGCCAGTCACAGCTTAAAAATATGCAATCTTATGAAAGAATAATAGGTGATTAAAATATAAAAAAATTAAGAAAAACCAAAAGGGCATGTTTTGAGATATTTAAGGTCAAGCGACTTCGATTTTTTATTCGAGTTTGACGTCACGCTATATACCCCGGAAAAGCTTGTACCAAGAGCTTTAAAATGAGCCCTCATTTATTTCAGTAGCACAAATAGAACGGAAGTTATGTGCTGTTTTATGAGGTAAAGTATTACATTTTTTTCACTTTTCAAAACCTGCCCGTTTTAAAACTTGTAACTGAAAAAAATGAGGCAGGAATCTAAAATTTGATACATGGCTACAGGTCATAGTAGACAACACGGGTGTTAAGCTGTGTTGATTTGACATGGAATGATCCATAGGTTAGAATTTTCACCGTGTTTGTTTGTAATATCATTTTTCGGATTTCATTTTTCCTTATCTCTCCAAGTTTTTATTTTTTGCTGTCAAAATTATCGTCTTTTTTCCTAGATATATACACGGTTGTCATCTTCGAAATTATTGGGAGGATGAGACTTCAACTAGTTACCAGCTTGTATATATCAATGTACTGGATCGATTTTTTATAACTGGAGAAATGACTTTGCCGGCATTTTTTTTTTCATGTTTTATTTCAGTTTAAAGGCACAAAGTAGCATATACAAATTAAAATTTAGCAGAATATTTCATTTTTTGAAAGAAAATAACTCATAAAATTCATTTTAATTGTTATTTTTAAATGTGGAAGTCATAAATTGTCAATCAGATGAAGCGGTGCCAGACAAAAGAGTAATTGTATGGCTTGATTAAATATTGCCTTTATGTTTACACTAGGGATGATCCGGATAATGATTTTGCCGGATATCGCATATATGCAAAGCTCTTTTGACTGGAGGATATGGATATCCGGCACTAGATATGCTTTTAATTATGGTGTATGTTTAATGATTTTTTTAAATATAATTTTATCTCAGAGCAATACAAACATGTTTGCACATCATTAAAACAATTTAAATATACTTAAAAATAATTTACAAGAGCTATCTCTTTAAATATATGTATATTAATTAGGGATGCACCGAATACTTGGTTGGTACTTAGTAAACTGCCTATTCGGCAGATAAATCCAATATTCAGTGACACATAACATTAACCTTACTAATCCATTTAACCCTGCAGGACGCGCGCGACTTCCATCAATAAGAGCCTGCGCGCCAGGCCTGTCTGATTTTTAAAACTATTTGGCTTTTCGGTTAACTAAATAGTTAGTAAATTTACACTAAAGCATCAAACAAACAATTAATAGACATACAACTGGTATTTTAAAAGAAATTAGTATTGTTTTAACCATTATTGATCACAGCAGGAAAAAAAATTGAATGACTTTCACATTGATCTCTCAAAAGGAAATTGCATATTTATTATAAAAAATGAAACACTATTATTACCAATGACATTAATAAGTATTATAATACATTAAAATAAAATTTACATTTATTTAATATTTTTAGCGTATGATACTGCTATCGGGATAAATGGTAACTTGAGAGCGCGCTGGGCCTCAAAAGCCTGAAATCTTGTTTTATACAACAAAGGAGAAACGTAAATTCTGGAAATGCCTATAGTAGTTAAGTAGGTGACTTCGAATGCAGCTACACGAAATCTAAAAAAGTTCACCGGATGGGTTTATTTTTTACAGTAATCTTTTAATCTCCCGGGCCGGAGAGGCCTGGTGCACGGCTTGTCGGGTTAAAAGAAAAAAAAAAGAAAAAAAAACTCATTTTAAATTTTCATAAATATGCAAAATCTATTAATTGACATTTTTTAATAAAATATGCAAGTAAACAAAAATTGCCTTTTCACAAATATTTAAAAAGATTTTAATAATATATAAACAAAAGATTTGGATATTAAATTCTTCAATATTTTAATTCCTGATGTTTTACACAATATGAAATTTATATTTTGTTAAAAACCTAACTAATTAAATTAATCGCGTTGCCAGTTATTTTTGATTAATAAATGTTAACCAAATATTAGGTATTTGCCTGAATATTCGGTATTTGGCAAAATATGGTACATCTGTAATATATTTCATGCCTCTCAATTAACCAATATAGCCTAATCGCCAAATAAACCAATACTGAAGCTACCAAAAGGGGCCCCGGCCCCATGAAAAATGTCTAAAACGAATTACATTTTTACTGCTCAGAGGCTGAAAAAAGGAATGTTGAATAATAATCACAGTATTACAGCTCATGTTAACAAAATTTTTATGTGCAGCAAGTCATAAACATGACTTAATGAAAACAGGTTTGACCTAAAGAAGCTTTCAGCTTAACACCCATTTAAGACAGGTTTTACATTTAATATTTTGTTGGGAGGAGCAGACACCCCCCTTTGGCTTCGTCTCTTGAGATTTCAGTATAATCTTCAACATTAACATTCTTCTAGAAAAATTGAAACTGCAATTTCAAATCTTCGATATATTTGGGGGTACACCTAGCAGTCAGGGCCCAGGGCAGACCGCCCTCCTTATTGGAATAAATGGACATGCAACATTGGGGAGAAGGGGGAAGGTGTTTCCTACTATAGAAAATACTGTTTTAAAAAAGGTGATATCTAAATTTTCTTGAATTTTAGGGGGCAGTTGCCCCTCTTGCTCTTAGTAAGTCTATGTCTTTGGCCCCCCCTCCTTAGTCTATCACTAATATTTATGATAATAATACAAACTTAAGTATACAATCTTATATATAAGGTAAACAAAATAATCAGAATCAAAACAAAGAGACGATTAGGGGCTACACAAACAGGTAGTGTGGAATCAAGTCCACAGCAATTTTAATAATTGAAACCGAAAGTTAAAACGAACAAGTCATATTTTTTATTTTTCTTATTTCAAAGGTAAAGTATGCCTAGATTAACGACCGATTCGGCTAATAAACTTGCACATAACTGATAAAAGGAAACACGAGGCTTACAAAGCACATAAGGGCCTTATACGGTATTTGTACACAACACCAGTCGTCAATCATTAGGGTTAATCTAACCGCAAATACGAGTTAAGCATAACATAAACAAAAGTATTCAGTAATATAATTTATTAGCCGACCCATTTTAGATGTATATCATTTCAATTTCAAATACTATCAAACTGTTATTCGTGACCATTAGCCAAAATTATAACTGATTCATTTTGTGAGATATCAGTCAATCGCGTCATTTGCAACCGGACTAGGCATAGCGATCGGCGATCGGCATGGCATAAGTGTGAATATTCAGCTTTTAACATTTTTACTTATTCAAAAACTATAAACTTGTTCATAGACTCAAATAATTCAAAATGGGAAGCAAACACTTACCTTAATGTTATGTTACACATCACCTCCTAAAGAAAGCTAACGCGGCGGCCATATTACTTCACTTCACCTTTGAGGTTGAGCCGGATTCCGGGTGCAATCGGTCCTTGACTCTTTTGAGACATTTTCGGATGAACCACTAATACGGTTCAACTGCTTGTAACACTCTGATTTCACCACTTATTTGGTGAAAAGTTGAACTTATATTTAAAACAGTGTAGTTGAAGTCTTTTCTCCGGTGGTGGTTAGGCGCTAACGTTTAGATTGGTCAGTGACCCGGATCATGGGCGCTGGCAGAATATTTCCCAGGGGGGGGCAAAGACTACTTCAACGTATGGTTATCATGTTGGAAAGAGTGAAAAAGCAAGGGAAAACACTGAATACAAAAATCCAGGGGGGGGACATTGCCCCCACTTGCCCTATGCTGCCGGCGTCCATGACCCGGATAACTTTTTTTTCTATCTGCAACTTCTATAATTTCTAGTTCTTTTTAAAACCACTGACTGGAAACAATTCTAAGTGGAAGAATGTATGTTTGAAAGAAACAAATGAACTTGGGGATGTAGACATGAATCTGCGAAATAGATGATTTACTTCCCTCTCATTGCGACTATTGCGCGCAAAACTCTATAAACAATCAGAAAACTATTAGGAACCGGAATTGGGAGCACTCTCAATATTTCTCTTTTTCTAGAAACATTGAACGTTTTGTTGCTTCATTTAAAAACGCACCATTGACCAGTTTTTTGGAATGCTTATCATATAATACATTAGTAAAATTTTATTTAAAAAGTATACATATATTAATTTTTATTACTAATTTTGAATGAATAAATAACTAATTATCCGTAAGAAGTTAATTAATGTTAATTATTAATTTCTCTTTAATTGATTTATTTTATAATTTCGCTCAAAATTTGGAGGGTGACAGCAGGTGTCATCCCTTGTATAGGTTCGAAGATTGTTCGCCGCATATAAAACTCAGCTGCTAACTAAAATCAGTTGAGCTCGGAATGAATATGACTTCATTAAGCTGTGGGTGACATATATTAGATACATTTTGAGGTGTTGCGAAAATTGTATAAGTATTTTTATTATACTTTTTTCAGCATGCCCCATATTTGCTCAGAAGAATGGAATTAAAATTAGAAATATAGTAATCTGGCGAAACAATTTAAACAATGGGTTTCATTTTTTTTTAAATATTGAATAAAAGGAGTTTTTTTGGGGAGGGGGAGGGACTTCTCAGTAATGTATCATACCTCACAAAGGTATCGTATGTTATTTAAGAGCAAGAAAATTTCATCTTTATAAATAAGTATATCTTTTACACGTTCCATTTAGTCTATAACAAAAACAATTTCAGAAAAATTAATTTATATCTCAATTTAGCAACTACTCTATTTTTTCATCATAAAAGAAACCGCTAAAATTTCATTTTATTTTGGGGGGGGCATTTTTTTTCATATTTTAAACAGTTAACGCGAATTGTCCTGTGTAGTAGTTAGTACACGTGCCCACTGATCCGAATTATTCTAGATCGAGACTAGTTAAAGATCAATTTGAGAGACAAAAACTAGACATTTCCGAACACCAATATTAGACGGCTGCACCAAAAGTCTTTATATTTCCTAATGACCGTGTATTTTCCAACAGTGCCTTAAATTTCTGCTTAAATGGCGCTTTCCTTTATCATGTATATTATAGTGTTACAAAATTGTAATGTTGTTTTCCCGCTTCAATGTATTTTGCGGGAAAGTACTTTGCACAGGCATTGTTGCAAGTGCGATGAGCATGTATGTAACCGCAACTCTCACTATTCCGGCCGTCCAACTGGATTCTGACGTCACCGTAGTGCGATTATAACGATAGCTATGACTGAGATCTTAGACGCAGCACTTCGCTTTGAATGAATGGACTTTCTTCGCGGTAATCAATAATAAATGATATATAGCATATGCAATATAAAAAAAAATCAGTTCACACAAAACCACATTGACTTCAATTTCACAAGTAATCCTTCACTACATATTGCTAGGATAGTTTTTACATAATAGAATGTAAATTATGATTTTAGTTTCTTCAAGTTTTATTTTGAAAATTTTTCTTCCATTCTCGATGTATTTTTTTTTTTTTTTTTTTTTTAATTTGCATAAGAGTATTTTCGAAAGTTTTGGATGCAAGACTCATTTCCAATAATATTTAAGGTGTTTATAAACATGCATTATTTTTGTATTTTAAACAATTTATATAATAATAATTCTTAAAATGTCATTAATGTTAAAATGCGAGACCTTTTATGAACGCCAAAAGTTTGTTTATGTAAGATAAATTATAAAAAAATACTTTTTTCATAAATTATTTTGTGAAACAAACAATTTTGTTAGGTTTACTACTGAACTTTTTAAAACCAAATGTATGTAGTTCATTTATGCTTAGTAAAATAAATCAGAAAAGAAATTAGCAGGAAAAACTATTAAAATACATTTATTATCAAATTTATATTTACACAAATTACAAATTAAAGTAGTCACATATGCAGGTTGGTATTTTGTCCACTTTTTTATTAAAAGAAAGTCCGGGAAGCAGGACAAAATGAGGCAAATTTGAAAAAAGAACAAAAATGCATTGAATTTGATTAAACATATTTTAATTAATAAATAATTTTTTTAAATGGAGATAAAGATGGCAGGAATCTCAGAATAGCTGAAGCAGCATACTTTATATCACAATCTATTAAAAAAATTAATTACCGGGATTTAATTTTTTCTCATTTTCTTTTATTGGAATTTCAATTTGTTTCATATCGGATTTCTTTTGCATACGAGATGCTACAGTTTTATTACTTTGTTTTTCTACAAAAATTATTTAAAAGAACATTTGTTGGTGCCAAAACAACTCCTTTTTAGGATAGTTTACTTGGTGAGGATTTTCACATGCTGATTCAGCTTTGAAGAGATTTCTGACATCTAACTGTAACAGAGCAATACTTGTAGCTATTTTTCGATGGCCTTTACCTTTTAAAAAATCTGATTGTAAATCCGTGCATAATGTATTTACAACGACATATCTGTAGATTATAGCATCAACAATGGGTTCGTTTGGGAACATTAACTGTCCTTAGTTTTTTACAAAATAAAAATCTACTGCTAAATTTAGTTTCTATCTAATAAATGAATTTCAAAACAAAACTCACAATTATCTCTTTTTATAATACTTTATAAATACAATAGCCAGCAATATAAATTAAAACATGTAAATAAGATTTTGCATCGTTTATATCTGAAGTTTCGATAGTTAGATTGGTTTTTGGAAACATAACAAATGTCCTTACTAACCAAGAAATCCCCAACTTCAAAATCATTAATTTGAATTTCACCAAAAGTTTAGTTAGAATTTTTAGTTCAAATACTGATTGTATCTTCAACTTTTTTTCACACTCAAAGAGCTGCTGTAAGGAAATATGGTACTGAGACCCTGTTAACTGTCTTAGAAACTAAACATACTTTCTAAATCATCTGCCTGAAATTTAGCATGCAAGATATAAGCAATATGTACAATTCATCTTTACAACATTTAGTTATTTGAATTAATCCCAAAATAGTAAATTTTAAAGCAGTGTATATTTCTCTGGAAAAACTTCGACTTGAGGGAGACAATTCTTTCCCCACTCTTCCAACGAGTTAACAAATTTAGGCAGAACATTAATTTATCGTCATTTTCATTATACATTAAAGGGGTGTGATAACTATCGTGCATTCGAGATCCCTTGATGGCACATTTTACATTAAAGATTTTCCACCATTTCAGAATCAGTGCAATAAAATCGACTGTATCCTGGAAGTTACACAATTTTGCGTTTCTCACCTAGTTTAATAATTCCCTGAACAACAAATTCCTTAAAAATATGCAAGACTAAATTAACATTTTGTTTTTCTAAGTGACTAGGGAAAATTGCCCTATGTGTCAATTTAAAACCAAATTAAATTACAGAATTACATTCTATAGTGTTCAAATGTCGTAGAGTGTGAAAAGAAGCAGTTTAGAAATCATGAGGGTTGTTTATATTAAAACTTTTATTAAAATCAGGAAAGTATTACCCCTTGGCAACATTTTTCTTTCAACCAATTATTCCTAATACATTTTAACAAATGTACGCTATCAATTTGAAAAAACAATGGTTTGTTTTATCAGCAGGGTGAGGAGATACAAACTGAAGTTTTGGTGGCGACAAAAAAATAAGATACTGCTTTTCGATTAATAGCATTGTTATCAGTTATGATGCACAAAACATTGAATCCTATATTTTCAAGTCCTAATATAACTTTCTTAATAAATGAATGTAATCTTCACCAGATAGCATTTTGGTAGGCAATACATGAATTACATCTTTAAATTTTGATAACACACTATTAATCGTAAAAACATGACCAGTGGAAACAAAGAATCTGAATTATAACTAGTACCTACAAGGTGACCCTCTTTATATTCGATGTATTCTTTCATATGTATTTCATCTAACATAAAAATATTAATTTATCTGTATCTTTTAAGAAGGAATATTTCTTTTTAATGTAATATAAAAAATTAGAATCCATTTGCTAACGTTGAGGATCTAAATTTTAAGAATCACATAAACGACGTATAGTAGTGGGATGTGGGGTATTTAACACATTACAATTTTAAAAAATCGATATGTCCGAGGAGAAATTGTGTGCAATAATGTTCAAGATATTAATGCATCACTAGAATATCTAAAAGAATGCTTATTTACACAAAAGAAGGATATCTGCTGAGTTATGAACTTGAGATAATATCATTAATATTGTACACTTTTCTAATAAATGTAAAGCTTCTTTTATACTATTTAGAACAGAAACTCTATTTTCACCATTTTGGGAATCCATATTTTTCATTTCTTCTAAGAACTCATGAAACTCATTAATATTATTTATAAAACATGATTAAACAAGCTTACTTACTTTATCCGATCTTCATAAACGCATAATCTTCAAACTATCCTTTACCACTACAGACTTTTTTATTTTTAGTATTGGATCTGCAATAATATTTAACAACATAATATTTTTTATGAGCTCACCACCGTCCAATATTTACTATCAATGTATTTTAGTTGTTTTTTAAGTTCATTCAGTATAGAAAATGTATACTCCTGTTTGTAAAAAATGCAAAAGCATGAAGAAGGACTCGTATGAGCTGAAATTTTCAGGAAATGCAAATTATACAGAGTAAAGCAAATTATTAAAATTTCAGTCACTACGCATGTCTTGGGGCGGTACATGGCGCTTTCTGTACTGCTGCTGAAACCGTATAAATAAAGGGCTGTAGCAGCATGTTTAAAATAGTCTGTGTTTATCTGTATGTGGTAAACGTGAAGTGAGACAACTATGCTTCGTCGAAGGCAGAGGACGAAATTTGAACAACTTAACGAAGTTTGAACGGGGAAGAATCATCGGCCTTCGTGAAGGAGGATTTTACTATCGCGCAATAGCAGCTCGTGTGCATCGGAACAGCAGCAGGGACACTTGGTCTGCAAGCGTTGATGGAGCGAACAGCTTCTTCTAGACAGTTTGCAACACATCAGTCCACTTCTACAGGTGAATCACTGTCTGCTTCATGAATTCGTCGACGTCTGCTGCACAGTGGACAGACTGCGTGTACGAACTCCTTTATACAGGATTCCCCTCACGCGAAACCACCGACGCTTGCGGCTGCAGTGTCGATGCATGAACTTAGAGACCATAGAGACTGGCATGCAGATTGGCAACAAAAGATGTTTTTATCTAATGAATCCCGCTTTAATTTGTGACACAATGATGACAGCATTCATGTTAGACTCTATTCTGGCGAACGGTACCTTCCGGAGTGCATTCGAACGCCATAGTGGACGAACACCCGGAGTTATGATCTGAAATGCAATTACGTATCTCAGCTGCTACGAATTATAGGTAATCTGAACAACGACAGATACATCAGAGAAATTCTGGAGCCCTAAGTCGTTCCTTTCCTTCAAGACATACCTGGAGCTATCTTTCAGCAGGATAATGCCCGTCCATATGTGGCAAGGAATGTGCAAGACCTTTTTCAGCAGAAAACACACAGCTTCTTTCACGGCCGGCTTATTCGGCGGCTTATTCACCTATTGAACAAGTATGGGATTTCATTAGTCGGCGTCTCGCTCGTGATCTTGTCCAACAGCTTCAACACATGAACTTTGGGTATGCCTACAAGAAATATGGAACGCCCTTCCCCAAGCATACATTCAAAATCTTTTTGACTCTATGCCACGTCGTATAGCATTACTTATTGCAGTGCACGGGGGCCACACCAAATACTGATTTTGGACACTTAATATTATTTTTTTGTTTTAAAAATTTGATCATTTATCTGTACTAATACAAGTCGTTTGTGAATTAAATTTCATTTCATTTGGATGACTCCTTTATGGAGTTGCATTTTTTACAAACAGGAGTTTATAAGAAGAATAGTAGTATTTTCTTTTGCTTTCAATACTTTCTTGAATTTTTTAATGAAATGAGTCAATTTGAATCTTGTATCTTTTACTTTTTGGACTGTTTCTTGAAGACTTGTTAACCGAATAATAGGAAGGCAACTTTAGAAACTGAGAAGGAACAGATTTTGAACTCAACCTAAAAAGTGAAAAAAAAACAAGTATTAAGGATAATTATTAATTTAATGAAAATTCACAGTTTATGAAAACTATTTACAGAAGGCATTTCTTTTCTAAAATGTACGAATTTTCCATGTATAAAACATTTGCTTGCCGTACATGTTGGGAATTTTCTCTCAGCTTAAAATATTTTTCTCTACCTTCTCAGTTCTTTCCGATGTACTTTTACCATCGACAGTTTTGTGTGTGTGCGCCCAGCGAGAAAGAGAAAATTTTAGTGGAGAGGTTCCACCTTCCGTAGCATTCATGTTTGATATTCTTTGTTTTACTCTTAATAAATATATATGATTGCAATTTGTGTCCTGATCAGATTGATATTAGTTACTCGATTTTGTGGCAGTACAGTTGGGTACGCGTTGTATGTAAATGATTTTTTTAATTAAAAGATTAGCTTTTTTTAGGATGCTGTGAAGTCTTTATACTATAATGCTATAAAGTGTATTAAAAGATGCACCACCACTCATTCGCACTCCGCTTTTTACGTTTAAGATGTCGTCTGTCTTTGAACTTATAATGATTTTCGATGACAGTACTTGCTTACAATTTTATAAATATTTGCTAAAAACTAATACATTTTAAGTTATTTTACAATACTTATAAAAAAAAATTTACCCACCTTCCAATCTTTAAAGCAACTTCAATTAATTTTTCAGTTTTGTATCCGCAGCTTTAGCAGATGTAATGAACTTTGTTTCTTTGAAGTGAATTTCACATACCTGAAGAATAAATAAATAACGATTGTACTTATTTCGATTTATATCACAGAAAGAAAGAAATGATAGTTTTTGTATCACAACAACGACAACAATAATAATAAAATAAAAGACAACTTACTTTGCTCTGCTTAGAATACTCAAAATTTTCTAGATGTATCGCCCGAATCCATTTTTTCCAGAGTTCCTGATCTTTAGGAAAAGAATGAAGTCCTCTTTTACGACAATTTTTATAAGTTGAATTGCAACAGGGTACAACACGTAGACTTGGCATCTCAGTCAGCAAAATCAATAAAATATTTATAAGAAAAATACTAATTACGCACAAAATAATTATATTTTTTTTTGCACATGCACAAACAAGGAATTTCGTATCAGCAGTGCATCTGCACTGGAATCGTTGTATTTTGGATATAACTTTAGTGACGTCACAGGAAACTGCCCTGTGACGGGCCAAACGGTGTTTCGGCCGGATTAGCGAAGGTTGAGATGTAACCCCTTGATCTTGGCGGCAAACTTAGCGACCATTTTGACGACTTGTCGGCAAATTTGGCGTCTTTGGCGACAAAAAGAAAGTTCTTGGAACTGGTGAAATTTTGGTTCTATCTCAATTAGGGGAGACCTAGAGAATGATGTCATATCCTCTTGACGTCACATCCGCTGGAAAACCTATAAATAAAGAAATCGTTCTCACTGTCGGTTATTGTGTGATACAGGGGAGTAGCTAGGGGGGGGGGGGATATTGGGATATATCCCCCCCCCGAATTTTTTTCATTAGTGATGAAATTCCGTCTATTTATACACATATAAGTTCATATCCCCCCCCGAAAAATTTTCCTGGCTACGCACCTGGTGTGATAGACTGTGAAGCGATACGTGTTCAGTTTGCGCTATTGTTATTGCTGTATTAGATGATGATTTGCCTTGGCCTGTGTACTAAATTCTGTATTTTTGTGAAGTATTAGTCCTTCGATTCGTAGAATAAACTGTCGTATTCGTTTTGCAGGCTTGTTGGATTATTTTATCGTACATCCACTACCAGATTTCGTAACAATGGGGTCAAGAAGTGTGGTTTAGATATCTACACTCATGTCCATTAATTAAGGATAATTCAGAATCACACAGAAATTGATCTCTAAAATAAAAATTTCACCTGTGGAATGATCACACACATCTTGAAGAAGAATATGCAAATTACAGGAAACCACCAGATGGCGTGGATGGTACGTCACAATGACGAGAGTGTAAGAGAGGGGTATATAAGGAATGGTGGCAAAGAAGTAAAATTGTTCACAAGCGCTGTGAAAGCCTTTCAGTGCAAAAACCGCATAGTTATGGCACAAAGGAGGCATTTGGATGATGTTTTACGTGGCAGAATTATCGGACGACTGGAATGTGGACGTACCCAGCTGGAAGTATCCGAGGAACTTGGAATCGCCCAGAGTGTCATCTCCAGGCTTTGGCAACGATTCCAAGATGATGGTAATGTGAGTAGACGTTACAGCACAGGTCGCCCCCGAGTTACAACGCCGAATGAGGACCGCTATTTGGCAGTTACTGCCAAAAGAAACAGACGGAGTACAGCATCAGACCTGTCTCGTCAGCTCTCTTCAGCTACCGGTACGACAGTTTCAAGGCAGACCGTGTACAGACGCTTAGGGCACATTGGTCTATATGCTCGTAGGCCTGTCAGATGTGTTCCACTTACCGCAACTCACTGTCGCCTGCGATTAACCTGGAGTAGAGAGCATGCATTGTGGACACCGCAACAGTGGTCTTGTGTGATGTTTTCCGACGAGTCCAGGTTTAGTTTGGAGTCTGATTCTCGCCGGACATTCATCTGGAGAGCGCCAGGTACCCGTTACCACCAAGAGAACACCATTGAAAGACACCGTTACGGTGGTGCAGGATGGCTCGTTTGGGGAGGAATTATTCTTGGTTCCAGAACTGACCTGCATGTTCAGAGTGTAACGATGACAGGCCACATCTTTCGGGATGTCATTCTGGAACAACATGTACGTTTGTTTCGGGGCGCCATGGGTGCTGAATTTGTGTTTAGGGATGACAACGCCCGTCCTCACCGTGCAAACATTGTAGACGAATGCCTTCAATCGGAGGATATCACCCGTATGCATTGGCCAGCAAACTCACCGGACTTGAATCCAATAGAGCATGTGTGGGATATGCTTGGCCGACGAATTGCAGACCGTCAACCCCCTCTCACCTGTCTACCGGAATTTCGGAGTGCATTGCTTGATGAGTGGTGTAATATTCCCCAATATCAGATTGATCATTTGATATTCAGCATGCCTAGGCGTTGTCAGGCCTGTATTGCATCGTCCGGGAGACATACTCCGTATTAACCATCCTACTAACCATGTTATACTGTTTTTTGTAAATAGGTTCTTTTTTTAAATTTAGTCAAGGGAGTAAAACTTGCAATTTTTATTAATTATGTCAAACATATAGCATATTTTTTGCTCTTTACTTTTTGTTTAATAAATAGACTTTACAAATAAGTCAAATTTGTTTTGCTTCTTTCTCTTTCTTTGCCTGAACTTCATTATCCTTAATTTATGGACATGAGTGTATGTGAATGACCTTGACCAGAGGATCCATGGATGAGAAAATTGAACAGCTCTTGGTCATAATGACAGCTAAGCGTTCGGGGCAAGAAGATATGCGTTCCTGATCAGAAGACGTGAATTCCGGTCTGCGTTCCGCAGAGGAAGATATGCGTTCCGATCAAGAGGATGTAAAGACCAAAATACAAGGTGTGCACGGAATGATTGAGGAAGTAGAGGGTGAAATTCAGAGTGAAATGAAGGCCGTAAAAAGTGAGGTACAAGAGGTGGTTTCAGGAAGTAAGGAACGAAATGCAACGGCATATAAGCGAAACTGAGAAGAGACTCTATGATCTTAAAATCAAGCCGAACATTTTTTGGCGAGTACAGAAAATATGAATTCTAAACCGATGGTTAAACACTTTACATTCGACGTCCAAACATCTTGGATCATTTTCAAGTCTCAGTTCGGCATCTTGAGCTCTACGAATCATTGGACGGGTAGCTTTAAGACCAGTCAACTTGTAGTCGGTCAACAAGGATCAGCGGCAGAGGTTCTGCTAAGAATACCGACTGATAAGTTGACCGACCTACCGATCACCGAAGAGGCTCGTGAATCTCGGTTCGGATGGCCATCTTACCCAATTTTACAGGACTGAACTGAACAAGGTTGCAAAGACCAGGAGAAAGTCTGCAATGCCCTCTAGATGTCAGAGAAAGTTTAGCAGCTCAGTTCTTTGTCGATGCGATCAGTGTTGAAGACACACAACACTGGACAAGACTGGTGGACCCAAAGGATTTAAAGTCAGCCCTAGCACATAGCATGAAGTATGAAGCTGCGAGAATCGAGTCGCAAACATCCCGACATGTAAAGTCGATGGATATGGAAGGGGACAACAGCAAAGAAAATTATAATAAACTGCATTCAGAACTCAAAGCATTACAAGAATCATCGAATAATCTCGCTGTTGGGAGGAAGAGCTCTCCTCGACGAAATTCGAACGTCACATGTTGGAGATGCCACAAAAGGCAGCACGTGCAGAGAGAATGTCCCGCGACTACTCCCAAACAAGAAAAATAAATCATGGGCGTCTTGCGGGGCGAAGGCAACCTTTTCTGAATAAAGCTCCAGAAGGAAAACTGATAGTTTCCGCACTTGGCGGAGGGAAAAATGGACTTTATTTGGGAAGATCTAATTGCGGTATCCCTTGTTTAATGTTAGTGGACACGGGTGCGACTGTCACTCTTTTAACCCATTTATGCCTAGCGTCCCTTTTTTGGGACGGCATTTTCGCTATTAGTCGAAAACGTTATTTATTTTTCCTAGCCTTTATTCATGAGTATTGAGCCTCAACTCCGCACAATATTTTAACATGACCAAGTAGGATGTTGATATTTCGATTTTTATGCAAAATGATTTTAAAATAAATCATTCCTTGTTCAAGAAGTTGACATCAGAAATTTATCTATTATTTCTGTAATCAGTAAAAATCGAAGAAAGTCGCAAAAATATCCAAGCACAAATGGGTTAATATCGTAATTTGTCCAGAAATTGAAGGAGAGTTTATTTACACGTCCCCGAAAATCTCTTTAAAGACTGCTACCGGTGAGAAAGCAGAGATACACGGAAAACTGGATGCGACAATCCAATGTGGATCCAAGAAATTCCAGCACCGAATCTACTTAGCTCATCACTGATCCATATATTCTTGGACTAAATTTTCTTCAAAAATTTCACTTCATTTAGACCTAGAAAGAACGAGATACGGACAGAAGGAGAGGAAATCCCGTTGTTTGCGGGAAGCGAGCAACATCCAAAATCATTTTCTGTCTTTGTAAAACAGAAGACTAATGTCAGCGAGATCGGAAATTCTTATCCAGGGTTTTTCAGAAATTTCTGGACCATTCCGGTATGTCTTGAGGGACTTTCCCAGTCAGGCCTGCCAGAAAAGTGTTCTGGTGGCGGTCGCACCCGACAGGGGAAGCTATACCCATTCGAGTTGGCCGCTGTACTCGTTTATTTAACCCATTTGTGCCTGGATATTTTTGCGACTTTCTTCGATTTTTACTGATAACAGAAATAATAGATAAATTTCTGATGTCAACTTCTTGAACAAGGGATGATTTCTTTTAAAATCAATATGCATAAAAATCGAAATATCAACATCCTACTTGGTCATGTTAAAATATTTTGTAGAGTTGAGGCTCAATACTCATGAATAAAGGCTAGGAAAAATAAATAACGTTTTCGACTAATAGCGAAAATGCCGTCCCAAAAAAAGGACACTAGGCATAAATGGGTTAAAGACGAAACTATACCCATTCGAGTTCTTATAATGAAGTAAAAGCTCAAGATTGTAGAAAAAGGAACTGTTATTGCGACCTGTGAACCAGTGGTGAATATCGTCGTTTCGAAACTTATTTTCTACTTACGACGCTGATGTGGGCCACTGTAATGTAACGCAGCATAAAATCAATACATTTCATCATCCACCAATCAAACAGTATCCAAGATGTCACCCTCCTGCAAAGAGAGAAGTGTCTAAATGTCTAGTTAAAGAAATGCTGGACAACGGAATTATCGGGACCTAGGGTCTCACCTATCGTTCTTGTTAAGAAGAAGGACTTATCGACATGGGTTTGCGTCGACTACCGGAAACTGAACGAGATTACAAAGAAAGACCGTTATCCTCTCCTACGAATAGACGACACCTTGGATGCATTGAATGGAAGTCAATGGTTCTCTACCTGTTTCCCAGAATGAGTCCTTGAGTGCTGCGCTTGAATAATCTACTGGAACGATTGCGCAAGAAAACGCTGGGTCTCAGCGAAGGTTTCAAAAATCCAAGCTGAGAAGTAACACTGGTCACAGAAGGAGATTCCAGTGCGCTTTTTCGATAATGCGAGAAGAGCGAACAAATTAAATCTGGGTTCAATCGTGGATTAAACTCCTTAAAAACTCCACAGATTTCTACGTTCAAATGTGTTCGAGTGAGAGTTGATTGTTCCATCGAATACAGGGATTTTGTTTGGATTTTTTTTTTATTTAAATAATTTCATTACACATTAATAAGTGACTTTTGTCATTCTAGTACAAAATTTTTAAAGGTGCTCAACCCCATGGTCCCCTCATTTAATTACAGGGCCTGGACTCAGAAGCAGAGACAGGCCATCCCCCTTTCCATTTTACAGTCGCATGCTACATTATTATTCCGTGGTTATATTGTACTCATACGCTTTTTAGAATGTAATTTAACTTGAAAATACAGGGTATAATTGAAGATGTGAGTGGATGAATATGTTGTGACATTTTTGTAGAATAGAGATTTTCGGGCGGAAGAACATGTTAAAGAGGCTGACTGCATTGACTATTGGACGTTTACTACTGCTGCCAACCTTATTGAAAAGCGGTTTTCAGTAGACGAACGAATAAATAAACTGAAGAAAAAATACATTCTTTTAATTTTACAGGAGATTATCTAAAATTTACTAAGCTTTCAGAATAGGGGCCGTGGTAGCCCAGTGGTTAAGGCGTTGGAATCGTAAGGTAGCGGGTTCGATACCGGCGTACCACTAAACACAACGGTGTACGTGCTTTTTAAATACTTGGTTCCGAAAGTCTTCGCCGCGGTCGCTAGCAGTTTCCGAGGGGTGCCAATTTTTCCAAAGTCTGATGAGGAACTATCTGAATTAAATGAACCTTCTAATAAGGAAAATTGTGGCGGGAAAATCCGGGAAGAACGTACATATCTCTAAACGACACATTCAGGGACGTGAGCTGTCCTCACCTAGCAAATAAATAAATGAATTATCAGCATATTCCTTCACTTGATTTTTCAACTACGGTAACAATTCTGCAAGTCCAAATTAAACTTTTTATTTATGAAATTATTTTACTTAAAAACGACTACAGCAAGCATATTTATTTAACACACTAAGTAGTTAATAAAAATGAAAATTAGGATTTACGTGCGTCGTAGACACTGGCTACAAAATAAGGCTATTTAATGTTAGTGTTCCGAGATTTTTTCTGACTAAGATGTTTAATGATGTCTAGTTGTAGGGTTTAGTAACATTTCATCAGATGAGAAAAAAAGCAGAGTAATTGATTCTAGTTTGCATTACATTTTATAGGGTCATACGGGGGAATTACGGGTCACTCGTTTTCCGAGCAAATAATAGTCACTCACTTTATAACATTTTTTTTTAAGATAAATTATGCGAATTCATGCTTAAACATTCTATTTTCTTAAATCAAATTCAAAAACAATGTAACTATAAAGCAAATAAGAGAAAAAAAAACTTTTTACACTACTATAAAAACATGTTTCATTTACTTTCTGAGTGTTTCAGTTGGATGCTTACGGTTAGAGTTAAACAGTTAAACAAAATTCATAAAAGAATTTTCTAAATAAAAATAATGTATTGTAGATATATTTATTAAGCAATTTGTATAACAAGTATTATAAATAACATTACAAAAATTTATTAAATCAAAATATGAAGTCATGATGATTTCATGCATTCGTGACGTCTTCAAATTTTATTGGAGTTAATAAAGGGTTCTTTTTAATCTACTATCATTAATTCTCTATTATTAGAATTCATTTTTATGTCAGATAGTGTAAAAGTTCAAAAGATTAAACTAAAACATCTAATATGTAAAAATAATACTCAAAAGCTTTCATAGACAAATTTTAAATTTAACAAAACGGGAAAATTAATGTAGAAAGTGTAATTTAGAGTTAATATTATTATTATTAAACCACAATCCCTAAATGTATGTGTGCATTAAAAGTAATTAAAATGTACATGATAAAAGTGTGCATTAAATACAATGACATGATTTCTATTAGGCGAAGAAAATTTTAGAACAGAAAAGCATCCACAAGGTGAAATTTTAAAAGAATAGAGTAATACAAAATTTGAAAACCTAAGCAAGGAAAAACATTAGAATTTAAACCAAAAATGAAAATAACTATTTTAAAATATTTGTATTCTTCTTTGTTCAATACATGAATGTATTAAAAGAATATTCATCGGCAAAAATATTCCCTTTAGTCTGCATATAATTAGATCAACGATAAGGATATTGCCGCTAGCAAAGTGCCGCCCTGTGCGGGAGCTCCCACTGCTCCTGAATGGTACGCCACTTAGACAAGCTATTTTCATCCAAAGAATTAATATTACTTTTAATAAGTCTTACTTTATTCGTGTTCTATCATTTTTTGGTGACTAGTTTTTTAGATTTTTTTTTCTATAGATTTGGTTTCCTTTTATGAATTAATGTACAAATGGATCTATATTTTCAATTTTACCAGATTATTCATTTTGTGATTGAGAAAGTTAAAAACAACGGATGTCATTGATCAAATTTAATGTTTTCAGACACTTCATGTAAGGTTCTTTCAGATTAAAAAAAAAGTGTGTGCGTGTAATCTCTACGCGCGATTGAAGTAAAACTTCTTTGATGTTTACGACACTTATCACTGAAATGATTAAACTTTAACTTAAAATAAATATCATATTATAATTTAATTATATTTATTATCCATGTACTTTACAAAGATTATATAAATGTTATATTCATATTATTCATTGGAAATAGGTACTTGAATGTCATCATAATTTTATATGCATTAAATTATAGGTTTGTGGTAACTATAATGTGAAACATAAATTTTACTCTCTAAATTTGCTAATTTTCTTGAAAATACAGCATCTATCGTTTTGCCGAAACGCGTTGTTGATTGAAGTCGAGAAGTATTCATAGTTAGATCAATTTTTTCTTTCAAAAAATCAACTAACGGCGGATATTCTTGAGAGCGAAAATTAATATTAAAATCTCCAGTAAGGATCATCAGTAATTCATGACAATTACTTAGAATCCAGGAAGTGTCCATGTTGTAGTATTATTCTTTAACTTTTTTCTTATACCATTGTTCCGTCTGGAGGTTGGGTATGAATGGGGGGAATGTCCGTAGTCTACTATTATACTTTAACTGTGTTCTTTAACTGATGTTTTCCTCTGTTTGTTGGGTTCGAATGCAGATAGTGTAATTTTTTTTTTATGTTTTTCTATCACAGTTTTCTGAAGCGTTGATTTCGTCTGCTGGTATGTTTCGAATTATTATTCTGTATCCATGTTTTTAAACTGCAGGTTCTGTCTATTGTTTGGGATTGATTGCAGCCAGGGTCCGTTTCATTGTGGTGTTCCATCCCCGTGTTAAACCGTTGCTCCGTATTGAAGTTGGGTTAGAATCCACAGAGTGTCCATTCGTTATTCTTTTATTTTGTTCTGAAACCGTTTGCAGCCAGTGTTTGTTTCTTTGTGGTGTTACATATCCATGTTCTTAAACCGTTCTTCCGTCTGGATATCGGGTTAGCCTCCAGGAAGTGTCCGTGTTGAACTATTATTCTTTCACTGTTTTCTTAACCTTTTAACGCGCAGTGTTTTCGCTCTGGGAACACCAAACTCTGACGTTTTGACTATTGCCAGTCACGAAGAATAGATTCGATTTCTATAAAAATAGTTGCGGGTGACATAGCTCCACGAGAATCCTTTACCTTTTAGCAAGTCATTTCCCGTCAAAAAATAGTCACGATTATTTTTAAAACAGCACTGACATCTGCCTAAAACTGGAAAAATGCGAGAACAGCAAGATAGATTGTCCAATGCTGAAAAAAGGGCAGCCGTTGCCATCGCTCGACTTAACTACCAGCAAGATGGCGGCGAAACGTTCATCGCGTGCCACAGATCTAGAGACCCTTTTTTAACGACAGCTGGCTGTCTCTAGATCTGTGGCACGCGATGAACCTTTCGATCGTCCGCCATCTTGCTGGTAGTTAAGTCGAACGATGGCAACGGCTGCCCTTTTTTCAGCATTAGGAAAGGGTTGCGCCTCAAAGCGTTAAAACGTTTTTCCGTAGGGTTTGAATCGAGAGACGAGAACCTCCTTTGAGGTTGGGATTACATGTAAAATATTATGTTGGATGTACCTTCAAAACTCTTATTGATGATATATAAAATAAAGATTGATGTCTCAAAGATACGGCTCTTGACTGTTTTTCTCGCCGTTCCTCTCCCTAACTTACAGGTTCTGCGTATTTTTACAGGATGAAGTCGACGAACGGCGAAAGCACGGTAGCGGTCGAAAAAGTAGGTTTTTCTGCGGTTCTTCTTTTTACGCGCGCACGTCACTTCCTTTACTCAGCGTTACTTCCGTCAGAAAAAAAAATTGAGTTACTCTCTAGTTGCGCCTAAAGAAGTTTTGCTTCAAAAAAACTTTCTTAAAATTTTAAACCTTGGTATGGGGACTTCAAAAACTTATTTTAGAAATCTGAAATTTTAATGAAAGTTGCTTTAAGTCATGGATGAAAATGGGATATATACAATTCAAAAACTTTTAACTACATAAAAGTACTTCGAATACTTCACGCTGAAATTGACATAAATAGGAGAGGGGAGGGGGCCATAGAGTATTATATATCTTAACCTGAAGCAGCTTATAAAACAGAAAAAATGTTCTAGATTAAATTACAAATAAGAGAAACACAGGTCTCTAGTTTAACCTCCTCAAATACAACACTTCTATTCTGATTGAAAAGTGATTCGTATCGGAAATTTATGCGAGACGAGAAATTTCCACGAGAAATCTCGCGCGAGACAAGGCTGTGTCTCGTCTCGCTCCTCGTCTAGCAAAAATTTTGCCTGTATCGTCTCGCAGCGAAACAATGAGAGATTTCTCGCTTATCGCGTCCATCCCTAGCAGGCATTGACTACCATCCCCTATTTTGACCTATCCCCAAACTGACAAAGACTTCACCGTAGATACGGATGCTAGTAGCGAAGCAATAGGAGCTGTGCTTTCTCAGAAAATGAAGAATGACGACAGTGTCATAGCTTACTTTAGCAAAAGTTCAGAGAGAAATTATTGTGTCATAAGTAAGGAATTACTAGCTATTGTTAAATCTATTGAACATTTTCATCGCTATCTGTATAGAAGAAAATTTCTTCTCCCGACTGATCATGCTTCCTTGAGATGACTTTTGAATTTTAAAGAACCAGAAGGACAGATACATCGCTGGATACAGCTGTTGCAGGAACCACAAAGGCACCTCTCGCGGAAATACAGATGCTCTCTCCCGACGACCTTGCATAAAGGATTGCAAACATTTCGTGAATGCAGGGAAAAAGTACAGAATGGTGATGGACGTTCATGTGAAAGTTTTAACAACGCCTAATGTGGATCCGTGGTCTTCGAGTGAAATCCAGACAGCGTAAATGGAAGATTCTGATATTAGAACCATCCTGGTGAAGAAATTAAATTCGGCAGATCGACTGTCTTGGCAAGAGATTGCTCCTGAGACTCCAGCCAAAAAGTGATACTGGGCTCTCTGGGACTCCCTGAATCTTAAGGATGGCGTGTTGTATCGGAAGTGGAAGAGTGGTGATGGCAGCCGATAGCAATTAATTCGCTCAAAGAGCAAAATGCAAGAAGTTCTGCGAGAAATTCATGACAGCGCAAGTGGAGGTCATTTTGCAGCAATGAAAACATTAAATAAAACCAGAGAGCGATTTTACTGGGATCGACTCCGCACGGACTTTGAAAAGTGGTGCAGAGAATGCCACGCTTGCGGAGCTCGGAAAGGACCTAAAATTAAAACTAAGGGTCGCTTGCAGCGCTATATTGTGGGCGCGCCTTTCGAAAGAGTGGCTTTAGATATTTTGGGACCCTTACCTGTAACATCAAGGGGCAATCGATTTGTCCTAGCATTAATGGACTACTTTACCTAATGGCCAAAAGCAATTCCCATACCAGATCAGGAAGCTGCAACTGTGGTTAAAGAATTCATTCGAGGCTGTATCTCTTGTTACGGTGAGCCTGTGATATTGCATTCAGATCAGGGTACAAATTTTAACTCGGCACTCTTTACAGAATTCTGCGAACGATTGGGGATTACAAAGACTCGAACGACAGCGCTACATCCCAAGTCTGATGGCATGGTCGAGAGACTTAATCGAACAATTTCGAATCATCTGTCATTATTTGCTTCGAAGAATCAAACCAACTGGGATGTACATTTGCCATTATTCCTCCTGGCGTACAGAAGTGCGGTACGAGCTGACCGGATGGTTTCCCACAGAGATGATGATCGGTCGAATTCTTTGATTACCCAGTGATATTGTTTTTTTAGACGTCCAAGTGATACGCCGTCCTCATCGAATGGTTACATGAATAATTTAGAAGCACATCTGGAAATAGTACATGCGTTTGCTATGGAACGAATTAACTTGGCCAGTAACCGAATGAAGATTCGTTACGAATCCAGTGCAACAGATCACAGTTTTAAGGAGGGCGATGAAGTTTGGCTGTATAACCCGAAGCGAAGAAGAGGTTTGAGCCCTAAGCTGCAGCAGAACTGGGAGAGGCCCTACTGTCGTCAAGAGATTGAACAATGTTATTTACATAGTGCAAAATCGAACAATGACAAACCAAAAGTAGTCCACATTAATCGGCTAGCTCCATATCGGGTTACCGATCATAGTGTTATGTGATTAAACTGCGAGTCCTCGATATTTGAAGAGGGGAGCAGTGTTACAAAATTGCGATGTTATTTTCCCGCGGCAATGTGTATTGCGGGAAAGTGCGTTCTACAGGCATTGTTGCAAGAGCAATGATCATGTGATCCTTTGATCTTGGCGACGAACTTGTGGACCATTTAGGCAAGTTACGACAAATTTGGCGACTTTGACTACAAAAAGAAAGTTTTCGAAACTGGTGGAATTCCGGCTCTATCTCAATTGAATCGGTGAGTGCAGAAACCACCTCAGTCACAAAAAGGAAATTTTTTTTCAGGAGAGAGAAAAAACTTCATAACTCCTACAAATTTTCAAATATTTAAACTTATTTTTTTCCTCTGTCATAACATGCATTTATGTTTCTGTCATGCAAATATTACCTAATTTATGAAGTTTTATCTCTCTCCTGAAAAAAATCTCCTGAATCTCTCTCCTGAATCCTTTTGATGACTGAGGTAGTTTCTGCACTCACCGATTCAATTAGGAGAGAAGTTTCTGGAAAACCCTGGAGAAGGATGTCATACACTGTAAAAAAAATATACTCAAAAATAAGCAGAATGTACTCAAGTACATTCTGATCTTATAATAACTTCGAGTAAAGTGTTCTCAAATTTAAGAAACTCATGTACTATTTTTTTTTTTTTTTTTTTTTTTTGAGTTCATGCAAGAACTGAAACATGAGTGTATACTCGAAATTTTCGAGCATATCATGTACTCATTTTAGAAAACATATGAAAAACTCACTTTCAATTTTGAATACATACAAGAATTTAAATTTAATGTATTTTTGTGATATGCATTTTTGTTATATTTTTATTATATTTAATACGAATATATTGACTGCCGCTTTTTTTATGCATTCATACAAGAATCAATATATTCTTATTAAATATACTATTTTTGAATATGCTGATTGAAATTTAAGAAAAACCATTATCTTATGCGTAAGTAAAGCGTATACATTTTGATTGTTTTGTGTAAATTAGTTGGTTTTGTTACAATTTTTATTTATATTCAAGACACTGATCTGATATACAGTGATCACAGTATGTAACTATTAATCTAAAATAAACTTGCCAAAAGTGTAGCGGTTCCCTAACGCTGTTTAGAAAGCCATTGGCATTAAAGCTTTTAAAATGTAAAGAAACGTCTATATATTTTTACTCTTAAAAATGTTATGTCTCCCCCACCACCACCACCAAAGAAAAAAAAAAAGGTCACTAACACAGTGACCGGTTTATTCTTAAGCATAGAGTCTATGCCTACGAATGTAACTTATTGTTATGTGAGTGTACAGAATAAATAAGCAATGAAAATTATCATAAAAATAGTTAAATCATAAATATTTCTCCTGCGAAAGTATTCTTATAATATCAAAACAAAATTAGGTCACTGAACCTACACTGCCGACCAATGAAATAATAGCTATAAAGTTATACCCTAGTAGCACAATTAGTCCAAAACACGTTTTTTAGCGTCAAAAAGCGTGTTTCCAACGTAATTTAAACTTTTTTTGAACTAGTTGTACTACTAGGGTACGACCGATGAGCGTCTTAAATATATATAAATAAAAACAAATAGATATAACTATAACTTAAAACAATCAAATAATATAAAAGTTGTACTTATGCATAAGATGAGGGCTATTAGTGAGTTTTAAATAATTCTTCTATCATTAAATATGACAGATTATTTCTTCCATTTTTAAGCAGCAAACGCCTCAGGCTCTTTATAGCAATATGGCGTCGACCATGTTGTGCCGTTGAGCGGACTCTTCGAAAAATAGGCTCTGGGTATGCGCAGAAATCCGGTGAGGGGTGATTGAGAAAAATGAGATCTTGATATACTCATTATTGAAGTTCTTTTTGAGTATTCTTCCTCGCGTTGTAATAAGATATAATTCGTAAATTTAAAGCACAGAGGAAAGTGGAGGGAGCAACCGACGTATATACCGTTTTCAGGAAGTTTCCGCGGCGGAACTATTTTCTTTTTTTTTTTTTGGAGCCCAGAAGATTAGCGGGAAGCGCTTTTTATTGTATGGTGATTGAGCTTTATTTTACTAAATCATCGTTTTAAAATAGAGATGGTAGTCTGTTATGTTATTGATTGCACTAACAGATCAGATGTAAAGAAGCAGGTTAAATAATTATTTTTAATATACTTTCATCTGGAGTAGCTATTTTTTTACACACTACAGTTGAACCCGTATGTCAAATGTAATGTTGATGTATCTGGTGCGTCAAAATTTTTTATTTCGATTGCATAAACTGTAGGGTGGGGTCGAAAAAACTTTTTTTCGAAATTCACATTCAAGTTTTCAATGATTTTTATGTAAATTTTTTTTTAATTTAATATTTTACTAAATAATTCATTTTATAAAATAATATTAATGAAATACTTTCTCATTAATAAATTGTTTTATTGAAACGTTACTGCCAGATATCAGATCCAGAAATGGCTTTTTGTACATTAAAAAAAAAGCAAATTATACTCTAAAATCTACTAGATGGCAGCGCGTGTTCTAATCTAACTATTATATCATAACCTAATAAGGTACGTCACTTTTATTGTGTGGAATGATTCGTTTTTGCGATTGCCTGTGTTTCAACCACTTGTTTCTCCTTTGTAAGATTGAAGCAATACGTTTTATTAATTTTGATTTATATTTGACAAAAAAGTAATACGGAATTTTGAATTTAAATATGACCACAACTAGAAGTGAAACGTTTTGTAGTGTTTTCGGAATTCTAGTACCATTGAAAGAGACAGTGTTACCACCAAGGTATTCTGATTTAACGAAGCATTTCTTAATCACAAAAAAATGATATACTGTGGAAGAAGGGGAACTAAAAGGATCCTTTAGTAAAAGAGATCATCAAAATTATTTCTTTGGGCGTTGAAAGAATTTGGAAGAAAGCCTCCTTGCCTGTGGTAAGTCACCAAGAAGTAATTCCCCTTATTAAAAATTATAATGAAAGATACGATCACAACTTAATTCTATACAAGTAGCACAGTCTTTGTACACCATATACTTCGATGGAAGAAAGGACACAACTATTATGTAAGAAGTGAAGCTCTTTATATACTACTGTATCTGTGGAAGAGCATATTGTTATGTTGTCAGAACCTGGTTCTGTTCACATAGGACATGTGACTCCGCATTCAGGCTCTAGTACTGATATTACCTGCAGCATCATCAACTTTGTTACACAGAAAGAGATTGCACTTTAGGATCTTGTTGCCGTTGGGTGAGATGCACCGAAAGTCAACATTGGGAAGAAAAATGGCGTAGTTAGACAGCTTGAAATCTTTATTGGCCATAAATTGCACTGGTTTGTATGCTTATTGCATACTAATGAACTACCTCTTCGCCACCTTTTCCATAAGATTGACGGAAAGACATCTGGGCCACACCAGTTTTCTGGAACAATAGGAAAATTTCTGGAAACGTATGAAACGTTTGCTGTAACAAATTTTGTTTCTATTCCTGTTGCTCTGCCTGAAATTGATAAAAAAGACCTCAGTACAGACCAAAAGTACCTCTTCGATATTTCTAGGGCAGTATGCTCGGAAAGTGCCATCCAGATTTGGGAAAGAGAAATCCAGGAAGGATATCTCATTCAAGCTGACTCACTACAGAGAACTGAATACTGCACCTGTACGTGTCGACTGCCGAACCAACAGAATGCTTTAAACGCCTAGTAGACTATGGGATGAAAGTGTACGTGCCATCCTGGTTTGAAATACAGAAAATCCCAGGAGCTACTCATGAAGCACGGAATGATGAAAAGAAGTTCATTCTTCCCAGAAGATTTTAAGTGAATCATTCATGAAATTATTCAGAGGAACTCTTATTTTGCTCATTCTGAAAATATTATGTTGGCAATGCTGTTTGATGAATGATCATATATTCGGGAATTTGACCTAAGAAGAATATTGAAAGCAAGAAAAACTGACTGGAAGGGAAAATATGCGAATTTGATCTTCTAAATATAAATTTCGAAGCAGAGTAGTATTTTCAAATGATTCACTGGGACAATCCTTTGGAACCACCAGCTACCATGAACCTCAGTGACGAAGACGTAGCAAGTATGATCAGAAACGGTTCAGAATTTGAAATAGAGAAGCTCCCTTGCTCTTTCTTCTCAAGCAGTAGAAAGGCATGTAAGACTACTAACACAAGCATCATTGGTAACATGTGGAGCAAAAGCCAGAGATGGATACATTCGTTGTGGAATCAAATCACGAAAGGAACTACCAAAGTTCATTATTTTGCCTGGCATGTGGACTCCAAAATTGAAGACATTAAAATAAAGTGTTTTATTAGTCAATAATACTCGAAAGGTAAATTTGGTATCATTTCCTTTTCTGTATTAGCGTGCTTTAAAAATATTAATTGTCTTTGAAAATGAAGTAATATGTAAATATTTAATAACTATGTATTCAAAATATACCCCAAAACTTATGACGCTCGGTTGCAAGTTAGTGACTTTTTTTTTTTCTTCTTCGTTTCATTCTTTTCTTTTCTTTTTTTTCTTTTTTTGTTTTTGTTTCTTAACGGCAATAAAACATTGCCGTACTTTTTCTTTTTAGTAGTTAGAACTGTTTTTGAGTCAGAAAATAAAGTTATTGTAAACATTAAAATTAAATTTAAAAAAATAGTTTTTACTTTTTACGTTAACATTCCTTTCTTTGCCCAACTACCACACATACGTTGGGTTATTGTTGGCACGTGGTTGGCACAAGGTTGTTGCGTTGGGCAAACGTTGGATGTCCATATGGAAATGTCGGTATTCTGTTGGCTAAAGGTTCTGATGGCAAACGGTGGGTAAACAACCGTTGGCCATCGGATGGCTGAATGTTGTGTTGGGCAACCGTAGCTTAACAACGACGATTGTGCATGCGCAGAGACACACATTCAGGAAACCGGGAAGCGATAGATTCATGTCCGTTCCGTTTCCGGCATTGCTTGTTATGATGTGTTGATACACTTTTATAAAGTGATTGATAGTTGAAATCTGAAAAGAATATTAATCTTTTCAGCTATATTTCTGTGAATTTTATTCGTTGCATAGGTTCGAAGTAATTTGAATCACGATAACTATTATTATTGATGCATTGATTATAGTTCGATTGTCCATAAGTCTAACGATCTTCAAAGTATGTAAACAAACAACTGACTTTGCAGCTATGGTAATAAATATATAATAATTGCACAGTGCTTATTAAAAGATGCGTTTTTGGATTACTAAACAATGCTAGACAGCTTAATAATAAAGTTTTATTTGCTCATAGTTGTACAACAGTCGAGAAGGTAAAATTGGACACAATTTTTTTCTCCTAATAAGTTTATTCTGAAAAAAAATCAACTTGAGCCGTGCTTATATTTTCAAGATTATAATGACTAATGAGATTTCTGATATAGAAGTAGTTATTAAACTAACACTACTTCAATTTTGGAATCTTGTTGGTTGACAGTGGTTAATCAACAACAAGGATTTAAATTTGTGCATCAAAATTGTTTTGTTGTTAAAGGTATGTATAAAATATTTTACAGTTTTAAGAATTCAGTTATTTTTATATTTTACAAATGTGTTATAGTACTTTACAGTTCATATATATATATATATATATATATATATATATATATATATATATATATATATATATATATATATATATATATATTTACCAACTTCATTTAGTTATTTATTTATTATTTTAGAAGAGATTTTTGTATCTACACCTGTTATATGTTACAAGACTCAAATTTTATGGCGAAAAATACATAATCTATATGCAATCAAATACTCTTTGAGAGTACTGGAACAAAAAACATTTTTATTGATTTTACAAGTCTCTTCTGCGTATTATAGTTGAATGAAAAATATCAGTAGCTCTTTAAGTAATAGGCTGTGACTGAGAGTTCAGGTCCCTGAACTGAAATCAATACTAATTTTTTAAAACTTTTCTTCAGACATTCTATTTTTTGCATTAGAGAAAAGATGCGCTATGGAAAAAAAAGTTCTCTCTCTCTCTCTCTCTCTCTCTCTAGTTTTTTTTTTTTTTCAAAATTTTGTGCAATGGTAATTATGCGGGACGCGTCGTAACTTTTTTTTGCGTACCATCAAGGACTTTTTTCATTTTATGTGCTATAGCGTGTAAGCAGCGTCACTAATACATTCTGTTCTACTGATATCTTTCTCATAGTCAGATAATATAGATGCACCCGTGTGTTGATACTTGCATGCGTTCTTGCGATACTTGTATGCGTGTGCGATACTTGCATGCGTAATGCACATGCATTACGCATGCAATATTTTTTTTTCTTTTACTTTGCAGTCAATATCTACAGTTAACTGAAAATAAAAATAGAACTACGAAATGTCATTGTATTCCATACCAATTTTATTCGGGCAAACTAAAAATTAAGAATCTAAAAAATTACGTAAATTGAAATAAATGTAAAAAATAATAAATAAATATTTTAGTAAAGAATGATTTCTGTGACATTCTCCAGTGATTTTATACTCCTATTGGATTTCCCTATATGAATATTAAAAAAAAAAAATAGAGATTAAGCCTCCTTACAAAAGTTTCAATGGAATAAATTTTCAGAGGTTTTGAGGGACACTTTACAAAAGTAACTGTCAAAGGAGGAGGGATGTGAATCATATTTCAAAAAATAAGCATTCTTTCCTTTAACGTTATATGTTTTTTCTTTTAATTAATTCGAAAAGTTTTTAAGATTTTGGTTGCCTGCCGTCCTGGTTCTCTAAAACTGTAAAGAATAGCTTCTGAAAGGACCTTCTAAATATTTTCCTGCTTCCGATCTCTCCCCCCTCCTTTTTTTTTAACCCATTTATGCCTAGCGTCCCTTTTTGGGACGGCATTTTCGCTATCAGTCGAAAACGTTATTTATTTTTCCTAGCCTTTATTCGCGAGTATTGAACTTCAATTCCACAAAATATTTTAATATGGCCAAGTAGTATGTTGACATTTCAATTTTTATACATAATGATTTTAAATAAAATCATCCCTTGTTCCAAAAGTTGACATCAGAAATGTATCAATTACTGCTGGTGTTAGCAAAAATCGAAGAAAGTCGCAAAAATATCCAGGCACGAATGGGTTAACAGTTCATAAGTTGCACCTGCAGGGGCGTAGCCAAGCGGGGGGTAGGGGGGTCATAACCCCCCCATGAGAAATTTTTTGCCATACAAAATGTATATTCTTCACTGCATTATCACACACACGTATACATATATATGAGTTGTGATAGTCGTAACCCCCCCATGAAAAATTTCTGGCTACGCCCCTGTGCACCTGCAATATTAATTTTCCTCATAGTGCAAAATAGGTTAGTTTTCTACAGATTAATATATGTTTGTAACATGACAGATCCTTTACTATTTGAAAATAACACATTTCTGTTAGTGACGGGACTAGAGCCGGTTTTAAGCAAAAATGTTGAGAGGGGAGAGGGGTGTAAAGACAAAATTTTCTGACGATATATACCAATATGCTTTAAAATATATACACCGATTTTCTGGCCTCTTGGGCGGTTTCCTCCAGATGTAGCGTGAATACGCATTAAATCCCCTAAAAGTCCTTCGCCCGAGGCACCCCCCCACCCCAGGAAGATACTTAATGTACATGTTTGCCTTAAATACACACTACATTACATGATCTGGAATGAAGTTGGCTTGAGGGGACAAAAAGGGACTTGTTTACTGGCACAAAAATCACTAAAATGAAAATCGTAACAAGAGTATGTTCATGATATAGTATAACTTATAATAAACTGTCGGCAGAATTGGTAATGTATACACTGAGCATTTTACAGATTGGTGATTAAAGCTGAAATTTTCTGACAGTCCTTTGACAACTGACGATTTTGTTGACTAAAGTACTTTTTAGGGGCGGGGGTGTCCGCTCGCCCTCCTCCTAAGCGCACAGAAACCCACTGTTGAGGTGGAACCATATTTGATGAAAGAAAAAATGTGACTATTTGATAATATGCTTCGTTCTACATATCTGCCGTCCCTTAAAACTTATTTGAATCCGTCACTGCATTTGCTGTTAGTAAAATAATTAAAAACTTTAATTTCAAATTTCACAGTTTTTCATATATCTATAGAAATGTTATGAAATAGCACATCAATTTGTCAAATATAATTATCCAACATTAAGTTTCTGCATTGGCCTAACATATGAAACTAACTTATAAATTTAACGGTTAACAATTATGATAAATGTTAAAAACAACCAATTTCCAACAGTTGGATAATAGAGTGACAACATACAGATTTTACGCTGCCCCAATGTATACATTTACACGTTAACCCAACGTATGCATTTATACGTTAACATAACGTATGCATTAATACGTTAGCCCAACGTATGCATTCATATGTTAGCCCAACGGTTGGAAATATGTTGGCAAAACGTTAGAGCATACGTTGGTCCAACGTAAGAAATAACCAGTTGCCAACCGTTGGATAACCGTAAGCCAACGCGCCATTTCAACGTTGCCCCAACGTATGCATTCATACGTTGCCCCAACGTATGTGTGCTACCTGGGTGAGCCCAGTGTGGAACCTGAAGACAACCAGTGAAGGGACTAGAATTTTTTTTCTGCGACTTTTCGCCATACAGCACCATTTGTTGAGTCAGGATATATTAAAATCCAAAAAAAAATTTTTTTGGCCATTTTCACTCCACCCTAATGAACAGTTGTAAAATTCTTTGATATTCATATGTAATGTATTGTAAACGTTGAAAAATGAAAATCGGCCTTTTAATTATAAAGTATGGTATGTTTAATTGTGTCTTCAGTTTCTGTTTGCATTGTTTTGATCCGTGTATTTTGATTAATAATTTTGGTTAATTGCGAGGTAATGAAGAAAAAGAACTTTTTTTATCTGTACCGTTTATGTCTTAATTGCTAACTTAGAACTATGTGTATCTATCCTGCATTTTTTTAAATTTATATTATTAGACAATATAATAACTGATTGTCTTGCAACGATAGCATATTTTATTTGTTTATATTTGAAAGCTAGTGTAATTCAAATGTTAAGAAATGTCATTTGTAATATGATATAAATTTCAACTAACCACCACCGCCCCAAAAAATATGATTAATCCGCCTCCGAATCGATAATATGAAAACGAAACTAATACCTGCGATATTAAATGTACGTGCAAACCATATTATCTTTAAAAGAAAATTGTTCAGATGCATGTTGTAGGTTCTTTGAGTTCCGTTGCTTTTAATTCTACTTTCGTTGTCGTTTCTCAATCGTTTTTCGTAAAGAAGAAGGCTTCAATATAACTATTCAATCACCGTAATCAATGCATAGATTTAGGAATACCTAGATTGCTCATTCAATGTTCCTAATCGTGTGCTTTTTGTTGCCAAAAACGCACCCCATTTCTGCCACTATCATGGCTGCCGTCGATGTAAAATAGAACATTCGTTGCAATACTTCAGAAAAATAAATAAGTTCGAGGGAAAATATTTCGATGCGAGTACATTTTAAAATACAGATCGTTCTAAAATGATTGAAAATACCATTATAATTTAAGTTATTGCCATTCTTAGCATGCGCATGCCACTATCATGGCTACCATTTGGAGGCAACAAGTTTTCTCTCGTTATGCTCAATCTAGAGACTCCTATATCTATGAATCAGTGTATCTACATAGGGTTCGTCTGCTTTTTTTGGTCTCCAATGGTTCCATCTTCCTCTCGCGGAGGAATACAATTTTGTTACGAATACGCTGTATTGGAAACTTAAGAAGAAGCGCTCTCCACTTTCCTCTATGATTTAAAATACGCTACTAATTTATTCTTATAACTACTGAAACGAAATATTTCGGAAAACCACATAAACGTTTATTAAATAATTTACCAGTGTGCAAGTGACGTTATAAAGATTATAATTATATTTATCCACATCAGTGGCGTAGACAAGGTGGGGATAGGGGGGTCACAAACCCCCCATGAGGAATTTTTGCCATACAAAATGTACATTCTTCACTCCTTTAACACACACACGTATACATATATGTGAGTTGCAGTAGTCATAACCCCCCCCCCCATGAAACATATCTGGGTACGCCACTGATCCACATGCTCATTTTTCAGTTCGAATTGTTACTTATATTTAAGCACGTCATGTTTTCGTTTATGATGCAAATGTCTTTAAAAAAATATGATTACATTAAGGTACTCATTTTTAAGTAAGTCATTTTTAAGAGTATCCTACTTGACGTCACATCCGCTGGAAAACCTATAAATAAAAAAGTCGCTCTCACTGGCGGTTAATGTGTGATAGACTGAAGCGATATTACTCTGAGTTTGCGCTATTGTTACTGCTGTATTAGTTAATGATTTCCCTTGGCCTGTGCACTAAATTCTGTATTTTTGTGAAGTATTAGTATTCCGATTCGTAGAATAAAATGTCATATTCGTTTCTAGGGCTTGTTGGATTATTTTATCGTACATGCACTATTAGATTTCGTAACAATATGTTGTGCCAAATAAGAAATTACACTTAATGTACACCTCCTAAATCACTGACACTTTGGCGGGCATTTCATGTAAATTTCCCAAAACCAGTTATAACTAATTTTTATAAAATTTTCTCTGTGACTTCTTAAACATTTAACTGCCTAAGACAATATTGGATAAGGTTTTCATACAGTGAAACATTCGTTAGAGGTTCTTATTTTAACAATTACGGCCGTAACATAAATTGAAACTGTAATAGGACGCACATTTTCCCAATTTTAAACTTTCCGCTTCTGAGATTTTTCAAAATGATTTTTATTTTTGACTCATGTTTTTTTTTTCTTTTTTTTTTGGGGGGGGGGGGGTGTTCACTCCGGTTTTGGTGGGAAAGCATTACCACATATAAGGAAATTTTCATCATAGGATAATTTCAGCAATACAATTGAACAGAAACATTGGGCTAGTAGCCGAATGGCTGCGCCTTCTATTAATTTCTCACCGAGGACATGAACTGCAGATCTGTATGTGCACGCAAAATCCTTGGTTCTGAAAGTCCTCTCAGCAGTCACTATCACTTTCCGGGGGATTTCAATACTTATGAATTTCCCAGCTTCTTACGATCATCTAAATAGTGGTAAGAAACCTATGATTAAACAAGCCACAGATCCCTCTACAGGTGTATGAAAAGTATTACAATCGAGCCACTTAACTACAGCCTTCAAATTCGAAAACTGAAGGATGAAATCGAAACCAGAGTGTATTTTACAGTAGGAATAGGCACTAGCCTTGTTCTAAATGAAATCGAATGCTAAGAAAATTCAACAATATTGGAATTTTATCATAGCATGCCTATCTATATAAATAAAATTAGATTTTTGATTGTACATTACTTGGAATTAAAATATGTTGGGTTTTTTATCCGTTTCAAGCGACCGTTAAAAAATGTATGTCTGTCGTTCTGTCACTGCCCGTGACGCTTATTTTTTTTTTTTTTTGGCTATCCCGTAAGAATGGCAGTAAAAAAAAAAAAAGTAGCGAAGCAAATGAAATGAAACTTCGTGTCATGATAGGTGGTTACTCAACTTAACCTATAGGCGTCGAATTTGTTTTGTTTTTTAAAATATTTGATCTTCAGATATTGTGATAATTTATTCTAAATGAGCATTTTTTACCCTGCATAGCGTAATAATGACTAAAGCGAATGAAATATAATTTAGTGGCATGATGGGTTGTTACTCAAAGTATACACGACAGTTTTTTTTGAAAAATTTTACAGGATTTTGAGATCTTGCAAAAATGTGCAAATTTTTTTTCCGCACATCACTTTGAAACCACGAAAATGAATGAAGTAAAATTTACAATCATCTAAGGCAGTCACTTAAACTATAGACTTTAATTTTTTCTAACTTTTGACTACAACTTAAAATTAAAATCTGTTGAAAATGTACAAATATTTGTTTGCGCAAGACTGAAGTGAAGGAAATGAAATTTATAGCGTCATCATAAGTGGTCACATAATTTAAACTACATGTGACAAAATATTTCAAAATTTTCACAGGTTTTGTAAAAATTGCGTTTTTGTTCGACCATTGCTGGAAAACAGCTCAATGAAATAGAATGAAATTTTTGATTATATGTGATAGCAAATTCATTTAAACTATAGGGGCCCAATAATAATTTAAATAATTCATAGATTTTGAAATTTTGTAAAAATCGCTTAAATGTTTGTTCTCGCATCCAACAAAAATGCCTTTAGAGAATAGAATGGAATTTGGTTACGATAGGTAAAAGGTGAACGAAGTATCGAATTTTTAAAAAAAAATTTGAATAACTTGAAAAACTTTGTAAAAATTGCATTTTTCCTTTTTTTGAGTGGGGGGCGGGCATCATTTTAAGTCTTCAAGAGGTAATATAACAGTCAGTTATTCAACTTAAACAAGCTCCATCAATTTTCTTTTAATTGGCTGTTTTAGATTTTATGAAAATTTTGCAAAATTTTCTTGAGGTATAGTATTTTAATGCCAACTCTTAATCCAAAATTTAGTTATAGGAGAGGAAATTCAGTTATATAATAATATTTGAATTCATCCGAATTAAAGAAAATAATAATAATAATTAAGATTTTGAAAATTTTTGCATGGCCACTACGTAAAAACTTCTAAGGGAATAAAATGAAATGTTTTAAATAGTGGGCGGTTAATAAATTTAAAATACAGGCTTGGAATTTTCTACAAATTTGATTTTTTTTCGAGTTATGACGTAAATTATGAAAACGTTTTTTCGCTTATCAAGTAAAATCATCTAAATATAATTAAATCAAACGTTGCAGTGCTGAATATAGGCTTTTTGCTGTTAAAAAACATTTTCCAGATATTTTCTTTTCAATATAATATTCATTACTAGCATCTTCTTCTGAAGCTTAATGATCTGCCAGGCATTTGCCTGAATCTTCATGATGTTTATGTCAAGAAGTAAACATATATAAGACTAACTTTCAGTATTATACCTTTTTTTGTACTATTCATTGTTAGTATTAAGAAATCAGACCTTGTATTATGGGCATTTACGATATTCCTTGTTAATATTTCATATTTCCATTTTCTGTCAATTTCTGGTAATCATATTTAAACATTTTGCATCCACACCTGAAATAGATATCTATTTTTATATTTATTCCATTTGCATTTGCATTTTCTCCAATGGATTTTTGAATAGACATATATTTCAACTTCTGTATCTACTCAAGGTAATTACATCAGCAAACCTTTTTCTTTTCTGTTATTTGATGGTTTTTCAATTTGGAGAGATTTTGACAAAATTATTTTAGTACATGCCGTTTTATACTGCCGGGTTTTAATAATGCTGTTTACAAGCAATGAAGAAAAGCATCTGCAAGAGTTTGAAACTAATCATCTTTAAACATCAATAACAATGAATTAAACGTTTTTTGCTCGTTTCCGGATACAAACATTCTACCTTAAAAGATAAAAAAAATTAGAATGCTTGAATATCAGGAACAATGCAGTAATTCAAACTGTACTCTCAGGAAACGTAAGAAGAAATCGGCATTTAGAAGAAATTAGAAAGAATTTAAGGATTTATTTCTACAGTGCTCAGACAATTTCCCCGAAATACAAAAAAAAAAAAGAATATATTTCCCTATTTAATACTACTGCAACTCCTACACTAATTTCTTTCTATGTCTTTCCTGCGTCAATTTTTACAACTGCATAATTAATTACTTATTACCGTCAGGTAATTCGTCAGTTTTTCTCACGCTTCCTACTTTCATTGCAGAAGAGCTTTTTACTAATTCTTTCTCGGTGCCAACGTTCATCCAGCAAATTTAGTTTTTAATGATTTAAATAGCCGATTATTTCTTTTAGTTAGGAAATAAATATTCATAATATAGTGTTATTAGCGGAATTAAAACTGAAAAAGTAAAAGATTCGTTGGGGGAATTATTTTAAAAGAATAATGATCTGTAATTTTCGTTCATCATTAATTTTCCAGAATACTAAATTTATAATCATTTTACAAGATATTTTAGATATTGCTGTAAATAAGAGATATTTTAAGTTCTGGGTTTTAACTCTTTTGTATTAAATCTTTGTGTTTGATTACTTGAAGAAATAAAAAGAATAAGAGAAAATAACCCATTCTATTTTTTATTAAATTTTCTATGCATAAATTCAGTAAATTTCTTAATATTATTTCATTTTACCTTTATACTTTTAGGCCTTATAGAATTTTTTTACAAATGCATAAAAGAACTTAATATACATACATATGAAAGCCATGAGCAAAGTGATAATTTGAGCATTACTCATGCCTGGGAATGTTTCGTGCGTTATGAATAATGTCCAATTATCCATTCGATTCATGTCATATATCTATATGTACTACAAACTGAGAACACACACATACACAAATATAATAAACACTTTAATAAAACTTTTAAAAAGTACACCCGCACCCCATTTTAAAAAAAGAACGCCAACGGTATGCTGAATTCTAATTGTCACAGAAATATGACATTTTACCCTGATTCATTATTTTTTTTTATCTTTCTGAATATGGTTTAAATTTTTGTGGGGAGTATCAAAATATTTATATTTTTGTTTTTAGCTTGGAAGATTTCATTTTTCTTTCAATTTATTAAGCCTCGTACATTTCATGTATCAAGTTTTAATGCCCAACGGTGAGAATTGGGGAAATTATAGTGATAAGGGATTCAGTACCCAGATTTAGTTGCATTATTAACGGAACGTGACGATGAACAGCATGGTAAAAATCTAACAGAGGATCTTTTAAAGTTCCATTTTAACTATATCAATTAATATTTTCAAAAGTAATCGTCCAAATAGAGCCTTTTTTTTGGGGGGGGGGGGCGGTAATTTTAAATTTCACTGATTAGGCGAAATCCGATTTCTAATTTTATAGTTAATTTTAAGAGACTTAAAATTTTGCTCTAATAAGTTATTACTATCCGAACATGCACCGCAAGGAAAGTATTGTAATCATGAAAAAATTCAACTTTGAGATTTTGATGTATTTACACGTTTTGAGGTCTTCTGAATTCATTTATGCTATTTTTGCGAAATGTATGTATTCGTGTATGTGAATGAACACGATAGTTATTAAACGGAGAATTCGATTGATCTGAAATTGGGTATATATATATGTTATAAACCACCGTCATAAGATCGGTATTGATTTTGGTGTGTATAGGACTTATAGTTTTCCTACAGAGCTACGACAAAGATTTCTTTTACATTATGCCCTATGGGGGGGGGGAATTCTTGAAAGTGCGCTAGCGTTTAAACGGTACATTCTATTGAGCTCAAATTAAAAAACTAAGAACTTTTGCTGAATTATTAATCAATTAAAATTTATTTAAATGCTTTGTAATGATCTTAATCGTAAATGTCCGGAAAGTCGAGTAGAGTCACTCCAAATTTTTTTTTTTTACATAAAATTTATAAAATACATCAGAGAGTTAAACAGTTAAACCCTAAAATTTTAAATATTTTACCATTAGATCTGTCGCATTGCTTTATTTTCTATCTCAGGCACTATTCACCTAAAATGAAAATTTTCTTTTCCTTTCTGAATTGCAATTATCTATACTAAAGTGTAACGCCCAAAAATTTGTTTGTGTGCATGTTTGATCACAATAGTATAGCTTGAAAAACTCTTTCTTTAACAGCACGTTTATAAAGGAAGCTTATTAGCAATATTTCATCACACTATGACTACGCATTGCATAATATTATAAGTGGAAAGACTCTGGTGATTCATTTGAAACGGATCGTTCGAAGGATTGGTTTATATCGGCTCAGACACTCCCTTTACTCGGCTCAATCGTTTCAAGTAATCATGATCTGGAGTCACTTATCCGAATTTGATTAGATTCGAACAATGCTTACTAACAGCCTTCTTCTCGGAGAAGCTTATGTTTTTTTACTGTTACCTATTCTACGGGGGTTCAAACGCCGGAAAAAGGTTTGCCACTGTTAGACGAGATGAAACAGCCATGTGCCGTCTCATCTCCTTTCAGAAATGTGGGTTGCGACCAATTATCTAAGCTAGGGATCTAGGCCGGGGGTGGAATTGCCCTCCCTGGAAGACTTTCTATGGTGTCCTAACCCGTATTTACGCGAAGTTTCGGAGAAAACCACGGAAAACTCCAAACGGTTAGGGCAGCGGATGCGACCTGGCTTCGAACCAGGCACTTTCCGTCTCCCAGTTCAAAGCGCTATCGCTATGCCACTGGTGGGGCTCATCTCTTGTCAGACCTATCAATAATTCTTTAAAACGATTCGTGTAAAATAATACCTCTAACCCTGCGGCGGTGAAACGGATTTAATGCTAAAGGAAAATTCGCAATCAGAGATTTGGGTTCCCCTGAAAAAAAAAAAAATGTATATGGCAGTCTTTACTGTTTCTTCCGAGCTTAACAAAGTTTATTCTACACTCCAAAAAAAAAAAAATTATTACAGCAACGTGTTGGTTAACATAACGCCAACAAGTTGTGATATAGACTGCGCCAATTGTTATAGAAGGTTCTTCGTGATTAGCTTATCAATGTCATTACATCATTTTTACAATACACAGTGCTGCACTTTTTACAGCAATATGTGAGGTAAGATTAAAAGCATTTCCTACAGTGTGTTGTGTTTACTGGCGTAAAAGTCGCACTTTTTTCACAATTTTTCATTGTGAAAGTCTAGGTGCGACTATTATGCGAGGAAATCTACTTCAAAATATTGTACTCCGTAATGCTAAAACATTACTTAGCATAAAAATAATACATTGTATAGTAAAATTAGTAACTTGCGTAATCTTTCGAGAAAATTGTGGTGTCCATTATGTAGTTTTTTCCTCAGTTGCACACAATATAAGGCATTTTTCCCCTTCTGGATATATTTTTATTTACATAAAATCTGCAAATAATCTTTTAGAAAATTTTGACAAAAAATGCTATAACATAATACATAATTCATAATAAATCACTTCACTGAAGGCATCAGTATCGCTGTATTTCTGGGAAAAGTACAGCTAATAATTTTCTGTTTCCTAGATGAAGGTCAAATACGCGAATGCGACTATTATGCGGGGAAAATATTTTGACCATTTTTTTTAACATGCTTTTATTAGTTTCACCAGTATGATTGTTTGTTTGTTTGCAACCGACTCCTTTGAACTCGATTTCGACCCACTTTAAACGGTCAGATTTAATTTCAACTTTTTAAACTTATCAAGGACCGATGACAATACAATAATTTGAGAATTTTATCCCATTATCCTGATTAGGATCGTCAGGATAAGTAATTTTCTTAGAGATCCTTTGCGTGAGAGCGAGAGAGATGGAGCAAGCGCGCGGTCTACACATGCGTAACATTTCGGCACTCGGCTCAGCACAATGAAATAGAACCTCTCTCGCTATTGATAAATTATTTAAAATTCTTAATTTGTCTTTTTTTCACTAATTTTACAAAAATGCAGATTTTCGTGGTACAATTCACAAATTGACCTAAAAAACAATGAATGCCATTAAACATTGGTTCTGTTGAGAGTAAAAGTTGAAAACAACAACATTTTTTTATGAAATAAAACAAGAACCATGTTTGTAGACTAAATAGTTTATTCTAAATGAATGAAAAATTCCTTCCGAAAACTTCTATATTTTTGGCAAAAATCGTCATTTTTCAAGAGTTCAACCTCGATGAGGCACGGGTCAATATTATGCAATTGAGCTAAAACTTTACCAATCTCATATGTTCTAGTCAATTGACAACTTTTAAGGGGGTGCCCCCAAAAATAACATTAAAAAATGTCCCCCATATAACTTGTGACCACCCTAATATATATATATATATATATATATATATATATATATATATATATATATATATATATATATATATATATATATATATATATATATAATATTAAATGCCATAGTTTCTAATTTTGAGATTTAAATTTGAAACTTCTTTTAAAATATTATATCCCTTATTTTACTCACTTATTCACTTTTTTTTCATTTATAGACTATTATTAGTATCAGAAGGTTTTATTGAAATGACTTAAGAAAAAATTAAATTCCTTAAAACTGTTCTCTGAATATGCAGTATACGTTGCATAAGTCGTCCCCACACCAGGATGAAAAATCGATGTAATTGCTTGAAAGATTCAAAATCATTTTGAATCTTTTTAGAAAATTTCTTCTGAATCTGACCTATGCAATTTTATAAACAAAACCCCTATACGAGTTATAGGTTGCAAAAAAATGCTTAAGTGTAATGTAGTTAGTGTTTTATTGTTTCACAAGTCTTATCGATGAATTTACAATTTTTAAAGATATATAATACAACTTTGAAAACAATATAAGCTTTTGGCGTTCTCAACGAAATTTGTTTTAGCATATGCCTGTGTAATATCACATTAAAAATTGGTAAAATTAAAAGTTTGTAAATTGGTAAAAATTAAAAATTGGAAATGCTTTGCATATCACAGAAAATTATCGTCATGAATTGTAGAAATGCTTAAAAATTTAATGAATCATGTTAGAAATTTGTAAATATTAAGTACATTTGTGAAGAAATTTTTGCACTGACAAAGAATAAAATAGTTTTCTTTAGCGTTTAAACTAAATATGCTCTTAAGTCGTCTAACCAGAAGCTCATTATCAAGACGCGTATATTTTTTTAATTTTTTCCTGTGAAGTATATCCAATAAAAAAAAAATTAGGACTCTCGTCTTAGAACCCCAACCCTTTTTCTCAGGAAACCTTTTCCTCAGTGGATGCCAGATGCGACGAACATCTGGTACGATCCACCAGATCCCTATAAACGGGTTAAAAAGAGTGATCGTGGAAGCAGGCTCCCTTCCATGGTGTTTTGGGCAATGAACTCTGCTGAACACAGAATCATCGGTTTCTGTTTCCCGATCGGAATATACAGATACACATATACATACTTTTTTCTCTGAGGGAGGGGGGAGTGAATGAGGCCGTTTACCTTTTGCGATCGTTGGCTTCCATGAAATACAACTCAAACCCTCTCACGTAAGAATGGAACAGCATGTGGGAACGATTAACGAAGGGGTTATCGATGCCCGGAAATAGTAACAGTTCATAAGGCCAAAGCACCCTGGAATACTATGATGGTATGCGTTTCCCCTGGAGTTCCTCTCACATTCCTATTCGAATTATGTTACTCAAAGACGGGAAAGATGACAGGGAATAACGTCTAGTGCAACTTGTAAACAAACATGCTCATTTTTTAAGTACTGGATGCAATTAATTTCTTTAAGTAATAATAGGTTCGTATATCACATGATTTTGTGGAACTACTTTTGGAAACGCAGCGTTTCGAGAACCTAAGACCTCAGAGAAGTCTTATTAGTAATCAGTTTCGTCGTATTTTGAAGAAACTATTCAAATCTAGAAGTGAAAGGTCCATGTGGAGGAGAAAGAAAAACTGTCATTTTATAGAGCCGACCCATGACCGAGTCAATCAGACACTGAACCTTGGGTAAAGTTAGTTGAAGAGTCAAGTTCAAGGATTCTTGCCTACTGTACGGTTGTCAATTCGACGGTCTGGAGTTTGGGGAGATTTTCTTTCAATTTTGTCAGCGTGCTTATTTTTCAATTGTTACTACCTTAAAAACACTTAATATTCATAATGAAAGATACCTATTATGAGAAATACATAATAAGCTTTATTCAAAATAATTTTGCGAAAGTTTATCATTTATTAACTTTCGCATTCGATAAAAAAAAAAAAAAATCCGCTGGTCTTAGTTATTCTAAGGTCGTAATGAATCCACCTATCCCTGTACAAAACGTCCCCCCAAAAATCTTACCTAAGAGATAAGATTAAACAAAGGTTGCAATGGGCTATACTATACCAATAATAGCAAAAGTATTATATATTCATGTATTGCTTTCTTTCGCATTTTCTGTACAGCCCCTGAAAGGCGATCTTCCGAAGCAATTTTTACTGTTTAAGAATAACTGAAAAGGGGCTTAAGTCAACAAATATTTATTTTCATATATCTGTGCAGTTTTATGATGAAATACTGGTATTTTGTATATCACCTAATTAATGTAAGATGCACATTTTATTAATTAAAAATTTCTTTCCACGGATGCCGTGTAAAAATTAAAATGTTTGAATTTATTTAACCACCAGAAAAATGTAATCGATGCCATAAAAAATTCTGTACCTCTTATATCTAACCTTTTAATTTATTGTTTATATCCGTTACCAATACTATTTAAGAAATATAAGCCTATGTCAGTGTTTTGGGGGCACCCTGAATATATTGTACTGTGTAGCCCTTTACCGAATTCGTTTGAACATATTTCTATACCTTTTTATAATGAAAGGCCAAAACTTTGTACATCACTTGTACATAACTTTGTAGAAACGAAAAGAGGAACTAATGGCTTCCAAATATCAGAAAACGGAAATATGAATTAATTCTATTTAAATTATAAGATGAATTTTTAAAATGCTTAAAAAATGACATTTAATACCTGCATTTCATTGTTTAAAAAGCTTATTTGTCTTCTCCATATAACTAATACAAATTTATTCTCTTTCTTTCTGTTAGACAGAAAAAAAAGAAAGAAAAAATCTTAATGTACGCGGATGCTAGAATGATAAATCTCCGTCAGTTGATTGTAGTTCTTTTTTAGCTTGTATTGAACAGAAAATGCACCTATCATTTGAATTCTGTGTTATTCAACTACATGTTGAAGATAAGCCTTTGTTCCGAAATCGGAAGCTGCAGTCGTCAGCTATTGTCTGGAAACCTGAGCCACAGGGAGTTGAAATGACGGAGCAGTATATTGGATAATTTATAGTTGTGAATTAATGAAGTTCTGGCCTGAAATTTTCACAATTAAATAACCGACTTTCTGAATAAGAATGAACTTAGCCTTTGAATTCGTTCGGAGGAACTGCTTTTTGTAATATGGATAAATTTATCAGATCCGGTCTCGAAAATAGTCGCCTTTTTCCTAAAAGATTGCATATTATGGAGTCACTTTAATGGATTATCCTTGCATATATTCAAGGAATTTTTTCATCATTTAAAGAAAAATAGAAATAATGATGAGGTTGATTTCTTTTTCATTTACTGTTGTCTTTATTATTTAAATATTGAACTTAAGTTTATTACGCAATAATCTTCTCAACCTTTAAAAGACTTATTTCTTGAATATTAATTAAATTGGTATGGAAATTTTCTTGGACACTAAGATTTTCCTCTTTTGTGTTATTATATCCTTCAGATTCTTAGAGTTTAAGTCTCATTTCCATGAGTCCAAATTTGTGAATCCTTAATAGAAAAATTTTTATCAATTTTTTGACATACTGCGTCATTTAGCTCACTATGTTGTATAGTAAATTGAGAAATAATAATTAAAAAATTTATAGTAAACTGAGGTGATAAAAAATTCAATTCCACTCAAATATACTGCAGATTCCAGCAAAATTTCAGGTTTCGTAGTTACTGACATATAATTTTAAGCACTTTTCAAAATTCATCTTTCTAATCAGTAAATAAATTGAAACTGTTTCATTAATTTTTGGCTTTAATTACGTACGTCCCAATTAAATTGCTATTTCTGAATACAATTCAACTGGTCACAACGATTTTGAAAATGCACGAATTATGTTAGACATTCAAAAAGAAATAGGACACACTATTACTGCCTGACCATCACTTGAAGAAGTTTAACTTGTTTGCAAACACAGTTGCGTAGTTTCATTTTTAATAGAGTTTCCACATTAAAAAAATGTTTATTATACATCTCGCCATCCTTATAACAAATTATTATGCGAATTTCAATTATATTACAATTTGTGTATTAATTAAATCAATTAATTCTAAATTAGTATAATTGTCCAAGAGTCTCTCTCAGATGATCTAATCATTTAAAAAAAAAATTCAAGATAATTAATTTCATATCTGACACAAATGTTTCACTTTAACAATCGAGATTGAAATGATCATTTAAAGAAAAATTAAGTAGGCTGCATTGTTACACAGCCAAATAATTAACCACTTTTGTTAAAAACTAAAGTCTCAAATCAAACCAAAATTTATCCATCTTAAAGTTTTCCTAAACATTTAGAAAAATTTTAAGAATGGCAGTTCCATTTTGATAATTTCTTTTATTACTAATTTGCTATTTATACTTTGTAAAAATAAACTAAATGTCATTAATTAAATGATTAAAAAAAATCAGTTAGTTAATGACATGAAACGTGTATTACCTAAATATTGCCTATATAATTGGATTTTATTGTTAGTTATCGATAACACATGGAAACGACTACGAAGAAAGAGGATAGTGTGAATGTCTTTAATGCTAGCCACTTGCAATAGCCTATTGTTTTACAACGTCAGTAAAATCCCTCTCTCCCACTATCGGAAAATAAATCTGCTTATATGGAATAATTTTTTTTTTACCACGATGACATAAAATCTCCATCTTTTAATTTGGCATAGATATTCATAAAAACGAAATGAACATCCTTTTAAGTTTAAACTTCCGATTTTAAATTATATGAAATTTATAATTTTAAATTTAGAAGAAAGCATTCTATTTATATGGTTACGTAATATATTTTATAAAAGGCCTCTAAACACTTAACAAAATGACATGAATTTCAATTCTTTACCCAGGTAGCACACATACGTTGGGGCAACGTATGAATGCATACGTTGGGGCAACGTTGAAATGACACGTTGGCTTACGGTTATCCAACGGTTGGCAAATGGTTATTTCTTACGTTGGGCCAACGTATGCTCTAACGTTTTGCCAACATATTTCCAACCATTGGGCTAACGTATGAATGCATACGTTGGGCTAACGTATTAATGCATACGTTGAGCTAACGTATTAAAGCATACGTTGGGCTAACGTATTAATGCATACGTTATGTTAACGTATTAATGCATACGTTATGTTAACGTATAAATGCATACCTTGGGTTAACGTGTAAATGTATACATCTGGACAGCGTAAAATCTGTATGTTGTCACTCTATTATCCAACTGTTGGAAATTGGTTATTTTTAACATTTAGCTTTCATAATTGTTAACCGTTACATTTATAAGTTAGTTTCATATTTTAGGCCAATGCAGAAACCTTGGATAATTATATTTGACAAATTGATGTGCTATTTCATAACATTTCTATAGATATATGAAAAACTGTCAAATTTGAAATTAAAGTTTTTAATTATTTTACTAACAGCAAATGCAGTGACGGATTCAGATAAGTTTTAAGGGACAGCAGATATGTAGAACGAAGCATATTATCAAATAGTCACATTTTTTCTTTCATCAAATATGGTTCCACTTCAACAGTGGGTTTCTGTGCGCTTAGGAGGAGGGCGAGCGGACACCCCACCCCCCTAAAAAGTACTTTTGTCGACAACATCGTCAGTTGCCAAAGGACTGTCAGCAAATTTCAGCTTTAATAACCAATCTGTAAAATGCTCAGTGTATAAATTACCAGTTCTGCCGACAGTTTATTATAAGTTATACTATATCATGAACCTAGTCTTGTTACGATTTTCCTTTTAGTGATTTTTGTGCCAGTAAATAAGTCCCTTTTGTCCCCTCATGCCAACTTCATTCCAGATCATGTAATGTAGTGTGTATTTAAAGCAAACAAGCACATTAAGTATCTGCCTGGGGTGGGGGGTGCCTCGGGCGAAGGACTTTTAGGAGATTTAATGCATATTCACGCTACATCTGGAGGAAACCGCCCAAGAGGCCAGATAATCGGTGTATATTTTTGAAAGAATATTGGTATATATCGTCAGAAAATTTTGTCTTTACACCCCACTCCCAACATTTTTGCTTAAAACCGGCTCTAGTCCCGTCACTAACAGAAATGTGTTATTTTCAAATAGTAAACGATCTGTCAAGTTACAAACATTATAAGGAAAATTAATATTGCAGGTGCAACTTATGAACTGTTTAAAAAAAAGGCGGGGGGAGAGATCGGAAGCAGGAAAATATTTAGAAGGTCCTTTCAGAAGCTATCCTTTACAGTTTTAGAGAACCAGGACGGCAGGCAAACAAAATCATAAAAACTTTTCGAATTAATTAAAAGAAAAAACATATAACGTAAAGGAAAGAATGCTTATTTTTTGAAATATGATTCACATCCCTCCTTCTCCTTTGATAGTTACTTCTGTAAAGTGTCCCTCAAAACCTCTGAAAATTTACTCAATTGAAACTTTTGTAAGGAGGCTTAATCTTTTTTTTTTTTTTTTTTAATATTCATGTGGGGAAATCCAATAGGAGTATAAAGTCACTGAAAAATGTCACAGAAATCATTCTTTACTAAAATATTTATTTATTATTTTTTACATTTATTTCAATTTACGTAATTTTTTAGATTCTTAATTTTTAGTTTGCCCGAATAAATTTGGTATGGAATACAATGACATTTCGTAGTTCTATTTTTATTTTCAGTTAACTGTAGATATTGACTGCAAAGAAAAAAAAAATATTGCATGCGTAATGCATATGCATTACGCATGCAAGTATCAACACACAGGCGCATCTATATTATCTGATTATGAGAAAGATATCAGTACAACAGAATGTATTAGTGATGCTGCTTACACGCTATAGCACATAAAATGAAAAAAGTCGTTGATGGTACACAAAAAAAAGTTACGACGCGTCCCGCATAATTACCATTGCAGAAAATTTTGAAAAAAAAAAAATGAAGTTGGTAAATATAGATATATATATATGAACTGTAAAGTACTATAACACATTTGTAAAATATTTAAATAACTGAATTCTTAAAACTGTAAAATATTTTATACATACCTTTAACAACAAAACAATTTTGATGCACAAATTTAAATCCTTGTTGTTGATTAACCACTGTGAACCAACGAGATTTCAAAATTGAAGTAGTGTTAGTTTAATAACTATTTCTAAATCTGAAATCTCATTAGTCATTATAATCTTGCAAAATATAAGCACCGCTCAAGTTGATTTTTTTTCAGAATAATCTTATTAGGAGAAAACAATTGTGTCCAATTTTACCTTCTCGACTGTTGTACAACTATGAGCAAATAAAACTTTATTTTTAAGCTGTCTAGCATTGTTTAGTAATCCAAAACGCATCTTTTAATAAGCACTGTGCAATTATTATATATTTATTACCATAGCTGCATAGTAAGTTGTTTGCTTACATACTTCGAAGATCGTTAGGCTTATGGACAATCGAACTATAATCAATGCATCAATATTAATAGTTATCGTGATTCAAGTTACTACGAACCTATGCAACGATTAAAATTCACAGAAATATAGCTGAAAAGATAAATATTCGTTTCAGATTTCAACTATCAATCACTTTATAAAAGTGTATCAACACATCATAACAAGCAACGGCGGAAACGGAACGGCGAACGGACATGAATCTATCGCTTCCCGGTTTCCTGAATGTGTGTCTCTGCGCATGCGCAATGATACGGTTGCCCAACACAACATTCAGCCATCCGATGGCCAACGGTTGTTTTACCTACGGTTGCCCAACACAACATTCAGCCATCCGATGGCCAACGGTTGTTTACCAACGGTTGCCCAACACAACATTCAGCCATCCGATGGCCAACGGTTGTTTACCAACGGTTGCCCAACACAACCTTTAGCCAACAGAATACCAACATTTCCATATGGACATCCAACGTTTGCCCAACGTAACAACCTTGTGCCAACCACGTGCCATCAATAACCCAACGTATGTGTGCTAGTTGGGTAGGTCAAATAAGTGTTGAGTTACCTTCTCTTAAGCATGACATCATACAAAAATTTTCGACTTTTTCCAAACTCCAAAAATTTACAACTCAGAAATTAATTGTTTAAAAAAACTGAAATTTTTCATTTTTATTCTAATGCGATAATACTTAGCGCAGAAACAAAATCAGCAATATCTAATGATATAATGTCTTAACCACACACACACATATTACTTGGTTTTATAAGGAGTTACCCAACTGTATTTAATTTTTAATTTGGATTAGAGAAATATGTGTATAAATAAAGAAAAGTAATCAGATATTTTCAAACCACATTCGATGATTTGCAATTTTTTCTTATCAAATCCACCAAGAAGAAAAGGATAAATTTTATTTCTATGATATTCTATGAAATTTGTTTCTACTACTTCACTTTTTAACGATTCTCGGCTCCATTCACTCACACATTCCTCGCCGTCAATACAAAATATTTCGCGAACAGTATACAGTATTATTACTGTATACTGTACTTAAATTATTGTACTTTATATCTCTTTCTACTACTGATGATTAATCTTGTGCATTGACAATACTGTAAAGTATTATAGTGAATAACAATGCCTTTTATTTTCATTTTGGTTTAAAGCAGTTTGAAGGGTCGTTTATAAAAGTTCTAAATAACTACGATTTTAAAAGTTATATACATCATTTTCCATAACGCGAAATCTTCACTTCGCGAGGGTCTTGGATTGCATTTCTCGCGACGAATCCCCTATACCCTAAACAAAACAGTCTCTTTGGCATGTTGAAGGGGAAATTGACCAAAACTGTATATTTTGTAAAGATTGTACTGATCAAAATCTATCGAAGCCTAAAGCAGAGTCTCAACTGTAAGAAATGAGTACATGAAGCCCGTAGCAAAGCAGAAGAGCATGATCTGAATTTTCCTTTTGATTTCTGATCTTAAAACAAACAAATCTGATTTTTAACTTTATTTAATAAGATTTCAAAATATATTAAATTTAAAATTACTTATATTCCGTCTTTTGAAACACACTAATGTTCCTCAGTGTAAAAGGACCACTGCATTAATCCTTTTAATGCTGCTCCTATGATCCAGGAATATAAGATATAATTAAATCGTCCAAATTACATTATAATATACCCATAAAGACTATAAAGCAGAAAAAATCTCAAAAAAATACCTGCACTGATTTTTCGGATGTTCCTTTTTGGAATATTGACATGTAACCTTCTCTTTTCTTTTCCTTAGTTGCTTCATGTAAACAACAAAACGCTTTATGAGAAATTCAAAATTTTATGCTGTAATGAAAGTTTACTTGATCATTTCACGTGATATAATGAAAATGTAATCACAAATTAAGACACTTATATAATTTTTAAATTAGTATAATAAGAAATGTAATGCAAAAAGTATGAAGGAACAGTAAAAACAATTTTACACTTCAATACACTTGGCTAATAATGCACATAATATGAATAAATGCGATTTCCAAAGTATAAAATACCTTATCAAAAATAAATAAATAAATAAATAAAGAATAAATAAAATATTTTATCATTTAGAGTGTGCTTAGGATTTCAACCAGTAATACAAAAATTTTAAAACATACTAAAACACTAATTTCTTTTTATGAATTTTTGCAGTATTTCTCTATGCTTATGATATTGTGGGAAGCAGTGTACATTTAACCTGTTCTTACATTTCAAAACACGTTTGTAGCGTTTTTTAAGGGGGGGGGGATACTACAAATTGCCCTTGTGGTGTAACTACGCAATGCGCATATGATTTTCTTGCACACTTTTGACTGAAGGGCACGGGGTCCAGGTATAATGTTAATTTTAGATTTCGTCCGAAGAAAATTTAAATTAATTTCTCTTCTAAAATTCTATTGCCCAGAGATAACTCCAGGTGAAATCAGCTCAAAACTATTCTTTATTTCTTCTTCGTCGGTAATGTACCCGTTTCCATCGGTAGGCAAATGATGAATATCTACAACTGACTCATTTGAATCATCAGATTTTTGAAAAAACAGCATTGTCTATAGTTAAAAATTTCTTAGACTGCACCACCTAAATCGTTGCTGCATACATCTATACGAATTCTTACATATATGTTCTCAAAAAATTACAGTGCGCAGAAAGAAAATCAAGTATATGATTAGCTGTCATTCCCTCCCACATGTTCTCCTTTACATCGAAAGGACCTAAAATAAACGAATAAATCCTTACGGAAAAGAGCCGTGGTAGCCAGTGGTTAAGGCTTTGTACTCGAAACCGGAAGGTTGCGGGTTCTATTCTGACGTACCACAGACCACACGATGACCACATGCGGTGTACGTGCACGTAAAATCCGTGGTTCTGAAAGTCCTCTCGGCCGTCACTGGCAGTTTCTGAGGGCACCAATATTTAGAAGTTTTCCACCCTCTGATGGGGATCCAAATTGTAGTAGGACGCTCCAGGAAGGACTTATGAAGCTCTAAACGACATAGTCAGTGACGTGAGCCGTCTTCTCTTAGCAAACAAACCCTTGCGAATCACGCGTGGTTATTAGGATGGGTCGAAAATAACCAAGTTTTTGTTTTGTTTTTTCCTCAACTCGTAATGCCGAGGAAAAGTAGCGAATTTCGGTGACTAAAAAGATGTCAAAAAAGAAATAAAATCGGTTTATATATTCCGATCGCCCATCGACTCTAAAGTTCAGCGAAATTTGGAAATTTTTACGTTTTTACAGCAATTTTTAACATTTTTAATTAAGTCATCTCTAAGAAATTTCTTGAACAATATGTTAGTTTGGTACACTTTTCTAAAAAACTATTAAGTTTATCACCTTAAAATTTTGTACGGTATCAGAAAACATACTGTTTGAGAATGATAAAAAGCGATTTTAGTTTTGCTTCTGGCTGATATATTTAATAAAACTGATATATTTAATAAACTGATATATTTAATAAAAGAAATGACTTTATTTTTCAGGTTAATGCTTTCACTCAATTTACTTCATGTATGCACACTTCTGTATTTAGAAATATTATCTCTAATCATAAATATAGAATAGAGTCACTATGTACCAATAGTTTTAAGGCCAATAACTTAACTGACCTACATAAAACTGCTCTAAAATACAATTATCCAGGTAAATTTCTAACTTCAATAATATATCCTTTATGTAATTGAAAAAACTGTATGTCCTAATCAGAATATTGTATGGTGAGGATGGGGTTGGTTGTTGGTTCTTTCTATAAATTAAATTTTAAAAAAATCATAAAATACGTATCTATATATATTATATACAAAAAAAGTACAATTAAGAATAGTTGATTACTGGTACTTTTTCTTTTTTATGAGTCTGTAACTAATATAGCCATACTAAGTACTTATTTACCTTTATATCTTACAATAATATTAGCACACTTATTTACCTTTATATCTTACAATAATATTAGCATTAATAACAATTAATAAATGTGCAATATTAATATAATTACTATTATTATCATTACTATTATAATTAATTTCTACAGTTTTTCTCCTTTTCCACAACTTCACCGAAGTACTTATAAGCTACTGCAGCTTGTACTACGTTAAACATAAGTTAGCTATACTAATATTTTATTATTTATTAATTTAATTATTTTATTTAATTATTATTTTTTTCTTTTCTTTCCATACTTCCGGATTATTTTTTTTCCCACTCCATGGCATTACTTGTCTAATGATGGCATTTAGTTTTCTCTTATGGCAACATGCACTAGTACTGCCTCCATAACTGAGCTTCGATCTTCATGTCTGGTTCACTACCTCGTTGTTTATTTCTAATAGCTATGGTCGCGCCCCCAGGTTACAAAATGACCCTATTTTTGGTCAGGTAACTTGCAGAAACCTAGCTATTATTGTTTTTTCGATTAAATTGAAATGTGTGTGCGGGGCGCCTGACGATAGAGCACACCATTTCAATTTTCCATTCCATATCCGAATCATGTGGATACGTGTGGTTAGGCTTAAAGCCCACCTGGTCTCATTTGGCGCATTATATCCAAAATTTTCCAAACTTTCATTGGCTTTGAAGGCTCTATTTAAACACCTTTTTTCGGTTTAAGCTTGTTAATTGGCAACATGTGCTATCTGGTGTTTTTTTTTTTTTTTTCACTTTATCAATGGATTATCTTAGGATTCCACATTACGTAAGTTAGCTATTCTATATTATATATATATATATATATATATATATATATATATATATATATATATATGTGTGTGTGTGTGTGTGTGTGTGTGTGTGTGTGTGAAATATGATAAACCTTAACTACTTAGATTCCAAATGTAAATAATTAATTTCTTGTTAGTTTAGAAACTTAATGTCGTTATTTAAAAACTGTTTTTCCTTTCGTAATTTTCTTATGTTAGTATACTAAAACTGATCAAATGCCTAAAGTACTTATTTTATATTTTTTTTAGTTAAGAAAAAGGAAAAGAAAAGAAAGAAAGAAAAACTTTTTATTCAAAAGCATAAAAAATAAAATTATGGTAAAAATATAAGTTTGCTTGTGGATGCTCTAAGCTGTTTTCTGTCTTACCCATTAGCTAACGAAGAATTGGTTGATGGCTTCCTACTGGGTAGTTTGCACAAGTTCAATTAAATGCTGATCAGTCAAAACAAATCAGTGTTTATTTTAATACATTCAAGTAATGAATACAAGAACTCACAACCTGTTGGGCAGTTAAACAACCATTACCTATTTACCTGTTTAATTTAAAGTATTACCTATTTAATTTAACGTATTGGATATTATTCAAATAACATCCATTTTTTTCATGTTATGTTTTATAAAAATAAGTAAGATGGAAATATGAGATTTCTCCAAATATTTTTTATCTTTTATTTTTTACTACAGTTATACATCAGTTTTTACAGTTCTACATAAGATTTATCATTTGTGGTTCTTGGACCTGGCAATTTGGCCAGTCCTGTAACTTAAAGCCATGAGGCACTTTTTTCCAGGGATCCGTAACTTAACGTAACAAAATTGTAACGTTATTCGGCCTTGTAACAAAATAATTCGTTATACAATTTTTATATGTACAAATAACTGCTTGATTTTCGTTATGTATTAGTTACGTTACATTTTGTATTTTATTATCGTACCGTAACAAATCTACAGAACGCAAATGAATACGTTATTGCAATAACGTTATTCAGAATAACGTTATTCAATGGTATACTTATTATAACGTTATTCCTGTTTGTGTTATACTCAGAAACTGAACAAAAAGTAACAGAATGCATTCGGTTACTCATGCTAACGCTTAGTTTATAACGTTAAACTCACCTAACTATTTAATAACGATACAGTATCAATTAGTTATAGAATATAGCATTTCGCTGAATAACGTTTTAAATACGGTATGAGACCATAACGTTAAAGGAACAGACGATATTTTCATACCGTTATAGCTACATAACTATATGCAATAATATTGGAACATTTCGTTACAAATTATAACATATTGGTGTCAATATATTTAAATACGGTATAAGATCTAACGGTTCAAATAACTTAAAGATTTCTGATCCGAATCAACGGCTTTCCGGACTGAGAGGAGGGTGTAAGATAAGTGTTGCGTGAGAGCCACCCTTACTTATGTTTTGTATGTAGCACACAGACGGGCATAGGGGCTGTCCAGGAGCAAGGGCTTCGGAAGCATAGGCCAAGGGGATCATTTGCCTCCCCCCTAGATTATTATATGCCGTTTTTTCTCTGCTTTTCAGTTTTTTTCCAATACGATAACCATATGTTTAAACAATCTTTGTTCTCCCCCAACCCCTGCATCGGAAAATTTTGTGCCGACGTCCATGTCCAGGAGTCGCGAGTCAGACAGTATGATAGGAGTATATTGAATAATATAAGGGTATATAAAGGGGTACATACAAAGCCATTGCTAAGGCTTTATTTAAGGAGGGGGGATAAACTGCCAAGTCAAATATCGGTTTTTACCAACTTATTAATTTTTTTAGCAACTATATTACCAACTTTTAATTTTGCCAACTGGGTTTGTGTAATTTTGTCAAGCGTATCAGAAATGAATGATGGTTTTCGTTATTTTATTTATTTATTTATTTTTACCAAGTTTGCCAATTAGGAGTCTAATTTTGCCAAGTTTAACAGAATTTTGCGAGTATTAGAGGGTAGACTCCCCCTACCCCACTTCCCACTTTAGCAAGGGCCCTGTGTACATGATCTTGAAGAAAAACCTTTTTTTCTAATAGTGGGTGCATGAGTAAATTACTTGAACTTCTAAAGCCGAGATTCCAAAAGAGTCAATTAAGTTTTCAATGGGTCTGTCTATATTATTCCAGGGACATATTGGGGATCGAAAATAACTTTTCGCACTTTTAACAGATTTCTTCTTCTATTTCTGCTTACTTTTTAAATAAAACATTTAAACATCTCTGGGGCACAGTCAGCAAGGACGTGCCACCTTTTTACGATTGTAAAAACTGTTTTGGATGAAGTGGAAAGTCTCAGCGTTTTGGCTTATCCCGCGGTTGTCAGTCTGACTCTGGAGTTTTGGATATTGAAGAGAAATCGTTTTTTATTATCTGGGTTATTTAATCGTCTAAGCCGAGATTTCAGAGGGTGTCAATGAAAGTTTTAAATGGGCAGAGGTTTCAGGGACGTTTTGAAGGGTGAAGATTATTTTTTTGTGTTTTAACAGTTTCTTGTTTTCTTTTTCTTTTTTAAATGAAAAAATTAATTTGTTGGTCTATTAGTAAAATGAAATTAAGAAAGTCGAAATTAGAGGCGTAGCAATGGATATATATCCCCCTCGACGCAGAAATTTTTAGATCAGTTACCATGAGCTTTTAGATTTTTATGTCTTGCAGAAATTACATTTATTTATTCCCGACACTAATGCATATTTTTACCCCGAATAAATTACCCTCTACATTTCTGGTCGAAGTAGTGAAAAGGTTGGGAATCTGAAGAGAATTTCGACAACATTAATACATTTTAAGAGATATACTGGTTTACGTGTTTAATACCAAAAGTGATATCGTTCTTTTATAATTGCCGACATGAGCCGATCATTCTCGTTACAATTTTTTTCGGAAGGGGGGGGGGATTGGTAATATGAAGTGCTCGAAAATGATACAGCTTGTTCATTAGAAATATGAGTGTCTCACGTTTGAGTACCTCATGCATGCTTAATCATGTGTACTATGATTCACGTTAACCACAACAGGGCAATAATTTACTAGTGACAGTTCTGGATCCGCGAGTAAAGCTTCAATGAACAAAAGTGAGAAAATTGAGAGTCAAAATAATTTTATTTATGCTCAGTCAGTACATATAAGTATTACACGACGCTATTTTCCATTTAAATGTTAACAGTAATGTGTAAGGTATGTATGACAGACAGGGGCGTAGCCAGAAATTTTTCGTGGGGGGTTATGACTACTGCAACTCATATATATGTATACGTGTGTGATAGTGAAGAATATACATTTTGTATGGCAAAAAATTCCTCATGGGGGGGGAGGGTTATGACCCCCTAACCCCCCCCCCCTTGGCTACGCCTCTGGACAGACATTCACTATTTAGTACAAGGACTAGTTTCTTCATGCTTCGAATCCTCACACTCACTCGTTGTTAGAACTACAGTACGATTAAAATCAAGCATGTTTTTCAGCGTCGACATAATTTGTCTTTGTCTACATGCCTTGTCACGGCGAGGCACTTTTCAAATGTGATTGCCAGATAAAGCGAAGGGGAAGGGGAGAAAAAATGTTGAAAGTCGCACAAGGTTTGCAATTTTTGATAATTGATCGCCAAGTTTGGTGTCAAAAATACGTCTTCAAAACCAAACCAAGCTCTGTGATATCTTCCAAATTTGGCTAGAAACTGGCAAACGCGACAGATTATTACAACGGAAAAGTATTGTTAGAATATGCCTAGCGAAAATTGTAAAACAGTTTTAGAAGGCGATTTTAATATAGATCTCAATTCCGAAGATGTGTTTTATGGAACAGGAAGACAAATATGGTACACTCATAGATTACGATACACTTTCCAAATGGTATTTATAAAGGTGAAGTATAGTTAGAATATGCCTGAGAGATTCTTAAACTGTTTTGGTAGGCAATTTTAATATAGATTTCAATTTTGAAGAAGAGTTTGTGAGCAAGAAAGACAAACACGGCACACTCATGAATTATGATGCACATTCCAAACAGTATTTAAAATGCTGAAGTATAGTTGGAATATGCTTGTAAAACAGTTTTAGTAGGTGATTTAATGATAGATTTAGAATCCAAAGATGTGTTTTATGGAGCAAGGAAAAAAAATACAGCACAATGAATAATAATACACTTTTCAACTTAATGAAATAAGGAAGAAATCTAGGGAAGAAGCATAGACTATGATATACTTTTAATACATAGCACTCATAGTGCGTATTTAAAATTCATAGTGCGTATTTAAAATCTGTGTTTCAGATTTTAAATACGCACTGTGTTCTTAAGTGTTTCAGATTTTAACTTTAAAAAAAAAAATAATACAGCCAACTAGGAAAAATTAGAGCTTGTAATAGTCCTGTATTTACTTTGAACAAATAACTACATCTTACATTTTAGCAGTTTGTTGCTACGGCCAGGCAAGTTAGGCTAAATAGTAATTAAAAGGAACATTCAGATAAAAAATACGATTTCGCCAGTTCTACAGGAACATTTTGACTGACAGTGACTTGACTTTGATTCACGGGGATTATGTAACTCACACGACATCACAAAAATTTGTCAACCCAGATGTCTTCTGACTTAAAACTCGGGGCGCAAAAAAGGAAAGTTGTTAAGAGCTGTAAAAAAGAATTCGTTTACATTATGGTCTATGGATAGAAATTCTTGAAAGTGCGCTATTGCATCGGCATAAAACCGTCCGAAACTGTAGACCGTTAGATCGACAGCCGCGCAGTATCTCTGAACGCGGTACCTTCACACTTTGGCTATCGACCTTACTCATTGTCTTAACACTAGTCTCTAAACGGCGCAGTCGATTGAGCTCAAATTGAGCTTGTATGTTATAGGTCACGGTCGCATGACCTGCGTAGATTTTGGTGTGTGTACTGCTAATAATTTGTTTACAGGATTGCAAAAGTAATTCTTATGCATTTCGGCCTACGAATACAAATCAATTAAAACGTACTAGTGTTTAAATGGTACATTCGAATAAGTTTAAAAAGGGTATGTATATTATAGATCGCCGTCACACAACCTGTATATCCGCCACTGGGTGTAATAAGCATCTTTATAACATAGTGAACTTTCTTGTATTACTTCAGTTTTAAAGTATTTCAAAGACTGCGATAACCATTCCCCTCTTCTTTGAAATGCAAGAAATTCCCTTAAAAGTGCTCCTATGAGAACCCTTGAATGACGACACGATCCATAGATTGAATACTACTGATTTAAACGAAACGTAATGCGAGTCATGGAACTGACTTCACGCTAGATATACACTTACAGAATTTAGAGTTATTTTTAGGTTAAAAATGCAAAATAAAATACCAGGGACCAAATAGCTGCCTGGTTTGTCGTTGCATTAGTGAGGTTCTTCGTATATGTATTATATTTCTAAAGATAGGTTTATATTTTTTTATTTCTGACAAAAAAGATTGTACGGAAATCTATTTGGGCGGTCTATAAAAAGTCCTTTTCGTTTGCACATCACACCGTTGTAAAATCACAAAATAAAAATATCATTATGTTCAAAATAATTATACAAAATAAACGTCTCCTTTTAAAATAAAAAATACGGTGAAGGGGATAGCATATCGCCTCAAATACAGCACTTCTATTCTGATTGAAAAGCAATTCGTATCGTAAATTTATGGACGAGAAATTTTTCTGAGAAATATCGTGTGAGACAATTCTCTGTCTCGTCTAGCGTCTCGCCTTGCTAAATATTTCCTTTCTCGTCTCGCGTCTTGCCTCGAAAAATTTTCTCTGTTTTGTCTCGCGTTCTAGTCTCGCATGCTAAACAGGAACGCGACACGATGCGATGTATCTCGTGTCCATCCCTAGTTGCAACTCTGCCGGATTAAAAGTGGCTAGAATCACAGCGAAAAATGTATAGAAATGGCTAAAAATTATTTCGAGCTGAGAGAAAAATAAATTACTAATAAACTAATTGCAATAACAAAACAAAATTTTGATTGTGCCTGTAACATCAAGTCAAGGTGCGCTATTGTGTTCTCGCCATCCAGACAGTCGTCTACGAAGTTTTGTTTCGCTGTCGCAGAATGTCTACGCTTTTAAAAAGACGTAGACCATCGTTTATACCATCATGTTTGCGCATGCGCATTATAAAATAAATTTAAGTAACCAGTGGCGGCCCGTGGTCAAAAATGTTAGTGCAGCCGGAAGCATATGAGCCCCCCCTCCTTTCCTCCGGACAGGATTAGAAAATCTTTGTTACTGAATTCGAAAGCTGGCGGATTAAGCCCTCACCGAGGAAAAAAAAAAAGAAATTACATAAAAATGTCAGAGATCCTATTTTACTTCCATAAAATGGACATAAATTTCAACCAGCCGCTCTTATCCTCAAAATTGCATTAATCCGTGTCTGATTCGAAGTTTCCTTAGAATTTTCTTTTGTAACGATAACTTGAGAAGAAAAGAAAAAAAAAAAGAAAACTTACTTATTTTTTATAAGTCAAATTTATCCTCCTTTCTTTTAAACATGCGAATCGGTCAGTGATGTCCCCATAAAAAGGCGTTGTTTTAATTCAGATATCAATAATTTTAAAAGCTCTTTAAAATTTCCCATGTTTAAATAATTTTCTCGCTCGCCATGTCCTCTAAATGCCAGTTCTTGCTTACTTAAAAAGAATACTGCTTTGATGGGTAATTGTCCATTCATAAGCGTCTATTCAGGCTTACCTTCTTGATAAATTCAGCAATATAAAGTCGAGAGTTTTCCAAACATATATTCTCCTTACCCCCTCTCTCACTTCTCGTCCGAGCGAATTAGTTAGTCGAGTTCTCAAGTTCAGCCGCCGTTAGAAAATCTTCCATCGGCTGTATCAGCTGCATACTCCCTATGCCGGAGAGGCTGCTTACGTAGTCGTTGTCATGGCAACGGTGCTGAAAATTTTCTTTGCAGCGCTCTGGGCTGAACCAAAGATTTTCCCAATTGAATTGCGGGAAGATTAAAGTGCTTTTTTTCTGAATGAGCGATCCGGCCACAATACGTTTTTTTTGTTTTTTGTTTTTTGTTTTTTTTCGGAGATTTTTTTAATTTACCGTAGGAATTACACAATTCTAATCTGAATTTAGGAAAATTAGTAGAATAAATTATTTTAAAGTATGTGTTGATAATTTCAAGTGCAGCCCGGCTGTACTTGCTGTATCCCACGAGCCACCACTGTAAATAACATTTCATGATGCAAATGGAGAATTACAGACACGAACAAGCGGAATGGACCTATGACTAACGACGTTTAAAATGGCTAGAAATGGCAGAAATAGCTTCAAACAGGAAGAATACGGCTTAATTCCTTAAGTTTTGATATTCTGATTGTCTGAGGTGGGTGATTGGATGGGATATTTCGGTGAAGTCATAAAATCGAAGAACCTTTCTGCGCTGTTATCTTTTGTCGCAAACATAGCCAGAAGTTTTTCTAGAGAAGTTCTGAAAGGCAGCGGTGCACCCTGGCGCCGACTTGTAAAAAATTTTGAGGGAGCTCGAATGATTCGGTGGGACTGGGGGGGGGGTGTAAAAAATACTTCCCAATCGTTTCCTAGTTTCCATAGAATCAGGATGTTTGTAATTACGTTCCAAAATGTGCATATTTCATTATAATTCTTATATTAAAAAATTCTTTTTACATTTCAGAAAATTGCATAATTGTTTCAAGTATCCTATCTTAATTTCAAATTAAATAAGTTTAAATGGAGCTCATAAAAATGTATATAATTTAATAGACATGAAAGAAATAATGTTTTTTCGCTTTTTTTTTTTTTTAGATTACGTTGATTATCAACTCGGGGGATCTAGTCCGAGGGGAGTGTTCTCCGTGGGTGTTTTTCTAAGGGGTCCTAAACTGTATTTACTCGAAGTTTCGGAGAAAATCCGGGAATCTCTGAAAGGCTAGGTAGGCGGATGCGACCTGAATTTAAACCAGGCACCTTCCGTTTACTAGTTGAGAGCGCTATGTCCTCGGCCACTGGTGGGGCACATCAATTTTTTTAACTTAATTTCAAAAAAAGGAAGAGGTTCTATGTTAAACGCGTATGATTTTTTTAAATAACTTTCACTTTCTTTGGTATAGTTTTGGATCATATATTTAAAAAAAAGGATCAATTATCTTTTATTTCGCATTAGAAAATTTCACGATTTCAAAACTATAAAGTGACGAATCCGAGTATCCGCAGATAATCTTCAAGATGTTTCTTTATCCACTCATCTTGCTTAGCCCTAAAAACTAATACAATTTTCTAACTGTCCCGCCACATTTCTGTCAATTCAACTCTGTTTAGACAGAAAGATTCGAAATAAACTTTAAATTTGCGCTTTCAGCTTATATTTATCAAAAATTTATTATGGTTAATTTTTTTAAGTTTAAAAAGAGTCTTTTTTATACAAGCCCAGTATTTGGTTAATTGTTGAAAACTTTTTACTATGGATAATAATACTTTCATCACGAAAAAGAGTTCGCTTAAATATTACGAATGATTTATCGAAGAATTGGTTATTACAAGTGTTTCAGGCTAAGGAAGGATTGTGAGAAAAAGGGAGAAAACGTGAGGAAAATGCCCCCTACACATTTTTAGTTGCTTTTTCCAACGATGTATCTAATCAGGGATTTATAAATACAGGGTGTGTCACAATTCTCTCCCGGGTTTGGGAGGCTTATAAAAAATAATATATTACCGATACGGCAAGTTATCTTTACTGAAGAAAAGAACACTACAAGTTTTGCTTCACAAATCACGAGCTTCCTGTATCTCTAAATATATACATATAGAGTGTGTCACAATCCCCCCCCCCTCCGGGTTTGGAAGGCTTATAAAATATATTACCAATACAGCATCAAAGTTGACTTTACGGGGAAAAGAAACATTACAAGTTTTGTTTTTCACAAATAACCAGCTTCCTCGTCGTTGAATTGGTCGAGGCTCTATCGACGACAATCGGCTTCATCCGTGGCCACCACGCTCTCCAGACCATAAGTATGCGATTTTTTTATGGAGTTATATAAAAGATCTTGTGTTGGTGCCCCCTGTGCCTCATTTACGCCAAAGGATCACAACCGCATTCGCTACCATTGATTGCGACAAGTTAAAGCGAGTATGGGAGGGAAGAATTTGACTTTAGACTTGATAGCTGTCACATCACGAAAGGTTCACATATTGAACATTTATGAAAAAAAATCTTGTAACATCCTTTATTCAATAAAGTCAACTTCGTTGCTGTATTGGTAATATATTTTTTAATAAGCTTTCCAAACTCGGGAGGGAATTGTGACACACTCTGAATATATGTCTGTTCTTCTGTCTATCCTCTGTAAAGTATTAAGATAAATTCTAATATTCTGCGGTTTCTTTAAAAAAACGAAAGGAAAATTAAAACTACAAAATATTTAAGTTCATTTAAAAAATAATTCCTTGTGTGGGGGTCTCTTCGCCCTCCTGCCCCCACACTACGGGGTAACTTTCAAGTGTGTGTTCGGGGGTTTCGGAGGCTTACTGTATACCACTGCTAGGGGCGTAACCCTTGTGAGGAACACTTTCCAAACATTGTGTTGAGGGGGCGCAAAATTCAAACCCTGCCAGAAGCAATCATGACACCTCAGCTACAATGCTGTTGCTCTTTCTTCTCAACCGAAAGGTGTCGGCAACCTCAAGTTTGCGTTTTTCTTGACCCCTCCAGGAACAAAACAACCCTCTGCAAGAAAGTCGCCCCCTCAGTCTCAAGGTCATCTTTTTATGGCTATTTTATCTCCTAATCATCTGCAAAGTCAAGAAATATTTCTTGATACTTCTGACTAATTCATTTGAGACGATTACTTCTCACAAAATCCTTTGAGGAGTTCTTTGTGAAAAAGCTCCGTATCCACAGGCTTTTGTCTTATCGAAAAATAGTAGCACCACACTCTTTGAGTTTCAACCAATATAGAAAAAAAAATTTGACAGTAGAAAGATTGGAACGAAATTTTTGAGGGGGCTGAAGCCCCCGCTAGCCCTATGGAGTCGACGACTATGGCCGTACATATATAAACTTAAATTCGGCTTGATGGAAAAATATTAAAACTCATGCTAAAATTACCCGGGGAATGATATATCCCGATATCCTCAACCCCGGCTTCATGTGTTCTTACATCGTCGGTCTTCTGTCAAATGAATTTATATATTTAAAAGGGCACAATGTGATCATGCTTTCCTCATGCTCATGACTAAAAATTCATCGTGGTCATGATGCACGAACTGCTTGTTGTACAAAATTTCTTCGGAAGACAATAAATCAAATAGTACAAATTGACATAGTTTCTATAAAACTAGGCGCAGAATTTGAATACGGCAGCTTTACGATTTCACATTAGTTCTGTCTCGGTATGTTGGAACATTCAATAATTAAGAAGAGGAGGAGTGGAGATTACAGTACTTACATTTTTTGTACTGATATTTTTTTAAACATTACTTACATTTTTTCTCTATTACGTACCATCATAAAAGTACGCTTATTCACTATCTCATAAACCTCTTATACCTCATTAACGGTAAATAGAACTGACCATGGTCTCTTTATGATTTTGTGATTTCTGTTTAGTTCAACCATGGGGGCCGGGAGGGGAGTGAAAGGGGGCGCACTTGCACCACCCTGGAGTTTGAAAAAAGTATAATTAACCTGAAAATATAAGTAATTTGTTTTACACTTAATACAGATAAAAAAATAGCCTAAATGTGTGTGTGATATTTTCAATTCTACGTGTAACTGTCGCATTAAATTAGCTGTTTAGACCTGTGTTTATGGCTTAATATTTTCTACCACTGTACATGAATTTGAAACTTTTGAGAAGTCATCCACATTTTTATTTTGGATAATGTTGGCGCACGCACATGAGCCCTCATAATGTATTGACCAACGCTTACGGTCGTAGTAGTGTTGAATGCGTCACGGCATGTGTCCGCAATCAGGAAAAACTATTTTGAAATAGTCTCGATAATATTCGAGCTAGACGGGACTGGGCTTGTCTTGAATTATCGAAATCATCAAATTAATAAAAAAATAAATGGAAATAAATCAATTTTTGTGATTTGAGTACATATTTAAATGAAAAATGTAGTTACATGTAATCATATTACTGATTAGATCAGGTTAATTATATCAGAATACAATAATCAACTGTTTTGTATTGACACGTTGACTAGTTTCCGAACAGCAGTATCGCACCATTGCCAAAGCAGCGTGTCAATACTGCACAGAAATGTCTATGAGAACATCTACAGAAAAAATACACCCACTTTCTTTGGAAGAGGGATTTCTGATAGGGCTTCCGGGTGCACCAAGTATTTGAATTTTCGTCCTGCAATTAAAAAAATTGCCTGTTTCATATGTGTTGGTCATTATTTGGGAGCTAAACTGATTTTTTCACTAACTGAGATGTATAGAAAACTAGAACAATCGAGACTCTAACTATCCAGACTCTATTGTGAATATGATTAAATACAATTATTTTAGGACTTAACGCTTAAAGTTTAACATTTCTTTTTAACATTATAGAGTTAATTTTTCAGAGATTTAAACTCAAAAACTGTTAGATGAAAATTTGTATTTTGAGATGGTGGTTTTTCAAATATTAAGTGAAGGCATCACTGCGTCATTTTCGAAACTTGGGCTCAGTTTTAATACGGGGATGTCCTTGCCAACTGCACTTAAGGAAAACCTGCACATGGGCTATCTGTCATGGAAGGAGCAGGTTACCTTGGGCAGAGGACTTTTTAAAGGGTTCTAACGCGTTTTCACGTAACATGTAGAGAAAACTGGCCAAGACTAAAAACCGTTAGATTGACACCCGCGCGGCAGATCAGAACTATTGACCTTCACATTTTAGCCATCTACCATTTTCAGTACTGGACATGGCGGGGACCCACCCCTAAGACAAAAATTGCTATATACATCAATGCTAGACAAAATACATTTTTTCGCTTCAGTTTTTTTGGGAAAAGTAGTCTATTTAAATATTAAAACAATGTTATCAAAATTGCATATAATTTAAATAATTAATTATTAGTATACTTAAATTGAGGTATTACTAATTAGGCCAAATTAATAGTTTAAGATTTTGTACTTTTCAGCTGCGACAAAATATCTATGACGATGTTCATTTCACATATTAATGCTACATTTTCCAGTCAAGACTCTTTTTCCTTCAAACGCCAAATAGTCTAATTTTTTATATGCATGTATACAGGGTGTCCCTGAAGGTAGCTAAAATACATACAAAGAAGCATTTTTCTGCGTTGCAACGTTTGGTTGGAAATGAAAAATTTAGATAGTTTCAGCACGATAGGGATCCAGCCTATTTCGCAAATAATGTGCGTAATTACCTCATTGTCATCTTTGACCTCCGATGGATTGGACAAACGGAACTATACTCTTGGCCAGTAGGTTCATTAGATTAATCAAGTATCGAGTTTTGCTTTTGTGGACATCTCAAGGCACTCGTTTTCAAGACTCCAGTTGACTCAGATGAGGGCCTCATTACAAAACTTTAGTAACCGCTGCAACCGTTCTTGGAACACCTGGCATCTTCGAAAGGGTACGCCAATCACTTGCTAGACGCTACCAGCAAATTTGAGCATTTACAATAGAACTTTTTCATTTCTTTTGCTTTTGCTATATTTCCACCTACACTTTTTAATTCTAACCTCACACTGCTAATCTGCTATACAAAAAATGCTTCTTTATATGCATTTTATTTATTCTTAAAATTTGGCCTATGAATTCAGTAACACCATGTATAGGTGTATATGTTGGGTGTACCCTCCTGGAAATGATCCTGCCGGCACCCTTGAATTCAATCGTCCTTCAGTGAGTATGGACGAACTCCAAAATCTGTACTATTCCCGGAGTTCACCGAAAAAAATCTGATGTGGACACCACATGATTTCCTAGAACGTCTATAAAATCAAAAATATTTTCGGCACACTTCATCTAAACGTATTTTGTTTGGAAAAGATAAAATACTTCAATAATACTATGGTTTAGCGAATTCTAGCCAAACATTGGAGATATCGCCAAGCTGGGCTGTATTTGAAAGATTTGCTTTTGGCACTTAATTGGCATGTATTTTTCCAAAAGCCAACAAACTTGAGATAGTTCGCGAGATTTTGGGCAATAGCAGAAATAGCGATTCATCACAGACTTTCAATTAACTCAATATATCCATACACTTTAATGTATTTAAACCCATTTGGCTGACCCTGTAAGTAAATTACCCAGTCGATTGCAATCAAAAAAGAGATGCCCAGTTAGATGTTACAATAGTTCTAAATACAAAATTTCAACATTCTACGGTTAAAAGTTTTAGAGTTATGCGAAATACAAAATTAATTTTGGCCCCGGATTTGGCGATATTTCGGCAAAACTCACCGAGGTCGATGAAAAATAGTAGGATTTTGGGCATTGATCAAACAATGACTGACTACAGTACGTAATATATTGACGATTTCCATAGACATTAATGTACTGAAATTCTTTTCGGTGGTCCTGTAAATAAACTCTCAAGTAGATTGGAACCGAAAATCGAAATGCACAACTAGATGTAACAACAATCTTGGATGAGATCCAAGAAAATGACATCTCTATAATTTGTTGATGATATGAAATTTCAGCAATCTACGACCAATAATTTTTGAGATATGAGGATTAAATACATACAAATGTACACCAAAATTCGCCAATCTTGGCGGCTTTTGGCGTAATTTTTGAGGGAGGCACGTGACCGTCGTTGCACCATAATCTAACTGCATGCTAGGATGGTATTTTGCTTGAAAAGGCTGAATGTCTCTAAACCTGCCATTTGACCTTAATGTGTTGGAATTTTTTGAGTGTTCCTGTAGAAGAACTATAAATAGAGACACTATTTTCGGTGGAGAGATTCATTTTGTGATCCTTAACAACATATATCACTTTTATTCGTTCACGCCTAATACTTTTTAAATACGCTATAATGAATTTCTGTCCATAGACCGTAATGTATGAAAAATCTTTTGGGTGGCAGTAAAGATTGGATAAGTTTATAAACGTACCCGATGTTTTAATAGATGAGCGAGCTGTTGAAAGAACTTGTCCTGGAATTTGAAGTAAGGCCGTGCGGGGATTCTAAAGATGGAATTATTATTTATATAAAAGGACCTGATGGTTGTTGGTTGCCTTGTAAATGGCTGGCATCTAAAAATATATGTGTGTTTTATAAATCCAATCTTATCTCAAGATATTTATAGTATTTTGTATGATGTTTTAATAAAATTTGAAGATTAGCGAGAAGTTTAGAGTGGGAAAACTTTACTTTGGCCCTGTAAATAAACTATCCAGTCGACTGGAGCCAAAACGGGAGGTGCACAACTAGATGTTACAGCAATCCTAAATATAAAATTTTAACACTCTACAACCAATAGTTTTGAGATATGTGAGTTGCATATGTACAAACGTATGTATAGACGGGAAAAACTCGTCGAAATGGACTCGTGATCGGTCGTCGATCGTAAAACGGAGACCTACAATATACATACTGAATTTGAACTTATACGAATGCACCATTTAGACATTAGTACGCCTTAAATTATTTGTGTCTATAGACCATAATAATGTATAAGAATCCTGTTTTGCAACCCTGTTAACAAACTATAAGCTGTGATCACACCAAAATATTTGTGTCATGTGCCTGAGATCTACAATATACATATACTTAATTTTGGCTTAATCAAATACACCGTTTAGAACTAACGTTAAAACAATGAGTATGGTAGACAGCCAAAGTGTACTGGTCCCGCGTTGGGGCATACTCCGTGGCTGTCGATCAAAGGATGTAGAGATTCAGGCGGTTTTATGTGCATGCAGATACAAAGTAAATACGTGTTAGAACCCCTTAAAAAGGTCCCCTCCTCAAGGCCCGCAAAAGTCTCCCCATAGTAGATGCCCTTCGTGTAGGCTTGCCATAACACAAAATACTGAAATACTCAATAGACGCTAGCGCACTTTCAGGAACTCCCGCCCAATGTATTAAATTCTTTTTGCAGCCTTGTAAAAAACTACACATCTTGTACACGCGAAAATCAATATGGGTGGTCTATAATATATATACAAAATTTCAGCTCAATCGAATGCACTATTTAAGAGCTATCGTGTTTTCTTACGTACACAAATCCATCACCGCAAAAACAAAATAAATGAATTAATGCCCCAAAACGTGTAAATACATGAAAATCTTAAAAGTTTAATATTTTCATGATTACAATACTTTCCATATATGTTCGGAAAGTAATAATGCGATAGACTTAAAGATGAGGATCATTGGCACATGAGAGAAATGACAAAATAGTATTCCGAAAATCAGTCATCACATTTGCGTAATAGCAATATATTTTTTTTATCGTAGCAGTTTCATAGTTTTGCACCATTTTATTTTTTATTGGACCTTTAATTATAACCCTTTTGAGCAGTATGGCTAACGCAATGTATGGGTACATCCACGCGCCACTGTAGCGTACGCAGACTTCCTTCAAGGGGAGGGGGAGGTGTGGCGCCCTCGCCATCTCTCTCTCCTTTTTGCCCACGACACGTGACGGCTGCTCTAGCCAGGTGTTCGTGATCGCGGGCTGGCGCTGCATACCTACCGGCAGCCAGGAAAAGGCCACATGCAAATATCTCTAAGAGAAAAGTGGTGGTATGCAAATTTATAAAAAGATGGCTCACTATAAAAGCGAGTCGCTCCCTGCACTGCAGTCTTCTTCGTGGGCAGCCCTGATCTGGTGGAGATAACGGTCGGCTTCGTGTCCCGGTTCCGCCTTCAGATGTCCGGCAGCACTACAGGACGAATGTGACCGGTGCGGCTCCGCTCCATCGTCTCCCGTCCTGCATTTAGAAGTCCGTGTGTAACTCCGTCCCTGGTGAATATGACAAGTGGTCCCGTCCTCATCGGCCCTGCTCCAGCGTGTACGCAGTTGACTTCAAGCGTCCCCCGTTAAACAGTGCGCTGCTAGATCATCAAAAAAAAGCGAACGCCTCCCCAGCAAAAATCTACTGAATAAGAACTTTTTCAAGATTGTGGTGTTACGTTTTGTTCTACTAACAAGAATGTTAAATAATTAATAAAGCTTTGTTCTGCTTACGTATTCAGTTTAATATTTGGTGTGCAGGAAATCCTGCGCTATCCTTTGACACCAAAGATGGTGACCCGTGTCTGTGAAGAACGTTGATAAAAGTCGCAGGAGGACTGAAGAAAACTATGATACGCAAGAACACTACGCAACAGTGCGAAGCCCTTGTGAAGAGTGCTGAAGTTCTCTGCAAGCTATAAACTCTGCAACAAGCATTTCTGGCAGTCCGGGCGACGGCCCATATACCAGTGGAAACATATTTTTCTTAAGGGGTAAGAAAACCAATCTTTTAAACCACTTTTTTCTTCTAGTCAAATAGATATGACTGAGGTCGCTAGAGTCGCTTTTCGTGCTCCTCCATTTTGGAAGAATGACCCAGAACTTTGGTTCCTTCAGGTCGAATCGCAATTCGTAGTGTCAGGTTTAACAGCAGACCACACTAAATTTCACTGTGTGATTTCGGCATTGGATGCCTCAATGCTAGCATATGTTAAGGATATCGTCACACAACCTCCTGATACGGACGCGTATGAGACTTTAAAACATAGAATCCTTAGTCAGTTTTCACAAACAGAAAGCGCACGCTTAAAGCAGCTTTTGCAGGATTTACCATTGGGCGATCTGCGACCCTCACAGCTCCTCATGCAAATGAGAAACTTAGCTGCCGACAAGGTGGATGATAAACTCCTTAAACCCTTGTGGTTACAAAGACTGCCGGTGCAAACACAACAAATAATATCCACCTGTAAAGATTCATTAACTGATCTCGCAGTAATCGCGGATAAAATTCATGAGGTGTCGAACCCGCAAGAAGTGGCTATGTCCACTGCCAAAGTGACGGACGGTATTGACCTACACACGCTATATAATGAAATTCAAGAGTTGCGTGAATCTGTCCGCAGGTTATCGCGTAGAAGTCACACCGCACCTCAACGGACTCGTAGCCACTCCAAAGGCAGAGATCCTCCTGGATCAAAAAAATCGCATAACAAAACCTGGTGTTGGTATCACCAACGGTTCAGAGATAAATCTAGGAAATGTGTTCCACCATGCGCGTTTCAGGGAAACCCGCCGAATCATTCGTAATGACGGCTACGGATGATAAAACGAAAGTAGACCGTCTTTTTGTTACTGATCGTAACCAAGGTATTCGATTTCTCGTGGACACTGGTGCATCAGTCAGTTGCCTTCCGGTTAAACTACACAGACCTAGTAAAAAAGGAAACTTCACTTTGTCTGCCGCAAATGGTAGTATTATTAGTACATATGGTGTTAAACATTTAAATATCGATTTAGGGTTGCGTCGAACCTTTTCGTTCGCGTTTGTGGTTGCCGACGTTTCTCACGCTATTCTGGGTATGGACTTCCTTAGTACGTTTGGATTAATAGTTGATCTTCAACACCGTGTCCTAAAAGATCACTGTACCACACTTAAAGTACACGGCACTGTACTCACTAACGATAACGCTGTGGCAACCCCCATCGCGATAAATTCACCATTTCACGCAATACTACTAAAATTTCCAGAATTATTTAAAACTGATTTGCCACCAGTAGCCCATAAAGGTGAGGTTTTCCACCACATCGAAACTTCAGGACAGCCTATACATTCAAAGGTCCGTCGATTGTCCCCGGAGAAGCTAAAGGCTTTAAAGGCTGAATTCGACATTTTACGAAATGCTGGAATAATTGTCCCGTCCAAAAGTCAGTGGAGTAGTCCGCTACATTTCGTTCCCAAAAAGAATGGGAAATGGCGCATATGTGGAGATTACCGGCGGTTGAACGCTATAACTGTTCCCGATAGGTACCCAATTCCACACATTCAAGACTTCTCTCACTTACTGTCCGGTAAAACAATTTTTTCTAAAATCGATCTGGTGAAGGCATACCATCAAATCCCTATTAACCCCGCAGACGTACCTAAAACAGCAGTCATTACACCCATAGGGTTGTTCGAATACAAAACTATGTGTTTTGGTTTGCGCAACGCTGCACAAACTTTTCAGCGTTTTATTGATAACGTCCTTAGAGGACTTGAGGGATGTTACGCCTACCTTGACGACATCTTGGTAGCTTCAACCAATCAGGAAACGCACATTCAGGATCTTTCAAGGCTATTCCAACGTCTCGCTGAACACCACATTGTGGTTAATCCTGAGAAATGTCTCTTTGGGCAAGACACTCTGGAGTATCTCGGTTTCCAAATTTCTGGTAAAGGCTTAAAACCCTTACCACAGAAAGTCGAGGTTATTCGCAATTTTCCGAAACCCGCGACAGTTGCACAACTCCGCCGTTTTTTAGCGATGCTCAATTTTTATCATCGATTTGTGAAAAATGCATCTGCCATTCAGGCGCCATTATTTGAGCTAATTCGCAACACACGTCCGAAGGACAAATCGCCAATCGTGTGGGACGCAGTAACAACTCAGGCCTTCCTTGACTGCAAACAGTCCCTCGCAGACGCGGCTCTGTTGTCCTATTACAACCCCGATGCCGAATTGTCACTATGTTCAGACGCGTCGGACTTCGCACTCGGTGCCGTGTTGCAGCAGAAGACTCAAGGAGTTGTTGAACCACTGGCATTTTTCTCCAGGAAATTGTCAGACACCGAGAGGAACTACAGTACCTTTGATAGAGAACTCTTGGCTATGTATTCTGCAGTTCGGCATTTCCGACATATGTTAGAAGGCAGGCAATTTATCATATATACCGATCATAAACCACTCACATATGTCTTTAAGAAATCGGGAGAAAAACATTCCCCCAGGCAACAACGCCACTTAGAATTCATAAGCCAGTTCACTACAACTATCAGACACATAGACGGTGAGGGCAATATCGTCGCAGATACCCTGTCGCGCATTTCGGTAGTTAATGCTACAGGCATAGATTTCCACGAATTGGCGTTGGCTCAGGCTGCAGACGAAGAGATACAATCTCATCTCGCATCATCTAGTCTTAAATTAAGATTACTTCCTCTCGACGATGTTCAGAACGTGTACTGCGACGTTTCCGAGAATAGGATCAGACCGTACGTGCCACGAAAATTTCGGCGACAAATTTTTGAACACATTCACTCATTATCACATCCCGGTAATCGTGCAACATTAAGATTACTTAAAGACCGATTCGTTTGGGATTCCATGGCAAAAGACGTCTCTGACTGGTGCAGAACTTGTCTACCTTGTCAAAAATCAAAAATACATAGGCACACCAAGTCACCTTTGGGTTCCTTTTTGATACCAGACAAACGTTTCGCACATGTGCATCTTGACGTCATAGGACCACTGCCTCCCAGTCGCGAATTCAGATACGTACTAACGTGTATCGATAGGTACACACGTTGGGTCGAAGCAATTCCTATAACCAATCAAACGGCTGAAACGGTCGCAGAGTCATTTCTGCAAACATGGATAGCCCGTTTTGGGGTTCCCGAAGTCATTACGACAGATCGCGGTACCAATTTTGACAGTAATTTGTTTCAACAATTTTCTAGACTACTAGGCTCTTACAAAAACCGCACCACTTCATACCATCCCCAGTGTAACGGCATGGTGGAGCGTACCCATCGCCAGCTCAAGACATCTATTATGACATATAGCTCTACAGACTGGGTGGGCATTTTACCCCTTGTCCTGCTAGGCATGCGTGCGAGTCTAAAACCAGACATAGGTGCCTCTTCTTCCGAACTGGTGTATGGCTCATCGCTCCGACTGCCTGGACAATTCTTTCGGGATTTCTCTGGTAAACAAGTATCGCAATATTCCTTTTTGAAGCATCTTCACTGTTTCATGCAGAAATTGCGACCTGTGCCGGCAAGCAGACACTCAGCGGAGAACACCTTCATCCATCCCGAACTGCACAACACTTCCCACGTCTTTGTCCGTGTCGACAGTGTACGGAAGCCTTTGGAACAACCTTATGCTGGTCCTTACGAAGTTTTGAAGCGAGATGACAAGTTTTTTACGCTCTACATAGATGGACTTAAAAAGACTGTTAGCATAGATCGGCTAAAACCAGCCTTTCTAGATCTCGCAACTGCACGTATCACTTCGTCCACCGAAAAGCCTTGTAGCGTACCAGTCAGTACGCGATCCGGCAGAATCAGCAAGCCGGTTGTCAGATTTCAACTATGACGACCTACGGTCTCCGGGGGGAGTGTGTGGCGCCCTCGCCATCTCTCTCTCCTTTTTGCCCACGACACGTGACGGCTGCTCTAGCCAGGTGTTCGTGATCGCGGGCTGGCGCTGCATACCTACCGGCAGCCAGGAAAAGGCCACATGCAAATATCTCTAAGAGAAAAGTGGTGGTATGCAAATTTATAAAAAGATGGCTCACTATAAAAGCGAGTCGCTCCCTGCACTGCAGTCTTCTTCGTGGGCAGCCCTGATCTGGTGGAGATAACGGTCGGCTTCGTGTCCCGGTTCCGCCTTCAGATGTCCGGCAGCACTACAGGACGAATGTGACCGGTGCGGCTCCGCTCCATCGTCTCCCGTCCTGCATTTAGAAGTCCGTGTGTAACTCCGTCCCTGGTGAATATGACAAGTGGTCCCGTCCTCATCGGCCCTGCTCCAGCGTGTACGCAGTTGACTTCAAGCGTCCCCCGTTAAACAGTGCGCTGCTAGATCATCAAAAAAAAGCGAACGCCTCCCCAGCAAAAATCTACTGAATAAGAACTTTTTCAAGATTGTGGTGTTACGTTTTGTTCTACTAACAAGAATGTTAAATAATTAATAAAGCTTTGTTCTGCTTACGTATTCAGTTTAATATTTGGTGTGCAGGAAATCCTGCGCTATCCTTTGACACCAAAGAGGGAAGACATAATTTGCATGCACATTAAAAAAGTACTATCTCCGCACTCAACATCATTTCCCCCCCTTTCTTCAAAAAAGAAATGGTATGCAAAAAAAACCAAGAAAAAACATAAAAGTAATGGATAATTGGTACATAATTGGAGTTCATGAGATCAATGATGTTACATACGATGTTACATAACACGTAAAACTGAATGTCTTTTCAAATATATTAACATTCCTGATAGCACTAGATCAGCGATTCCGGATTTCTTTCCACTATCTTGCGACAGTGCAGAGAGTAGTTTCTTTGGAAGGAGCTATGCATTAGAGTTGTATATAAATAAACGTAATTTTCGCAAGGCATAAAAATCTAAATGCTTATGAGGTCGCATCGTGCCAAATGAATAAAACATTGAGTATGGTGGATTGCTAAAGTATTAAAATCCAGACTTCCAGGCAACTGCGTCTATCCAACGGTCTGAAGTTTTGGGCGATTTTTGCCAGATGTTACGCGAATATGCTTCGAATTTCTGAAAAAGACCTCGCCCAAGGCAACGCTCCCCGCTAAGCAGATACCCGTCTTTTAGATTTACCTCAGCAAAATACTCACATACGATATACACATACTCACATACCTGCATCGAATGCTAACACTGACTGATCTAAAAATTTCGGTGTTAGGAGGATACGTAGTACCCCTAGCTAAGCCCTTAACTCACACTTCCTTTAAAAAAAAATTTTTTAATAGACCTACAATTTAACCTTTCCAGGGGCGGTGTCAACATCGGTATGTCAGTTTTTTACATTTCTTTAAAGTAAAGAAAGAACAACTACTAATTATTTTAACTTTTAAAATTATTAGGTCGGTGCATAATTATCAGGCGTTTTTCCCTTTCCCCATCGGCCGGAACAGTCCCAGCTTTCGCTCCCTTCCAGTCTGCCTAAAGCTCCTGGGATGTCAAAATCCGATGGTCGACCTCGTCCTGGTTTATCTTCCAAGCTAATGTCACCAGACTTGAAACGGGCAAACCACCCTGCATCGAATTCTGTTGTATTGTATTGTGGCGAAGCTACGCAAGGGCTATCTGCCAAAGAGAGGAAGTGCCTTGGTCGAAGGACATTTTAAAGGGTTCTAACGCGTATTCGCGCTGTAACTGGATAAAAGCGACCAAAACTCAACACTGTTAGATTGACAGCCGCAGAATACGACAAAACGCTGGACATTCACACTTTAAACAATTTTTTTTAATATTGTAAAAAAGTGACATGCTGAAACTGACTGTGTCCACAAAAGATTATCTTTTTATTAAAAAATAAAAGGTAATACAATCACAGTACGAAAAATTATCTTTGACCCCCAATACTTCAATAACATAATCTAGCTGAAGTAGCAGCTTTAAAAAAAAATGAAAAAAATCCTCTTCAATATACATTGTCAGCGATCCAGAGTTGGGGGAGGGACACAGGAACACGTACCACCTGAAAATTACAGTGTAGAATATGGACTTCGTTTTTAAATTCAAGTGAATTTATTTACCAGAAATATGAGACAAATGTTTTGTGCCACTTCCAGAATTTTTTCTGAATCCGCCACTGTTAGTATCTACCCTGTTCATTTTAAATTAAATTCAAAATGTGCAAGTTAAAGGGTTATTTGGGAGCGCCCCTTATTGTTGGGGGCCCAGGCAATTGCCCCGAATGCCATGCTGAAAATCAGTCCTTGCATGTATCCTGTGTTTTATGTACGGAACACGAATCCGGGTGGTGAACCCACTCAATACTTTTACCTTTCATTCACCCTCCTCTCAGTCCGAAAAGCCGATGATTCGGATCAAAATTTTTAGGTTACTCGAACGGTTAGATCTTATACCGTATTTAAATATATTGGACTAATTTGTTATATTTTGTAACGGATTGTGTCAATATGAATAGCATTTCGTTATTGCGTTATAACGGTATGAAGATGTCGTTCTGTTCCTTTAACGTTATGGTCTCATACCGTATTTAAATTGTTATTGAACGAAAGGTTATATTCTAACTAATTGATACTGTATCGTTATCAAATAGTTATGTGAGTTTAACGTTATAAACTAAACGGTTAACATGATTAACCGAATGCATTCTGTTACTGTTCTTAGAGTTATTATGTATAGCACAGAAAAGAATAACGTTATATTAAGTGTACGTTGAATATCGTTATTAAATATAACGTTATTCCCCGAGCACTCTTGGGTCAAGTAACTGAATACTGATTTCTCAAATCATTAACGTTATAGATTATAACGTTATTTCGTGAAGAACGATTTGAAAGTTACGGTATGAATAACGTTATTCGGCTTGTGAATAACGTTATGATTTGTAACGAATAACGAATTGGTTATAACGCACATTACGTTACGGATCCCTGATTTTTTCTCATTAAGAAAAAAGTACTTGACAAATTTTCTGCAACTTTGAACTTGAAAAGAACATGCCTAACTTACACATTGCATTAATGATGTAATTACTAGTACATTCCCGCAACCGACAAAAAGTTGAATAAGGAAAAAAAAATATTTTAACCCGTGATGTAAAACGCTAGAAAGTATTTCTAACTTTTAGAATATATTTTAACTTTAGTGAATTCTTTTTTATGAATTTTAGTAGATGAAGAATGCATATTTACGAAAATATATAAGCCTTTGGTCAATGCACGCAAATTTTTTCGAAGTACATATTCAACAGAATGTCGTAAAAGTTTCAGACAAGGAAATCCATGTATAGTTCTTTCAAAATTCAACTCGCAATCATAAAAAACTCCACTTTTGACTTTTACATTTTTTAGTTTATTTTAGAGCGTTGTATATACGAATATTTCAATTATGTGTGTGGGCATCGTAAACATTTAAGAAGATAAATTAAATTAAATTACTTCGATTTTTTCAGAAAGATTCTGGACCACGGGTCTTTATACATAAATTATCGTTTTTTATCAAGGTTGCACGGGTATTTTATTTAAGAAACAGTTTCCGAAATTCTAGACCAGAACTGTGCGCTTTGCGGTAGGATTAGTGCAATTTCACGCTATTTGAGTTCTTCTGCCTACAATGCTCAAATTGGTGATAAAAATACATAATTTTGTACCTAGTACTTTTCTCATGTCCATGAATTGATGATTGCGCTATCCATACGAAAATAGGAGCCATTGTCCCCGAGGGGGTTGGACTCCTGCTTGCTTGTCCCTAATTTTGAACCAATTCCAGATGAGGGACTGCATATACTACGGATACACATTCCCTCTAGGGGAACATGAATCTTTCAGTTTATACATTATTTTTATATATCCGAGTTTATAAAAAGAAACAATGATTAACTATTTTTTTTAATAACGATAACTTCATTGTAATAAAATTAAGTAATTAGATAAGTTATTGTTATTGCTTCCTCTATTTACTGATAAAATGTCATTTAAGATTGTTAACATATCTGCTAAAAATAACAATATTATTTGTTAATTTAAATAATATTTAAAGTATTAATTAAAATATAGTTCTTAATAAATATTTAAGCTATAAAATAAATTATTTATTTCTGATATAAAGAAAATAAGATCTAAATTTTACGCTTCAATATTAATCTTTCCATTGGTAAAACCATAAGAGAAAATCTACAGTGTTTAAACTTATTTCATCCATCAGTAATGAAGAACACTTAAGAAAATTGAATGTTATTTATTAAGAGGTTCAACTAATTGCAACCTATTAATTGTGGAAATAAATACATATCAAACATAAAACGCGTCGTTTCTCTTATAATAACACGTTATTTAACAAGCATTCGTTCAAGTACAGAAGCAGAGTGGAGGAGGATTGTTGTAGCCTCATAAAATGAGATTTATTTCTGTTGAATTAAAAATGCAGCTCCGTGGGAACCTTTATATACCATAAAACAGAAAACGTTAATTGCGTTGCGTATGATAATTTCTTTTCCCTAAAATTATTAACTATACTCTCTCTTTTGTGCAGAGCATTATCTCAACTGCATTGTACATAAAGAGGACATTTACGAAAGGAAGCAATTAAAGACTAGCCTATTACGCAGGTTAACAGCAATCTCATGAAAACATCAAAAACAGAAAAATGGAGGTAATATGTTTCGAAACATTGCTAATTCTCACTAACCCATCAAAAAGAGGCTATTCTGATTTTATCATTGAAACTAGCAATGCTAAATGAAGCATCAGAGCAGGCAGCCATACCACAATTCTAAACAATCATTCAAACATTTTTACGCCATAATAACATCACAATTAATTAAGCGCAATTTATCAGGTAATTTGAGATTCAATTATCAGCATGCCGAACTGGATCTCTGGAGTTATTAATTACAATAATAACCCTTCCAGTTAAAAACCTTTTGTTCGGTTGGAATGGTTTACGCGAGCGCTCTTAGTTTGGAGGAAAGTACAATAAAAATGAAGCGAAAAGATACATTGGAAGAAGGCAATGGAGAATTAAGAAAGTTTGGTCACTTCAAGGGAAAACTTAGTACCGCTTAAGTGTGCATTTGCGGTTTACGCAGCTGCAAGTGGGGGGGGGGGGAATTCACGCGATTCTCAATGTCCCAAGACTAATATTTGACTTAAAATATATTTAAAAATCAGAAAAAGCTATTGAAAGAGAACAATTATTTTGAACAAGTACCTAAAAATTGAACTTGACAAAGAGGGTTTTGAAAAATGAAAATAATTGGTTTAAAATATGTCTTTTGCCGTTTCCAGTATAATAATTTTACAGAAACACAAAGAAAATAAATTATCTGAATTGACAGGTGTATCAGTTTTGTTGATTTACTTATCTAAATGTTGTCATTAGTATAATTAAATTCATATTTTACTTCGTTAGATTGAACTTGAGATAAGACAATTTTGCTGTATTTAGAATAAAAACAAATGTTCAAACTTTTGATTAACTTTTGGTCGTGAGCTTTACACGATGTATGCTGCCATTAAACATTTTAAAAATATATTAGAGGGTCGGCACTTCGCCATATTTTTACAGATCATACACCCCTAACATTTGCATTCAGGGAGAAGCCAGATAAACGCACCCCCGTCAATTAAGACATTTTTATCTTGTACAGTTTAGCACTGACATACAGTATGCAAAATGCTTAGAGAACACACCCGCAAATATGTTACCTAGAAACGAGGCGATCTAGATGCCTAGTATTTCGGATTATACGACAGTTGCACGTGCGCAGGAAACGGATACTGAATTACAGAACTTACTAAATTCATATACTGGTTTAAACCTAAAAAAAATGTCCTACCAAACTCTAATATTCAGTTAATGTGCGATGTATCAGGAAAAACTGCACGCCGTTACATCCCTCCTGAATTCCGTCAATCCGCTTTTGAGATGCTTCACAACCTCGCACAACGAGGTGTCAGGGCATCGATTAAATTATTAACAACACGATTTGTCTGGAATTCTATTAAAAGAGATGTTACACGGGGGACGCGAGCTTGTATTTTCAGTCTAAGAGCGAAAATCCACACATTACTAGACCCGCAGGCAAAATCGAAGTACCTGATAAGAGATTCGACCGTGTGCATTGCCTATATCGATATCGTCGGGCCACTCCCGCTCTCCCGTGATTACACACTAGGATGGTCAATAGAAATCAATTTTCGAATTTTTGGGGGGCACCCCCAAAAAGTTGCCAATAGGCTACAAAAAGAGATTGGTAAAGTTTCAGTTCATTTGCATAATATTAACCCGTGTCGCATTGAGGTCAAAGTTTAGAAAAACCGCGGTTTTTCGCAAAAAAGCAGTTTTTCCATCATAAATTGGATAAAATTGAGTCTAGAAACCTGATGCTGGCCTCGTTTCATAAAAAAAAATTCCTGCCTTGATGAGCCACACATCACTTTTATGTAAAAACTTACAGATTTAACCATCCAAGCGGTTGTGATGTCAAATCCCGTCCACTTTATTCCCCTCTTTTCACTGCAATCCATCTATAATATTAATCATTTATTAGACTGAAATATCATAAAGTATGCTTTGATATTAAAGCTTGTATGTAATTTAGGAGCCTTTTTTTAATAATTGTAAATCTTCCTATTAAGAATTTTATTTTTTTATAATTTAAAAATTGCACGAAAATTTTACCGTAAAATCAACTTTAGATTATTTGCTCACTTCTGAAACGCTCAGAGGGTAACATTCGGATCCTATCTAGTTCTGAAAAAAAGCATTTTTTCGGGCTCAGATAGGTTATCCTGAAAAAAACTATGACCAATCAGCACTAGATAGGTTACATCCTGAAAAAGGCATATATATCTATGCTTTCTTCAGGCCCTAGATATGATCGGAATCCTAAAAGTTGGTTTTTTATGAAAATTCAAAAAATTCTGTTTCATCTTTCCTCTTTTCGTTTTTCTTTTTTTTTGCTTTTTTGTGTACAAAATAAAGGTTTAAAAAAATTCTGAAATAAAAAAATGAAATTTAAGTGAAAGCATTAACAGAAAATAAGGTCAAAGAGGGCATAAAATTGAGAACGACTAACGTTCAGAAGTTATGTATCAAAAAGGAAGCATATTATAAAGAAAATAAATTTTATTATTGTTTACAACTTTTTGTTAAAGTGGCAAGGCTTAGATAATGTGGCTTTCAAAGAATCTAGAGAAGTTTTACTACATTCGGATACTACCTACAGTAAAAGCTACTTTTGTTCTTCATCCTCAGTTAAACAGGAATTGAATCCCCCGATTAATTTTACTCCCCTTTCAGCTCAGTCATTAAAAAACCTTAAAAGCTTTCACTTTTTTTTTCTTTCAAATAATACTGATTTTCACTCCATATATTGGGATCAGTACTCAAAAATTGCATATTAAAATTAAATATCTTTAAAAAAATACTGTTTGAGATGAAATAAAAAAAATTAACTTCTTTGTCCAATAAATGATCCATTTCGTTGAAACATTGTTGCTCTAACATCTTTATCATCATCATCATCATTATCATTTTGTTTTTCAATGCAATTGATTTTACAGTCATGCTTATTTTGACTTTTTTGCCAAAGTGCCATCAAAAAATAAAAATGCAACTTACTCCAAGTTAAGATACCAAAGATGGCTTATCAATTTATAGATTGCTTTGTGTTTGCAGCCTCTTTATTAAATTTTCTGTGTTGAACAAGTGATTTCTAATAATTTTAAGTCTTGATTGGAGCTAAAGTCCGAGTGGGAGCGTTGAACTATGCCTTTACATAAATATCTATTATAAATAAGCAAATGCCTGTAATGGCTTCCTTTTTTCTAAATCTGTTAATGAGACCTGATGCCCGAAAAGAAGTACTTTGAGAGAATAAATTGCCTTAGACATCTACCTGGCATGATCAGCACCAGGTACTCTGAAAGAAATGTCTATTTGGGGGAGACTCCTATGAAAACTAAACAATGTTGGATTAATTATTTATACTTATCCCTGAGCTGTTGATTTCTTAAATGTTTTGCAAGAAAATTTGAAATTTCTGCCAAATATTGTATTCTTTTTGTAACAGTTTTATCTTCAATAGCAGTTTTGTAATTTATCTTGTTTAACTTAGACCTTCCAATATGAACTTTTTTTTAAATATCTGTATGAGGAGCAGTAGTTTTGCCCACTTTGCAATTAAAAAGATTTTAGGATGATTTCTAAAATATGGTGGTGACAAGGTAAATATGGAATTGCTGCAGCAAAAAATGCAGTTTCCCCTAAGGCAACCAGTGGTATCAAAACACATTGCCGGGATTGCCTCCCATTCTTCAACTGCTCAAAATACAGATTTTGCCCGAGTTATTCTAGTACACTATTTTCAAGCTGAGGAACTCCTATGAACTGTTCTTCGTTGCTACAGCTAATAAAAATCGCTATTCTCTCAACATTTTCTTTATTCAAAATATAAGGAAGCATTTTCCCATCCCATTGAACAACAGCACCCTCTAAATCAGATTTTAAAATCTGCTTTTGATGAGATCAATTCTTTGTTATCGAAATTCTTGTCTTCGGAGTCTTATTGCACATCAAGGGTCCTGCACCAGAAATATATTATGTATTAGTCTTGAACCACTGCTACGTTATATTAGTATGTAAATCATAACGATAATATAGGAGCTAGAGGAGGCATAACCCCTCCCCACCCATACATATGGTCACCCATGTGCATTCTAAAAGTAAATAAGGATAACAGATAACAAAAATAGCCTTGTAATAAAAAGAATTTGAGAGATTGTCTTAGATGTGTGCTTCAACTGAAATACAAATCAAGATCTTTCTTCTGAAGCACAGATATGCATACGAAATAAATAAAATTATTTCACGAATTGTAGTTTAAGTTATGAAAATTCTTGATTTATTTTTTTTTTGTTTTGTTTTTTTATGCAAAAAATACAAAAAACGTTCAAAATTAATTAAAATACTTAATTTGACTTTTTTCACTAATTTAACAAAATGCAGATTTTAGTGGTACGATTCACAAACTGACCTTAAAAACACTGAATGTCATTAAATATTGGCTTTGTTGAGAGTAAAAGTTCAAAGCAACAACATTTTTTATGAAATAAAACAAGAACCAGGTTTGTAGAACAAATAGTTTATACTAAATGAAGGACAAACCAGATATTTTCGGCAAAAATCGTAATTTTTCAAGAATTCTACCTCGATGCGGCAGGGGTTAATATTATGCAATTGATCTAAAACTTTACCAATCTCATTTTCTAGTCAATTGTTAACTTTGGAGGGGGGGGGTGCCCCGAAAAATAACATAAAAAAAGTTTTCCCCCATAAAACTTGTGACCACCTTATTACACATATTGTTTAACAATGATAGACAAGTACACTCGTTGGATTGAGGGGTGTCCAATCTCTGATATAACAGCTGCGATTGCCGCTAGGAATTTTTACACACACTGGATAGCCAGCCCTTTTTGGTGTTCCCAGTAGGGTTACTTTCGATCAGGGAAGGCAGATTGAGTTTCGCCTATTTCATTCGTTTAAGCAGCTGTTGGGAAGGTGCTAAACACATTCACACCACTGCCTATCACCCCCAGTCAAATGGTTTGTTTAGAACTGGCACAGAATCTGGAAAGCTTTAAAGCTTCTCTTATGGATCCTCGTTTCGCCGATCGTTGAACGGACGTCCTGCCTACTGCATTACTTGGTTTATGTGCCACGTTCCGAGGGAAAATCAAAGCTTCTACTGCAGAATTAGTATACGGCATTCCCTTAAGATTGCCAGGAGAATTTTTTACACCCACCAAAGTTGACGTCAACTCTGCAGACATTTTCCGTCTTCTCAAAGATAATACGATTGCCCTTTCGCCGTCACAGACAAGCAATCAAGGTACTCGGGATCGGATTTTCATCCCGCAAAATTTAAACAAATGCAATATGTTTTCGTACGTCACGATGCGGTGCAATCTTCAATGAAGCCACCTTATAATGGAACGTACCCCGTTTTTGACCGCTCGTACAAGGTGTTTATGATTCGGAAAAATAAGAAAGATGCTTTCGTCACAATGGACAGTCTGAAACAAGCCTACATTCAGCCAGCAGAAGTCCGCTATGCCCGAACAAGAATCAGGCACAAATGCTTTGCCTATCTCTGCAACAACACCTGTACGAAGCACTTGATCTGGGCGCCGTGTCCATTTCAAGTACACCTGATAGATTTTGAAAAGTAGCGTTTCCACTAGGAAGAGTATACTGCGGTGGCTAGGGGCTGGATAAATTCGCAGCACTACCGCAAATCGTAAAATTGTCGCCGATCGCAACGCAGGAATGCAACTGAATTGAAGAACAATTATGGATTTAAAGACCGGCTGGATGTGGAACAACTCACCTATAACTAACACGTACTGTTTTTAACCGCGGACGAAGAGCAGTCTGTTTCGCGGGTATTTCGGTTGCTAATGGCATGTTTTAGAGTTCAACTTTTTAATTTAACAACTTTTTAATTAGTTTTAATTAATAAACGTTACTTTTCTTTTAACAATGTGTGCTCTTTAGATTTACTAGCTTTTTACTACTGCATTTGCATTTTGATTCTCATCAAGTTAAAGTGGAATGCTGGTGACATAATTTCAGTCGTACACTAGATTCTGTATAATATTAAATATGATGTATATCTATGTTAAAATTACATTATTTAAAAGAAAAGGCAAAAATTGGTAAAATCGACCAAGACGGTAAGCGCCATATGTAAACACGGCGGCAGTCGCTCGGGCTTGCAACCGCCAAGCTCCAGCAACTGCCGCCAACCATTTTCATGGTCAAAGCAAATTCAACTAACTTCAACACATTAAAATTGCACGTAAATTACACCAACAAGAAAAGATAAAAACACCAAATGTATTACAAAATAATTCAAAAGTCTTCAACCACCAGTCCATATTTAACCTAAAAAACGTCTGCAAATCCAGCAAAATCTAATTTAAAATGAGGAAACAGTCGTCCGTTTTTCACCTAAAAAAACTACAGCGGATTAAGCAACCTAGTTGTACAGCTAATGTAAACTAGGCAAACACTGGCCGGTTTTTAACTCAAAAAAACTACGGTGGATTAAGCAACCTAATTGTACAGCCAATGTAAACTAGGCAAACACTGGCCCATTTTTAACTCATATATATATATATATATATATATATATATATATATGAGTTAATTTGCTGGATTATATATATATATATATATATATATATATATATATATATCAGTCGATTAAACAACTTAGCTATACACCTCATATAAAGTCAGTGTGATCAGAATAAAAGGTAAATAGCACTAACAAAAACATAAAAACATCAAATATCAATTTAAAATTCACATTTGGAACCTTAAAGAACGCAAAGGTTCATTAAAAAAAAAAAGCTCTTACCTTTATTTTTTTCATTAACAGCCTAGAAATGACCTTTGCGCTCTCCTTCACCACCAGCTTGGCGTAAAACCAACACCCTTTCTTTTATTTAGTTTTATATTCACGCCACATATCTAACAAACACATACACACTTCCTTTTCATGCAAAAACATAATTCCTTTCCATCCATAAGATCAATTTTAAATTACAGACATTCTACCAAACTGGTGATAACGAAATACTTTCATACACGTGTCTCTAGGGTTAACAGTCAAAACATCCCTCGAGAGCACTTCACTGGCGCTTTGCATCGCCCGAGGATTGCGCCACAATCATAAACAAGAAACGTAAACACAGAAGTGTAAATAAACAATGCAGTACCGTCGTCTCCATATAGTCCCAAAAATTGTATTTTTAACGAGAGTCATAAAAAAATCAATGAGAAGATTAAAAACGTAAAACAGTAAAAATGAAAGTTTATGGGAAACAAAATAGGGATAAACGCGAGACGGAAAATAGGCATCGGGCAAAATTGCCTAAAAGCTTTGTCTCGACTCGCAAAATCCCTATATCGTAATATTAAACAATAATGTATCGTCTTGCAAAAAAAAAAAAAAAAAAAAAACTGTAAATCTCTGTCTCGTCTCGCATACATCCGAAAAACTGAAATTATGTATATTTAGTACTATTCCGTGAACGTGTGAGATAATGTATGGAAATGTGCAATTTTCAAGCAGGGCAAACTCGCTCTGTTCCGTAAATTAGTTACTTGGTGAGCCTAGATGCATTTCTTTTTATATCTGTAATTGTTTTGAAACGAGCATAATAGGTTAAACGGGTAATTGAATGAGATTTTTGAATTTTTTTCAGGTTTCACCCCTCCGGAGATATCCATCGTCAAATTTTAAAAGATAAAATCTAATTTTTTTAAAAAGCTGAATATTTTTTCTAGGAAGCCTTAGGACACTTCCAGCCAGCTATTTCAATGAACAAGACATATTACGCTTTATGTTAATTAAATGGTTGGTCAAAAGTCACGAAGAGTTTAAACTGTGAATAACGTTTTATTTATCGTTACTTACCAGTTATATTTCACAGACTAAAAGACCAAGGATGGGAGGTAAGTTTCCATCATTATACGTTTCATCACAGAAACTCAAAAGGATGCTCATTCTCAAAAGAAGGAAGAAAAGGATAATTAAACACCAAACAAATTATCACGAATTCTACATTCAATACATAAAGTGTAAACTGGGTTCTGTCCTTGGTTTTCAAGTTTGTGAAATATCAGTGGAAACTAATGATAAATAAAAAAGTTAAAAGTTATTATGTTATATCCCTTTTGTAACTTTTGTCTCACCTTATATATATATATATATATATGTAAAAGGTGGGACAAAAGACGTGTGTGTATATATATACACATCTTGAAATATAAAATCTAATTTTTTAGAGACAGAAAATTTTTATTTTATGTTGAAATAAATTTAATTTGAGCCGCAGAGCTAAACATTGTGTTTAAAAATGTACATAACTGTTAGTAAAATTGAAAAATACTGCCGATAAACTTTGAAATCACGTAACTCAAGACATACACCGTGGAATAATCGAAGTAGATCTAAAATGTGTTTTCAAAATGCTAACAGTATCTTTAAAGATTTTATTATGTTGAGAACTCAGCTTACAATCAATCAGAAAACTACAGTTGTTTAATCAGCGATACAGCCACCCCTTCCTTGTAAGATTTCGTACTCGTAAGACATAGAATTTCCACTGTAGTTCGCAAGTTACTTCTAACCTAAAGGTTATATCTCTTGGAGAATCTTCGATCAATTCCCAAAAATAACTCGTTTCCGATCCAATTCATTTAAATTAAATGTATGTTTACCGGCTTGAGAGCAACACAGCGAATAGATCTTAAACAGCTCTGTATCTTGCTTGAATTTATAAATATTGAATGAAGTTAGAGTTTGACATTTTGGGGTGTTCTTTTATAGGCAGAATGAAATTATATGTACTAAATATCGTAAGATTTATAGATTAATCATTTATAGAATGAAATATTAGGACATAGTTAATCACATGCCATTCTATTGCAAATTTCGCAAATAACGCTCTTGTCATTCTTTTTTTAGTTCTAAATCATATCTAGGAAAATGTGAAGCCTTTTTGGGAACCATGTTTTAACAGTTAAAGTTAATGTTTTAACATTAAAGAATAAGGAGGGTCGAACAGAACTATATATCCGGTAATATCCGATTCTCAATCGCTCACTACTTTAAAAAAGCCAACAGTACTCAAAATAACATTAAGGTTTATTTCATTAAATTTTGCGAATTAAATGTCTGTTTAAAATAAACACTTCTTTTATGAATAAACATACATCAGGTATACAAAAATTGTTGAAAATTTTCGTTTCGTATGTTCAAAAACGAGCATTATTCTTTTTCTTTGCTTTTCTCGGCTCATTTAAATACGGCTAATTAAAATTAAAAAGCGAACTACAAAAATTTAAAAACTATAGTTTTCTCAGTATTTCCCCCCAAAATTTTCCTGATTCGCTCATCACTCTCAAAATTCAGAAAATTTCATTAAGTCAAAATCGAACATGATTATGACTAATTAGCAATTTATCAATTCTGGATTATGAGGTTTATTTAGTGTGTACATGGTGGTTATAATTAAACTTCTATAAACAACATTCTACGATGTTAAAAGTTTAGTTCATAGTTCACCAAAACTCCGGTGCGAATTTAGTTGTTACCAAGATTTTGAAAAATAGGATCCCAAGATTCACCATTTTAGCGGTGCTTCCTCAAGTAGGATAGTCAGAGGTAAAGGTCCGCAAGATCCAAACATCCGAATGCGTTTTTATATTTTATTTAGAAATCTAAATTGGCCATACTGATTTTCTCACGAGTTCCCTAGACGGCACAGGTTTTGCGAACAAAGAATCACGCATGTATACTATAGTCAGTTTTCATATGAAGTTAGCATAGTTTTCACTATGAAGTAAATTACTCTTATGCGTAATTTGTAGTTGAATATGCAATATAAAGTTTAAAAAGACAAATCTCTTTATTAAAAAACAGATTTGTATAATCAAGCTTGCACCAAAAAATGACATCACTTTTTTCTTTTTTCTTTTGTAAAAAGGTGAAAATGTTTCTAATACATAAATCTATTTATAGAAAATATTGACTCTACTACTTTAAAAAAAAATACTTTAAGCAACAATTTCAAAAATTAAATTGGCATTGTTTAGCTGAAAACATGTACTCTTCAAAATTCCAGAGTTTTTCATGCTTCATGATATCAGTATGATGATTTTCCATGGAAGTATATATATATAGAATCGAAGTTTTATGAATATGCTACGAACCTCCCTTTTGCAAAACACTGTTCTGGACCTAGAATAATAGGATACCTGGAATAAAATAAAAATGTCATTAGCAACGAAATCAACTTTAAAAAAAAGTATGCACAGCTAATATTTTGCAAGTAGAGTATAAAAGGGGGCGTCTTTTTTACATTAGCAGGGGACACCACTTACCCTAGGGTCGCTCCTGTTTGTAACCACCTTAATTTTAAATTCCATTCAGAATCTGAGAGATTTCAGTGCTAAGGATGCCAGTGTGGAACAGGATTCTCTCCGAACAAGATTTATTAAGATGGTGAACCAACTGGTCGCCGGAGGCGGCTAATAACAAATAAAAAACTTTTATTTTATTCCTTTTTCTTTTTATCAACATGCTGATTTCAAAAATCCGATTAAAACTAAAGGTTTACCAATGAACTTGTGTTGCGCTTTAAAACATAGATTACTCTTTAAAACAAAAATCACTACCTACAAAATCGAATGTATTTACTTAATTAAAATTACACCGTGTGATTCAAAACAAATGTTACAGTGATTATCTGAAATCGTAGTAATCGAAACATACTTTCAACTAGATAAGTTTGTTACATTTAGACATGGTAATATTTTTTCAAGAAGCTGTATATATATTACAACAAAATTTAATCTTTATACCGTCCCACACTTCCTGTCATCAATATTTGATAAAATGTTGCTCTGTCTCTAAGAAAGTAAATAACATTTATATCATTATACATTACACTAAATTTGTACACCTCTACTCTAAATCTTTATTCAGATCTTTAAACAGCTTCAGTAACTGAAGCTAAGGAGAGTGGCTATTCGTACGTAAGTTATTCGGCTCGTTCTATAGTGTATATTTAAATTTTTAAACAAACAAAATGTACTTATGATGTCAGAGAAAAATGTAAGGAATACATTTACTGAACCGACGGACCAACAAATTTTGTATTCTGCAAGTCTGTTTAGGTCTGTTTTTTCTTTATGTGTGTACGTGGTCTCGGAACTGCGGACCACTATTAATTTTGAGCCCTGGTTATCGAGATCTAAATAAAATCAAATTTCATCCAAATCATCAATTTTTTAAAACCTGCATTAAAACATTTTTATTTCAACTTCTTAAAATCAGTTTCAATTTTTGCCTTTATGCTGTTTAGAAACGTTTCGGGGTTGCTTGGTTTATAATAAAAACATGTTTTAATAATTATTATCAAGATCATGCTTTAAATATTTTTCTTTAATGAAAAAAATTAGAAAATGAAAACGAAACAATGTTCTGAATAGCGTGTAGACTTATGACACCGCCGGTCCGGATAGCAACGGCCGAAGCTTCCGATGCTTTCCGCCGTTGAAACACAGAAAAATTATAATTTTTATTTCAACAATAGAAGATAAAGATTTCTTAAAAGCTGGAATTCCCTCCCCCAGCTCCTTTAGAAATAGAAAAAAGTCTCGTTTGTTAGATGAATACGAGCAATAAAAAACAGTACGGTATGTACAACATTGTATGCAACACAGACATATATGACAGCATCGCCAAAAAACTTAATATTGTGGTCAAAAACACTTAACAATCAAATAACTTACTTGATATACTAATATAAAAAGCGCACTTACTTACATGAAGATGATTGTTATCCTCCCCAGCCTGTCTTTTCTAAGATGACGACCACAGAAAAGCGCATGCGCGCCGCCCGGTGAATTTTCACCGAAAATTTAAATTTTTCGGTGCGAGAGCGGTGTTTAACATTCTCAAACATTTTCGGTAAAACCGAAATTGCGATTAAACGTAAATGACATTACATGTAAATCTCCGTTTTTACCAGTTATCCTGTGAAACGTTGAACTTAGATTTATAAAAGTGTTTAGCTGAAATAGGTGAGCAGATTGTCCCTACCTTGGGATAGATTGTACACGAGATGCACGCAAAGTAGTTTTTCAAAAGTTTGTTTCAAATAATATCCACTAGGTGCCGCTTTGCATGGAAATTCAGCTTTAAAAAAATGGCTCAAATTAGCTAATAAATGAAATTGGCAATATAATTCTGGTTAATTATTCCCATTGTTAAATTTCCTGTTTTGCATGCAAAAGCCATCAAATGGACATTTTCTTTTTTTCGAAATCCCTTGAGTGCATCTCATGTATAGTCAATATACCAGATTTGGTTACAATACATTCACCCGTTTTAGCTGTAAAACATTGTTATAGGGAAAGTTTCATAATAACAACCGTGTAGAAACAGTAGCCGAGAAAAAACACTAGTAACTTAGAACTAAAATTCATGCCGCTTTAAAGCTTAGATGTTCAACTTTAATTCCACCGTCAAAGATTGACGGAGTTAAAACATTTTCACATTTAACAGGTCTACTCAAAAGTAAATTGAATTGAACATCAAACTGTAATTTTTTACACTTCATGAATGATTAAAAATGAATAATTCTCAGTTCATATTCGATGCATGTGTAAATGTGATAACTTTAAGGAGTTGATTTCTGCCAATGAAATTTTATTATCACTTATTGCTCGCTGCTGTTTACAAATTAATCTTGTAAATATATTAAAATCACATCTGTCGAAAATATTCGCTTTAATGCTAATGATATTTGTCAATGTTCATTATCTATAAAAATGATATAGGTATGCGGACGGGATGCATTGATTATTGTTTTTGTAAATAAAACCGTTTTCACGATACATCTTAAGAAATCCTCCAAAACTTAATGTAATCAGTCTAATTGATGTTTCGGAAATTTAAACTCAAAGGATAAAGGTAGCATTAGATTTCTCTCTTTAGTAAAATTATTAAATAGAAATTTTTCACGTCGCAGAATGTATTTATAGTACGTATTGCCCTCAAATTTAGTTCTGAGGTATTAAAATATTTTTTGCACAATAAGAATTTTCAAAGTTTAGTACTGCACATCACAGAAAAGGAGTATTTCAATACAATTCAGATTTCAGAAAATTTCAGTGTAAGTCAGAGTCAGAGAAAAATGTTTAAAATAAAAATAGTTCAAAATTAAGGTTTCGGAAAATTCCCGTGACTTGTGCATATGGAAAAAATGTATTAAATCAAACTGGTGTCTAAAATTAAGGTTACAAACACAAAATCTCTGATACAGGAAGAAACATTCGGTTTACTGTAACAAAATTTAGCGAATTATCATAAGGTCCCACAGTAGGCTCCGTTCCCACAAGAACACGGAAAGTGAAGAAGCACTGGATTGGGCAGAGCTTGAGCGGGTGAAAACTTCTGTAGGCTGGGCTGCTGTGGAATCGTGTACGCTAATGGGACACGTGCACCTCTCGTAAAATCTATTCGTGGCTCCAATGTCCTCTATGTTTAAAACGATACCTCTGCCAGTGCCGATTTCAATTGTTAGGTCTCTTATCTAGAATTGGTTCAATGTTAGGAGACCAATGCTGGTCTGCTTAATAGACGCCCCATAGTGAAATAATCAACATCAGCGGTCAAACTTCCAGTAGGCCATTAGAAAGAAAGAAAATATTATCATAGGAGAAAACATATAGCAAGCTTAACTATCTTTAAAAAAGTGAGTTGTTCGTTAATATATAAAATATATCAAAAACGGTCAAATTTTGATTCATCATATCTCTGGAAAAGTTTATTTTATTTAGAATATGGCCATCGTGCACTGCTATACAGGCCTCACAACAAGCATTTATACTATTAAAGGCAGCGAAAAACACTTCCGGCAATAAATCCCTTTGTTTCAAAAGCGGGGCTTTTAACATCTGTTTAATCATGTAAGGGCATAAACGTCAAGCAATGGATTTCCTAGACCATCCAAAACATATTCTATATATGTTCCACAGGGATCAATGTAAAACGTGAATCTACATGGATCCCTGCGAGATCCGGAGACTTCGTAGGCCAGTTCATGCAGCAAATATTCTCTGATGCAAGAAGATCATCAACAATGTGAGCTCTGTGTGGCCTCATATTATCGTCCATAAAAAAGAAGTCCAAGCATGCAGGATGCCAAAAAAACTTCATTTTATCTTCAAAGACCTCATTTCCATAGTTGCTGTGCGGGGACACTACCCAAATAAAAGTCAGGCAGTGATATACGACTCCTCCACAGGATGCGCTCTAAAAAGGATTCCTTTGCCACCAGGTCAATTTTCCTTGCGTTGTGGGAATGATACAGAGCTTCTCGTTCTCTGCAAATTAAGACTCGCCGAGAATAACTTTTTGTGCTGAATCTTGACGCACCAGAAAAGAATAAGGTCCCTACTCTAAGTGTATCCAAGAATGGCGTGATCGGTTTCACGACAAACGGGCTCTCGTGCACCTTGCGTTCAAAGAGGGACATGCCACTGGACGTCTGTATATTCTGAAAATTCTTTTTCCACACCTAGCAACTAGGTCACTAGAAAGCTCTGTAGTCGTAGTCTTCCTACGTCCTCGTGCACTTAATGCCAATTAGAGAGCCTCTGCAGTTTTCGTCGCTCTTCGGCGTCTTTGGCTGGACTTCTTAAAGATGGTACCACTTGTTTTGACTTTATTCTAGATTTTGGGTAAGACTTTGGAAGACACTTGTAGCTATTATGCCAGCTCCCCTTGTGACTACCCCATTTCAACTCTATTAACGGCTCTCGATCTCGCTGAAACATCTAAACGATTACGAGAACTCATTGTCAACTTGAGCTATTGTCAACGAGAACTAACAGTCAAACTTGTGGGTTTTAACGCAATATTAACAACAACAAAGCCAAAAATTCTACATACTTAATCAGTCATATTCAGCGTTATGCTTCCAAACTAAAGCTTAACACAATTTATTCCAAATTGGAGGATATCATTGTGCTATCCTTACTCAAAATTAGAAATTTTATCAATTTTAGTGGAGGCAGTTTTGAATTATTCACGCACCGGTAACCTTGATTTTCGGCCCCAATGTATTTATGAAACATACATATAATTAAATACACTAACAGGCTTTTTAAGTTACTATACTTGCTCAATTCGGAAAGCACCTCGAAATGTAAAGCTATAATAAATAACCTGAAACTATTCCTATCTCAGCAATGCACTTCTTAAACTTTGTTATCGATAGCTAAAGCTAGCTGGCAACGAAAGCGATCTAATGTCACCTGGGGGCAGTGGCGGATCCACAGGGGGGAGGCTCTGGGGGCTCGAGCCCCCCTGTATATACAGTCGACTCTTTGTTTAACGGCGATCTCTTTCCAAAGACGATATTTCAAAGTCCCAGCAACACCAACGTAAAAAATTTCTATTCAAAGTCGTTTCTGTTTAACAACGATTTTTCTTTTTCATCTTACGCTACAGGAACAGGGGAAAATTTTTTTAAGAGTGGGAAAAAAGTGTCGGGGAATGTCAAAAGTGCAATTCGCAAGACAATCTCAACTACCTGAGTGTATTCTCAAAGGTATTTTAGAAGCAAAGAGAAAATTCTTGCAGCATCACAAAAATTTAGTTCGGTATCCAAATCCAAACGACCGAAAAGTCAGTGTGCCCAATAGGAAGAGTTTGCCAAGGCACTTATGCATGCAAATGGTTGCATGAAGCAAGAGCATCCAACATTCTAATTTCTGGGCCCCACCATGGCCGAGTGGATAAGACACTCGACATGATAGACGATGGAAGTGTGAAGGTCCTGCGTTTGGGCCTACCGCGCGGCTGTCGATCTAACTATCTGGAGTTTTTTCCAGATGGTTTTCTCCAGATTTAACGTGAATACGCGTTAGAGCCTCTGAAAAAATCCTCCAACCAAGGCAAGCGCCCCAGAATGCAGGCGCCCCAGGACGATTTTTTACATTTTCACGGTTCCTTGAAAGTCGTTAAACAGAGAACCAACTATATATATATATATATATATATATATATATATATATATATATATCAGGGGTGTAGCCAGAAATTTTTTATGGGGGGGGGGGTTACGACTACTACAACTCTAGGGATGGACGCGAGACGAAAGTAAGAGTCTCGCGTCTCGCAAAATAGCCTAAAAGCTTTGTCTCGTCTCCCAAAAATCCCTATATCGTAATGTTAAAAATGTGTTGTCTCGTCTCGCAAAAAAGTCGTCTCGCGTCCATCCCTATACAACTCATATATATGTATACGTGTGTGTGATAATGTAGTGAAGAATATATATTTTGCATGGCAAAAAATTCCTCATTGGGAGGGGGGCTATGACCCCCCTAAACCCCCGCCCTTGGCTACGCCCCTGATATATATATATATATATATATATATATACATATATATATACACATACCAAGAATATTTTCACCTGTGGCGGCACGAGATCACCTCCCCGCACACAACACCCGGCAATTGAAGGCCGGTCGAATAGGGACCTTTTGGACAAGCCGGATTGCGCCTCATTCTACCTTCCATAAGTCCCTGGGTTCAAACCCAGCTCTCGCCCCACGCTCTCTCCCTTCACACCAATACTTATTGAATCCTTGTGAACTAAACATAATTTCTCTAGTTACAAAAACGATAGAGCTTTTATTTTTAAACAGAAGGAGGGGCAAATTTTATTGACTCGCTATCGCCACAGTGGCTGGAGCACACTTCCCAGTTTTATTTGTACAGTGGAACCTGTCTAATGGGATTACCCTCGGGATGAACAAAACTGGTCACCTTATAAAGACGGTCACCTTATAAAGGTGGCAAAGTGTGATGTTGTAAAGTGAAATTGCATTAAAGTTGTCACTATAGACAGACGATCTCTTTACCAAGGTGGTCACTTTAGCAGGTTCCACCGTATTTGAATGGACGACGGCACACTGATACGGAGAAAAAAAATATTCCGTTGCTCTCTCCATTTTATAGGGGACGGAATTTGCGGTATAGTGTAAAAATCTTTTATAGGTAAACCCCGACTTGCCATTAAAAAATCGTAAAATTTGCGACGAAAATGCCCTCTTACCCACTGCAGTCATGTTAGATGCAGCGGCAATCAGCCTCGGCCTTAAGTGATGCTGAAGCATAGACGAACAATCCAACCCTCCGCAATTTGTACAGCCTTCATTCTTTCAACTGCTCTCATAAGTTGTCCACACCACCCAGACGTATGGGTACAAATCCTTATTATAAAAGTAAAGCATATTCTAAGACATCAGACAAAGCGAGTACCTGGCAATGTATAGCTGATCTCGTTTTAAAAAAGAAAGCTCAAATTGTAAATAAAAGGTAATAGTGATAATAGTTGTAAATAGCAATTGAGGTTAGTTTACTACAGTCCTCACAAAAAAGGATGCGAATTACTTAATCTGGAAAACTTATTGCAATCCTAAAATGCAAAAATATATGCTTTGAACACTGTATATTGCACGGTGGCTGTGAAATGGGTTCAATAATGCATTCAGCAATTATACTCTGTACACACTAAAATGTTAATAGGTAGGGCCCGCGAACAACAACATGAATAAAGGTCGTTGCTGATTAGCCACGTCTTGTCGTCACTACAGGGGTTAAGGCGGCATTTTTCTGGCGAAATTTACGACTTTTAATGACCAGTCGGGATCTACCAACAAAAGATTAATGTGTTAAACTGAAAACCCTGTCCCCCTCACACAATGAAGAGAGCAATGGAACATCTTTTTCCCGTGTCAGTCCCGTCGTCCATTGAAACGCATAAAACACGCGGCTTATGACTATGGGCATCGGCCTTAACTTGATCGGTATAGGGCGCACGATAGCTCTGCCCCCCCCCTCCGAGTTATCTTTCGACGGTTCTTGCAGCAGACAACATACTTATTTAGTTGTGATATACCATGTCTAATTATACATTGTGAGAAAAAGTATTCCGAAATGAATGTATCATCCTAATGAAAAACGGAGCCCCCCCAGATGGTCTCTCTGGATCCGCCCCTGCCTGGGGGTAAGTTATAATTCTTTTATTTTTCTATTGTTTTCAAATGTTTAATTATCGTACATGACACTCGTTCTCTTTCTGACACCTGCGAGCTTGGACTAATGAAATGTCTCGGAGTCACTTCCGCTCGTAATCAAATAATACCCACAAAGCTGATTTAAGCAATTTTGAATGCAAGATGTTCGTTGCTCAATCTGCCTGCAGTTCCAGTTCGAGTTAAGATCCCTTAAACGTACAAAAATATCGTCGCATTACGCATGTAACAGACGACTGCAGATAATTCGACTATAGTATTTTACTTAATGCTAAGTCCTTTTGCTGTGGGTGCTTACTTCTCGGTGTATTCGCTTGTGATAATTTTATTTTATATCCGAATACCAAATGCATCTTTTTCATATTCAGAGTTGTGAAATAAATTCAACCTGAATATGGAGGGGATGCTTTCGGTAAAAATTTTGATTTAATGGACATAGTTTCCTACGATCGGATTATAAAAATCTCGTAGCTGTTGTAAAAAAAAATGAAATTATGATGTCTCCAGTCAAAGTGAGTAAGTACTATTTTACCGTTTTCATGTAAATAAATTTGGTTGCTGTTTTAATTATATCTCACAGCAAGTTTAACTATGATTGCATTTCTGTATTCTGACTGTACTGTGAATTCGTTTTATAACTAGAGACTATAGTGAAATTATATTCGATTTATTTAAAAAAATATTTTTTGTATTGTTTATTAAGATATATGTAATGCATTTGCCTTGATTTAAAATTTATTTTCTTGGGCTAATAATCATACATTACAGCTCTGATAATAAAAAATGAAGAAAACGAATAATTCAAACATATTTTTATCTGTGCACTATTTATAACATTATATGTACATATATGTACACTTCTTTAAAACAACTGGTGTTTTAGCACCACACCACTTCCACCCCCCCCCCCGCATAAAAAAATTATTATTATTGAAGCTGGTGGTGCAGTTACAGAAAGTTAATTCTATATTTTAATAACTAAGAATGCGTAAACACACATCTGTGTATAGAAAAGTTGGGCCAGGACAGCTCTTTCTCACGTGTAAAATAATTACATGAATAAAGTGCTTCAGCTTCTATTGGAATATATTACAATGTATTTGAATGAATAAAGCGTCTGTTTCAAAAATGACTATTTTTTAGTGTATAAAAACTATATTCTAGGATAAATAAATTATTTTTTGGAAGTATGTAGGTTCCCGATTTTGTCAAGATCTTCATAAGATAATTCATAATCTTCATAAGATAATTCAAGATCTCATAACTAGGGAACTGGAAATTTTGGTTTTAAGAAGTAGAATTTCCAGTTCCCTTCCACTGAGAGACAGATCTGAGGATTACAATTTATAGATACCTTGATTGGAATATTTAGTTTCCTAAAACAGAGCACTTTGTTTTGACTGCTAATTTATGGACACCTGTTTTAAAACTTCTCTCTGGTTAGATAACCTAGAATTTCCATTTCCCCTCCACTGAGAGACAGATCTGATAATTATAATTTATTGATCTATTTCATTAAAATATTTAGTTTTGTAACTAAAAATCGCCAGTTCTCTGCCACCGAAAGATTTAAAATCTAGGGCCCGAAGGCAATTTTTTATTTACCTCAAATTAAATTACAAAATACTGTCATCGGAAATGGGAAATTTACATATTTTTGCGTATTACTACTCCATATAACGTACAAAGGGATTTTACTTATACATAACATCTGTATAAAAAATCAGTTTACTAAGAACATTCATGAAATAATTTAAACTTTGTAAAATAACACGCATAAAAGGTACATATGAAATTGTGTGTACATTTCCGCCAAAAATTTTCAAGGTTCTTCAGCAGAAGTCCTCAAACAGTGTTGCAGAACAGTAGTGATCCCCCAGTTTGATTTAGAGTGTTTTTTGTTCTTTCCATGTTTAAAATGATACACAATAGTTTTAATCTAAATACTCATCTATTATTTAACTATACAGAATGGCAAAAGCCCAAAAGCAAAAACGATCCTAATGAAAATTAATATAAAATACATACCAATCAAACTCTGGACTATCCCATAAAAAATGTATTTCCTTTAAAATTTGCTTAGTTTTCCACAATCAAAAGTAATCAGTAACTTCCTATCTGAAATTCCTTTTTCATGTGACTCTATCACATCAATGTGCTGTTCCAACAGTAAAATCAATCATTTCTTAGCCATGCCTCTTTTCTAAACTAGAAGATTTATACCTGATGTGTACATGTACTTGTGCCAGATGTCTATTTGCAGTAGAGTGACTGGTTCGGAAAATGTTATTTGTTTACTTCATTTCCAAAAAAATGCAAGAGAATTTTCAGGCAGGGAACCAGGACCGGTCGCTTATAAAGGGATGTGTGGTCTCTTCTAGAGGACCTTTTAATATTAAGTAAATAGGATAAAATCGGTGGTTTTATCGGGGTATTTTTATGTGTCTTTGGAAGAGGTGGTTGCTCATAGAAGTGACACAGTAATATTTTTTCACTAAACAGATTCATGAAAGATATTTTCAAGTTCAGACATTTACATAACTAATCACACAGCACTACTCTACTGTATCCTGTTTATTTTACTTAATAATATGAATTTTCTGTTTATGAAAATGTTAGTTTTGAAATATACACCAGAGGCGGCTTTACTATCCATCATGAAATTGCAGCCTGTTTCTGCATACTCTCTGGCATACTCACTGAAAATAATAAACAGGTCCTGCCCAATGACATAATGCCTTTTTAATTTTACGCATTTTACAGATTGTGTACGTTATTAAAAAAAACCATATATACAAAAACAGGCGTTCAAATGCAGTGTTCAATAACTATAAAATAATTTCTAACTTTTTATTCCACTCGGTTTTCTTCACAATAACCTAGGGAGAAAAACAATGAATTGACACATAGGCAGAGCTTAAGTAAACTTACATGGGACCAAGGGCAGACATTTGTCGAGGCACCTAATGTACAGGGTGGCCATAATTAAACTGCAAGAGTTCAAGGGTTGCTGGAGAGAAAACTACCGAGAATATTCCAGTGAAATTTGATATCTACACGTTTCAGAACATGCGCAAGTCAAATATGCGAAAATAAAAAATCGTCATTTTCACCCGATAGATGGCTCTGTACCGTATTTCAAAGCTCACCGGTGGCATAGACAACTTCCAAAACCGATAGACTGAGCATAGTGTCATTCTAAGAGGCATATAAGCTATATAAAACATCATTTACAGTTTATCAAAATTCCATACAATTCACTTCAGTAATTAAATTTTTACAGTAACATGTAATCAAAAATTAACGTAAATTAAGATCACAAATTAAACAATTCATAAAGACGCTTTGGAAAACAATTAAACCATTATTTATTCTCATTGACACTCATTGGACCTCTTCTTAGTCGTCTCATACGCCGGTATTCTTTCAGAGTAACTGAATAATCGCTACCATTCTGATAGAATATCTTCACTAACAATGCACATTCCTTCTTATTCAGAGTCATGATTGACCATTACTCAATGTGGTCTTGTTTTTATACTGTTCGATGGGCTTAAAATTTGCATATATGACGTCCATAAGCATTGTGAAACACGATATAGCGCCATCTATCGGGTGAAAATGGCAATTTTTTTATTGCATATTTGACTTGCGCATGTTCTGAAACGTGTAGATACCAAGTTTCAGTGGAATATTCCTGGTAGTTTTCTCTCCAGCACCCCTTGAACACCTCAGTTTAATTATGGCCACCCTGTACATATTTTTTGAGGAGGTGTTATATTAATAGGTATTTGAGTGTAAGGCAAATTTCATTATAAATAGTTTTTCATAAAAGCTGCATATTGCAATTTGAAATATTAGCTACTAATATTAGAGTTCTTTTATTTAGAAAACTTATTAGTTATTCATGTATGAAAAGTTAAAAAAAAATTGGCTTACACTCAAATAGTTTTTTGAGGGGGTATATATACAATGCATATAAGATAGTTTTAATTCAAAGGTATTGCAATTTAACTCCCCTACACCCTTCTTTCGCATGTGTGCACACACATATGCATTAGTCTACTATATATATATATATATATATATATATATATATATATATATATATATATATATATATATATATATATATATATATATATATATATATGTATATATATATATATATATATATATATATATGTATATATATATATATATATTTATATATATATATGTAATTTTAAAAGTCACAAGTTGCAATTAGGCTCAGAATAAAGAGTACATTATGAAGGAGCTTTAATGGTGTCTAATAGGCCAATGGGTTGAGGTTAACTATTCCTGAACACTCCTTAGAAACCCCTTAGCTCCCTCTAGAAAAAATAGATTTTCTTTTGCAAGAATGGAAAATGGAGAATAAAGCAAGAGTAGCTTAACTTTCCTAAAAATCTCCACAAAAATCACCATTTAGTTATACTGTTGATTGGGTCAACATATATCAGCACATTATTAAGAATTAATAAAAATTCACACTAAATGGTTCACTATTCAACAAGATGATCATTTTGGGTGGTACAGAGAGTCTTCCCTCATTTGCGAAATAGTTCAACCATTCACAAGAATAGAAAGCCTCGAACTGCAGTCTTCTTTAAGTTCCTGGCTTTCTACTCTTATAGATGATTTAACTTATTTGAAGCTATAGAAGATAAAGCGCTACATTTTAAAAAAATATGTGTTTTAGATTATGTATACGTGAATTTTAAAGAAATTAAAAATTGTACATACCTTTTTCACAAAATGAAATTTTCAACCTTTTTCTTCACATAGTAAATAAATAAATATATATAAGAACTCGAAATAAGATTTTGACGTTGGCAGGAAAAAATTAAAATTCTGTGTGCTTTTATAAACTGCCAACAAAAACTTTTCAGCACATACATACCAAATGTTAAAATTTCGTATTAACGGTATATTCCAATAGCAGTTTTTTTTTTTTTTACTTGCATCAAAAATTTTGAATAAATAATGCAATGAGGAGTTCAATTTATTTATTTTTTTTAAGATTCACGTTTCTTGAAAACATTCAGCAATTTCATATGTAATCTTAAACTGTATTACTTGAGAAAGAAACACTCAAGTAATACAGTTTCAAATAATGCTAGCTGAACTTGAGATGAGAACTATTGATCATTATGCGTGATTAAGCAACAGAATTTGCCATGGTACCTGCGACTTATTTCGAATTTTATACAAAAATATAAATCTAAAGAGTAACAGACACAAGTAAAACAAATGTAAGACTATACTTTTAAATTCACAATTTTATTTCATTCCCGCATTGAATTTTCAATCATACAAAAAGGATCTTTTTTCCCATGTACTATTTTCCCACGAACGTTTTATTGATTTTTCTGGGTTGAAGTTCTAATTTATACCTGATATTTTCATTCTAAAATAACTGTCTACAATGTCTTTTCATAGATTATTTTCACGTGACGTCACTGAAATTTTTTTAGGCAACTCGGATATTTAGGGATTCAAAGCCACGTTTTCGGCCAATGACCACTCTAAAATGGACGAATGTTTTACCAAAAATAGTTGGTTGCTAAGGTCTGACGTAGGTGAAACAGCTCTATTGATAAACTTCTATTTCCGTGTTCTTCATCGCAGACCACAATATCTTGATATGCTAGATCTAGTTCAGCCTTGTAAGAAAAAGTTGTGTAGAAAAGCTATCGCAGGTACCACCATCAGTTATGACTGCATCTTTTTGCATGTAAGCGTGCCCAAAGCACAACAAGGCTCCATGGTTGCAAGAAATACCGATCATATCAGAAAGCACTGAAACAAATATGAGGAATAATCATAACAAACTCTTACAACATTCACATAGATTTTTTTTTTTTTTTATGAATACAAAAAATACCAACAAAAACATTAAATTCCCTAATTTGGTTAAATTTGTACTTCAGCATACCCTCAATTAAGAGATTCAATTAGCATAAAATTAAAGTCAACACAGTTTATAATTAGCAACTAATTTTCTACTAGTGCGAATCGAACTTTCGATTAATATGGTATTTCAGCTTTTCTAACATAACACCGGTCAACACGATTTTTGGGTCTGACTTCTACATGTTAAATTTTAGTTTCTCCTATGCCAAAATGCCAAAACTAAGGAAAATAATTTTTTTTTATGAAAGTGTGCTTTTGTAGAAGTTAAAGCAATTTTTCAATTTTTTGGCAAAAATCCCTGATTTATATATATATATATATATATATATATTTTACAATTCCACTCTAAAGTATGATCAGAAAAGTTTTTGATGGATATAAGTCTTTTTTATTCAAGATTTGTGATAAACAATAACATATAAATGTAAAATAATAAGAAATTAATGTCTAAAAGTGAATAATTTTCGTATTTCTTTTATGTTCGTTTGAACAAATAATAATACAAACAAATAATAATATTGTGCCGGGGGCTAGGATAGGGGCGTAGAGCAGGGGCGTGAGGAAAGAGACGTAGAACACTCCATGAAACCGACCACTTGACAAAACAACACATTTTAATGACGAGAACAACGGTTACAAAACACAGAAGATACATTTAGAATGAAACACTATACGAGAACATACTGTAGCTGATACGCGCGAACACGCGAGAGGAGAGAGAGATGAACGAACGTTCTCAATGATTTCTTCACCGCCGATAGGGGGAGCGTCGCATGGCGGAAGGATGATATAGGAGGCGCGCTACAATATTACAAATAGGGCAGTAATTTCGTAAGCGGGGGTCGGCTATTTTTGGCGACTTTTTTTGTCGCCAACACCCGCTATTTGGCGCTTTTTTTTGGTCGCCAAATTTTTCACGTGTGAAACACAATTTTACAAAACGATAAAATCCTACAAGACGGTGCGCACTGACAGCAAAGTCAAAGCATTTTAACAGATTAAAATTACACAGATATTCCACTGAAAAAAAAACAATAAAACAAAATACACCGTCCATATTTAACCTAAAAAAATGTCAGCAATTTTCAGTATTTGGCATTTCAAAATGAGCAAACAGTTGACCGTTTTTAACTAAAAAACTTCAGTGGATTAAGCAATCTAGTTTTACAGCTATGTAAACTAGGCAACCAGTGGACCCTTTTTAACTAAACTTCAGTGGACTAAGCAACCTAGTTGTACAGCTACGTAAACTAGGCAAACAGTGGACCGTTTTTAACTAAAAAAACTTAAGTGGATTAAACAATCTAGTTGTACAGCTACGTAAACAGGGCAAACACTGGTCCGTTTTCAACTAAAAAAAACATTGGTGGATTAAACAACCTAGTTGTACACCTCATATGAAGTCAGTGTAGCACTTATGAAAACATAACAACATCAAATATCAATTTAAAATTCACACTGGAAACCTTAAACATTGCAAATATCATTAAAAAAACACTTACCTTTATTTTAATTAACCGCTCAGAAATATCCGTAACACACACCAGCTAATAACGTAACACCAACATTCTTTCTTTTATTTAGCTTTATATTCACACCCTATTTCTAACAAACACACACTTTCTTTTCATACAATAGCATAACATTCACTACATCTTTAAGCAACGGACGACATTTCAAAATAAGAAAAATACACCTTATAGTCCCCGGAACAACTAATCACGTACCACACACAAAAAAAAAAAAAAAAAACTGACGCATCAAACTCAAATTCTGCTTCTTATAAAACTTCGGTTTACCGATTACAGTTAAACTGCCTAAAACAATCACAAAATTCCTTTACCAAACATCCTGCTACCGTTGAATCAATCAACCTAGCGTTTTTTCTTCAAACTACAGCACCAGCCAACAACTCAACTCCATACACAGGTTGCAACAGATGTCTGAAACTATCGCTACCGTAAACAAACTGTCCAATGAACTTCAAATTTGGCGACGCATCGGAACTTGGCGACGAGACCCGCTTACGAAATTTCCCCCCACTACTACAAATAATACTACAAGAAGCAGTACTACAGAGTTACAAATAATAATACAGTTTATTTTCGGAGTGCTGCCATCTTTCATTTATGAAATAAATTAAAATATACTTATCGACGTAAATTAGACAAAAGCAAACTTTAAGAACTAAAAATGGAAAATTAAGTGTTTTTCAATGTCTAGAATCAGAATTTAAGCATGAAAACAGAACCCCCCCCCCAAAAAAAAAATTAAATTTGTTGCCCGGTGAAATTAATGTTTGCTGATGCTTTTGTACTGTTTCTGCATTAAAGAATATTCTCACAGGTTAGCTTATTTCCCCAGATTATTTTTATACGCACATCTTTTCACAATATATCAGTATCCTGATGAAGTATACCGATTAACTGATTTACAATGAAGTGGAGATTTACGTGATGATTGGAGGGGGTCTAGACCCGCTCGAAAATTTCCATTTTTGTTAACAAAATGATTATGATGAAGGTTTTTTGCAAAAAATTCTGGTTTTTTCACAGTTTGGACTATACCTAAATTTAGCAGTCGCCAGTCTCCAAATGCAACCATTTAAAACATTTTAGCAAATGTTATTTTCTGTGGCGATCGCATTGTGGCTATCAAAAATTTTCAGTCTATTCTCAAAAATTTAACATTGTGGGGATATTTTCTCATTATCCCGATTGATTGCGCAATAAATCTTCATAAACATACTATCTTTTACCACGTGCATGGGGCACCATTACAGGCGGACCGTTTCGAGCGCACCTAAAACACTCTAATCCAACCACAATGGTAAGTGGTTTCAATCCGTCCACATAAAGTTTTGTTTGCTCAAACCGTTATTTGTGTGAAATGGCCGGGAATTTTGAAGCTGGACTGATCTAGGACTCCGTAGTCTTAGAGAACAATGATGAACATAGTTGGTCAGCCATTATGAACATTGCTGGTCAGTTCTGCCCAAAGCATGCTTCACTGCACTCGCTTTGAATATTTGGAGTTCTATAGGGTTATGACACTAGCATAAACTCTAAGCAACTTTCTGGCCGAACAACATTTAGACCTTTTTCTCTAATAGAGATGACATGTGCCATCAAAATTTTAACGATGCACTTAATTTATGAAAGAACTCAACAGACCCTGGAGTTTCCAGGGGGCAAGATTTTTATCCAAATTTTTATGCAAAAGGTAATTTATCCAAATTTTGTTGATAGTGATGCAAAAAATATGCACATAATTTGTTTTGCATATACAAAAACACATATTTCTCAAGATGATGGGAGATTTCTGACCAGTGCCATATTACCGGCAGGGCAAACGGCGCAACTGCCAGGGCCCACAGATTTTAGGGGCCCAAAAATCTTACATTTTACATTTTCATAATTTTAGAATGAAATTACAAAGGAGAAAAATATTCTAAAAGTTATTATTTCAAACGATTTTTTAATTATGAAACATGAAAAATGAAAATAATTCAAATTTACATTTCTATAAATTAATTTAAACTTCTTTTCAATTATTCGAAATGCTCTATAGTCGATATAGCATACCAGCATGTAAGAAAATAACCATACACCTTTTGTAAACAGTAATTTTAATGTTACAAAATTGCAAAATTTTGAATTATTTGTGTGAATTAGAAATTTTCAAAAAATGTTTTTAAAAATTACTGTTTACAAAAAGTGGTTGTATTCCGTTCATGTTGGGAACTGTTATATAGTATTTCAATGTAACGTTTCACTATCTGTTTCATTGACATCATGTAACTATATTCATTTATTTCAGATTACTTAAAACAAAATTTGTGTTTGGAAAGGGGAAGATTATTTAAACCCTTTCTGAGTAAACCAATCTTTTTTTTTTCCGGAAAGGAGAAGTTAATGCGCGGGGCCCAATTTTTTCTTTTGCCCAGGGCCCACAGTTGTCTCTATCGGGCTCTGTTTGTGACGAACTTTTATCAGACTACAATGCGATCCCTGGATACATTGTGCAGTAAGGGGTAAAAAATGCTGTGAAATAATCGAGAGCTTTTAGAGACAGATGTTTTACATTACTTGAAAAACCGTTTACCATCTGAAAGCGACGATTATTTTACGAAAGGTAGTCGGCAAATAAGTTTTCCCTGTCGACTGTGGTCAGAGTTGTGTAAGAAAGTCAAAAAGAGACATTAAAGATAAGACATAACTTTATTTTTCCACATAACTACCAAGTACACTGAGACATTTGTCATACCGCTTGATAAGCTTCAAATTGCCCTCCAAGTAAAACTCAGGGCTTTGCATACATAAGAAGCATTTAACGAGTTGTTTGACTTCAGCATTACTTCCAAAGCGCCTTCCGCAGAGATTCTTCTTCAAAGCCAGAAACAGATGGAATCTCTTGGTACGAGATCAGGACTGTATGGCAGATGGTGTAGGTGCTCCCAAGAAAGAGTTGCAATATGGTTCTGCTTTGCCGTCGCCGTGTGTGGTCTTGCATTGTCATCCAACATCAGAAGGCCAGGTCACTTTTTCTGAATCGCCTCTTTCAAATTGGACAGGGTGTCACAGTACTGCGTAGCATTGATGGTTCCAACCTCCGAAAAGTCCAGCAACAAAACTCCTTGGGCATCCCAGAAAACTGTGAGCACTTTACCTGCAGAGGGAGTTGTTTTGAGCTTCTTTTGACAGGTGATGACTGATGTTTCCACTCCATCGATGCGGCCTTCATTTCGGGCGTGAAATGGTCGACCCTCGTTTCATCCCCCGTCACAATCCAAAACAGAAAGTCATTTTTATCTTCATGGTAATGCACGAGATGTTCCAGGCTGACCGCCATGAGTTGTTCCATGTGTGTAGGGGTCAGCTGTCGGGGCACCCATCGTGCTGACACTTTCCTGTATCAAAGAATGCCATGAATGATCTTGTGAGCTCACTCATGCCCAATTCCTAGTTCTTCTACTACTCCATCGATGGTGATACGCTGGTTCGCTTTAATCATGACATACGCCTTCCTGACATTAGCATCTCTAGTGGCCGGGAGCGTCCGTCCAGGTCTCAGTATGTCCTGCTGACGTCCATCACTGAATTTGCGGCACCATCTCCACACCATTTGCTTCGACATCACACCTGGCCCATAGTGCCGCGAGGTGGTTATGAATTTCTGCTCCTGATACTCCAAGTGCCCATTCATAGCAGATAACCGCTCACTTCCTCCTTTGACCATGAATTCAAAATGTACCTTCTCTCCATACCTACCGGGACCAGACTGGGAGGCTGGTCTCCACTTTGCAGAAGCACTGCAACAGGGCCATCTGCTTGATCACTGTCGACCTCTACCTAATGGTGTATTGGTGTCTTGCGCATTCACCTGCTGTGTCGCCTTTCGCCCATAGTCGTACAACGCTTCGTTCATATGCAAAGCCCTGATATTTTCCTGGAGAGCTTTTTGCAGCTTCTCAAACAGTATGACAAATGTCTCAACGGGCTTGCTACTTATGTTGACAAATAAAGTTGTGTCGTATCTTTCAGGTCTCATTATATTGTTTGACTTTCATGCACACCTCTGTCCACAATCGCCAGAGGAAACTTATTTTCCGATTCACCCTCGTAGTATACCAAGCAATGGGAAAGGCGAGTTTTGGGAATTAAATAATGGATTTTCATCAGGGTTTGAAAATACCCAGTTTTTTTTTTCAAAATGCCTAGCCCGCCTGTGCCCACTATCTAAAATCCAGGTTTAATTTTGTTTTTGATGAAAAACCCGGGTTTTATTGGGTTTTTTCTGGAAACTTTTAAATACTGATTTCATTTTAAATATTCTGCATAAATTGGTCAGTTTTAAATGTGATCGCAGGGAAATACTTAAATCTAATTTAAAAGTTCTGTGATTCATAGCTATTTATCGCAGTTGTTATCAGTTATTGCATGTACTAATAGCATGCATAGCATAACTTACTTTCAAGCCATAAATTAAATTTCTAATAAATCGTGCATAAACGACGACAAAGTAGGATTGCCAAAGTAAGCCCAACTTCCAGTTATGGGGATAACATTTTAACACACTAGAAACACAACCACTATGTTAATATATTCTATAAACTTAACCCACTACACTTAATACATAAAATAGTGAATTTAAGTGGCCGTTGCTATCCGAACCGGGGGTGCCATTAGCCCACAAGCTATTCAGAGCGTTGTATAGTTTATCTATTTATTATGTTTTGTATATATATTTAAAAAAAGCATAACACTGAGAAAACTATAAAATATCTTTTATCATAAACCAAGCAATGCCGAAATGTTTCTAAACACGATAAATGCAAAAATTTAACTGATGTTTTGGATGAAATGGGCTTATTTGGTCTAAATATACATACCATTTTAAATGGATCATTTAGTACTTCATTATTAGTCTAAAAATTTAAATATACGCTATAGAACAGGCCGAATAGCTTGTGGCCTAATGGCACTTTTGGGTGGGTCCGAATAACTACTCCGATGAAACAAATGTAGCATTTTTCTTACAAGGACATAATTTATCAAAGATTTCGAGTGGTACTTTTAGTAGGATGTTAAAGAAGATTCAATTTTCTGAAAACTCAAAAATTTTCATTAAAGTTGACAGGCATGGAATGCCTTCTTTCATAACACACAATGCAAAATTCATTGTGAACACATTTCATAATTTGAATAAATGAATTCAGAAGACCTAGAAATGTGCAAATACATTAAAATCTCAGTCAATTTTTCATAATTGCATTACTTACCTTATATAGTACATGTTCGGAAAGTCTAAATATAACAGCTGAACTTCATAATTTTGTAACACAAGAGTTTAAAAAAAAAAAAAAAAAAAAAAAAAAGCTTTTTACTAATATGTATTATTTACACCCAGAGATGTGGTGAGAGGTGTAACGAATGCCTTAAGTAGAGGTGTAACGAATAGTGGTTTGTCCGAATAGCCGAATACAGAATATTCAGCCAATAGCTCAGGCCGAATACCGTATATTCGGCCACCGAATATTATTTTTTTTAAATTTCATTTTAATTGTAAATAAAGCATCACTTTTCAATTTCATAATTAAGTACTAAGTAAAGACTAATTAAAATGCATTTTATATTATTTGCAGGTACTTAAAAACACACAACAGTATATTATCTGTAAAACTAAAAAATCTTGATCGTGAAAAAATATCTTTTTCAAAGTTAAACACTAATAGCAGCATAATTATGTTTTGAGATATTCATAATTCAATAATCATGCTATGGTAAATATGATTAATCTGGTAACTCTACATAATCACATCACGTTTTGGGCTTTACAGCCTCTGAGCAAAACATATTTAGCAGCTTTTCAAAATTATGCATGTAATTGAGGATCTGAAAAAAAAATCCTTCTACCCCCACCCAATAAAGAAATTAGAAAATCATGTCAAGTAGGTGTCACCAAGTAGAAAGGTCTGCATTTCTGTAATATTATTAAATACATTAGATTATGCTTCATTCAGCTTAAAATTCAGTGACTTAGGATATTTTTATTATATGAGATTAACGTATTAAGTATATCTTAGCAATATTATTTGTAAATGCATTTAAAAAAAATATTTCTCTCTCTTTGTACTGAAATTATTCAGCTGAATATGTAGAAATATTCTTCCGAATACCTATTCAGTATTCGGCTTACAGAATATTCGGCAAAACAGCCGAATGGACCGAATACCGAATATTCGTTACATCCCTAGTCTTAAGTATAGTCGTACATTTCCTGCTGAGGAAAAAATACTTTTTAATGATTTTGATTGAATTCAGTGGAACTTTTCACAAACTTATATTCATGTTTCTACTAAATACCTAACTATAGACACAGCCACTTTGAAAGGACCAATCAGAATGTTTGTTTTCCTGTGTATGTTACTGAAACCCATATTCAGGCTTTAATACACTGCCTAAGTTATATATAAAGTAGTTATTTTATTTTAAGGCTGTTCTACCTGAAAACAGTGGATTTCGGTCGACTTTCGCTCAGGATAGGAAATAAACTTTAATCACATAACTATGAGAATTTCCAGAATGTTTCCTCTAAAGCTGGAATAAGAACTGACATTGAGATAAAATTTGAAAAGTTATTTAATTAAAAAAATATATCATTAAACTTGATGCTTTTTCAGAGATTCCGCTATTTTCTCGACTTTCGCTCATGATTAGAAATTAGCTTAATTCCATAATTATGCGAATTTTCAGATTGATTAATTAGAAACTAGATTGAAAACTGACACAACGAGATAACATTTGAAGAGATATTTAACTTTTTACTTTTTAAAAAAATTGCCAAATTTGACACTTTTAAAGAGAAAGATGCTTTTGGTTAAGTTTCGCTAAAGACAAACAAGCTTATAATGACAGAACTATGAAAGTTTTTAAACTCTTTCCTCACAAACCGTAATGTGAACTGACACAAGTTTCATATTTGAAAAGTTATTTAATTTCTTTGAAAAAATTATTAAACTTGGCATTTTTTGAGAGAAGTCCGCTTTTTGGTTAGCTTCCACTCCAGATAAGAAATAAACTCATTGTTATAAAAAATCTGAATTTCACAGACAATATCAACCTGGTTTTCACGAGAGAATCTCCTTTATTGGTGAATAAAGGATTTTTGCTGTTTTTTAGCAGAAGTTTTGTTAAAAACGAAAATTATCTATAAATCTTCTTAAGTCTAGTTCTAAAAGGACATTTCCGTTTTCTTTCTGGCACCTGCGACCTTGGACTAATGAAATGTCTCCCAGTCACTTCCGCTCATAATCAAAATAATACCCACTAAGGTGATTTAAGCAATTTTTAATGCACGATGTTCGTTGCTCATTCTGCCTGCAGTTCAAGTTGGAGTTAAGTTCCCTTAAACGTACAAAATATCTTCGCATTACGCATGTAACAGACGACTGCAGCTAATTGGAGTATAGTATTTTACTTAATGCGAAGTCCTTTTGATGTGGGTATTTACTTCTCGGTGTATTCGCTTGTGATAATTTTATTTTATATCCGAATACCAAATGCATCTTTTTCATATTCAGGGTTGTGAAATAAATTCAACCTAAATATGGAGGGGGTGCTTTCGGTAAAGATTTTGCTTTAATGGACATAGTTTCTTACGATTGGATTATAAAAATGTCGTAGCTGTTGTAAAACAAATGAAGTTATGATATCTCCAGTCAAAGTGAACTGTAAGAACTATTTTACCGTTTTCATGTAAATAAATTTGGTTGCTGCTTTAATTATATCTCACATCTGGTTTAACCATGATTTCATTTCTGTATTCTGACTGTACTGTGAATTCGTTTTATAACTAGAGACTATAGTGAAATTATATTCTATTTAATAAAAAAATATTTTTTTGAATAATGTATTAAGATGTATGTAATGCATTTGCCTTGATTTAAAATTTATTTTCTCGGGTTAATAATCAGACACCCTAGATTACAGCTCCGATAATAAAAAGAAGAAAACGAATGATTCAAACATATTTTCATCGGTGCACTATTTATAACATTATATGTACATGTATGTACACTTTTTTAACACAACTCTGATTTTTTACCTTCAGACCACCTCCACCCCCCACCCCTCGAAAAAAGGAAATATTATTATTGAAGCTGGTGGTGCAGTTACAAAAATCTAATTCTATCCCTAGTAGCACAACTAGTTTAAAAAACGTTCAAATTACGTTGGAAATACGTTTTTTGACGTTAAAAAACGTATTTTAAACGTCTTTTGGACTAATTGTGCTATTAGGGAAATTTTATCAACTAAGAATCCGTAAAAACTTTATTAACGTTGTGTATCCATCTACCTACACACATATATGTATGGAAAAATTGGACTAGGACGGCTTTTGTTGTTGATGTTCTTGGAACATGTATTCAGATTTGTGTGCTTGGACATAAGGAACCGCTTATAAATCCATGTCAAAGAAAGAACAAACACAAGGGGAGGCAAATGCCTTGGGGGAGGACTTTTCTGGGTATCTAGCGCGTATTCACATTACATCTGGAGAAAACCGCCCAAAGACCGCCAGACCGACGGCCCAACGAGAGGACAGAACCCTGTTCCTCCACTTGAGCCATCTACCAATCTCATTGGCTTTAACCATTGTGCTACACATTGGTCAGGACAGCTTTTTCTCACGTGTAAAATAACTACCTGAATAAAGTGCTTCAATTTCTATATGAATGAATTAGAACGTAGGTTTCAAAAATGGGTATTTTTTAATGTATGAAAACTATATTCTGGGCTCTAGGGTAAATAAATTATTTTTTGGAAGTATGTAGGTACCCGGTTTTATCCAATAATGTCACTTATTAGAAAATAAAACATAATATCTTTCAATTGTGATGCAAAACTTGATCCCATAATTTTCAATAATGCTCAAAATCTTTCTTTGTGATATAGGAAAAAATAAAATACCTTAGGGAAAAAGAAGAATTTCCTGCCTGAAAATAACGGGAAAAAAACCTGAATCTGTGTTTGAAAATAACGGAAAGAAACCGTTTCGTAAGATAACATGCGAACGGAAATTAACCGTTTTCTCCGACACCGGAAATGGGAAAACGGTTATTTTCACGCAGCACTGCTGCCAGACAATAACGGTTCATTTCAGGGTTAAAACTATGAAACTTTTCAGAATATTTCCTCGGAAACTACAGGCTGAATCTAAACTCTTGGACAAAACTTTAAGAGGTGGTAGGGCACATATAAGGAATCAGAATCACATAGCAATATGGAGTCTGCAACATCGTCTTCATGTAGCTGTTAATAATCACTTTGGAAAAAGTGCTGAAACAACAGAGCACTTTCCGACCATTGTTGGTCAGAAACTTATGTATTTTTCTCCGAAAACAGAAGACTAAAATTCATAGTTTAAAAATTCTATTTTATTTCATGGATGAAATGTTTGGAGACGAGCCTATTATTTATGAAACTTGGTTAAGAAATTAGACGAACAATTCAATACTTTTCAGAATGTGATTATTACCCTAGTAGCACAATTAGTCCAAAAACGTTTAAAACACGTTTTTTAACGTCAAAAAACGTGTTTCCAACGTAATTTAAACGTTTTTTTAGCTAGTTGTGCTACTAGGGCGGGTAAGTGAAAACTGCGTTTTTGACCCCACATTGCTATGTGATTCTGATTCGTTATTATGTGCTCTATCACCCCTTAATGTTTTGCCCTAGAGTTTAGATTCACCCTGTATACTGTGAATTGCTGCAAATGTCAAAAACTATTTAATTTTAAGAAAAAACTTTGTTTTTTAGACTCAAAGTAAAAATTGGCATACTAAAAAATTTTCTATCAAACATAATTTCCCAAAACATAAAAAATTGGGTCACTTCATATTGCACTTAAGAATGTCATGGGGCCAAAAATATAATCCATTTTGCTTTTATAAATTTTAGTTTCGAAACAAGTAATGGCTTGTAAATCCCAACGTACATGACTTCTGATCAAGATTTAAAATAAAATTACAGCAGAAGAGCTATTGAAAAATTTATAGTGCTTCTTCTAAAACTACTATAAGATGTTTTATGAACATTAAGTGTATATGCATAGTTTAATTACAACAACAAAAAAAAAAATATGCTATTTTAGACTGGAATTCAATGAATTTCAGCAGTTTTAACGCATTTCAACTGAATTTCATTTCAAAAATTCAACTTGCACTCCTCTCTAGTACTTATAACAATATTTTACACCAAGAAAAGTTCATTTTATCATTTCATATTTAGAGTTTTAACTTTAAAAAATATATGAAAATTTTTAGCAATAAAGATTAGAACTACCAATTGTTCCATTGAATGAATAAAGATGCTGCGGCGAGCATCCTTAAATCCCAAAATTACTCGTTTTTTAAGCTTTTGCCCAGTCCCTGTTTCGACTTTTTCTCTTCAGGTTAAACGGCCTTAAGTTCAGAAAATAAAATTTAAGCTATAAGAGCTTGTCCACCTTCTGGATAAACCAGTGGCGTAGCCAAGGGGGAGGATAAGGGGGTCACAACCCCCCCATGAGGAATTTTTTGCCATACAAAATGTATATTCTTCACTCCCTTGTCTCACATACGTATACATATACGTGAGTTGCAGTAGTCGTAACCCCCCCCCCATGAAAAATTTCTGGCTACGCCACTAGGATAAACAAATAATGACCAACTAATAAAAATTCGCAGGCATGTAGGCCTATTATCAAATTTTCACACCTCAGGGCTAGAAATTTTAATTTGACTCAATATGAGAGAAATTAAAATTTTAAAACCCAAAATTTTTTTTCTACCTCTGAGTACAAAAATAATTTAAAAGCCATTATAGAGTAATGAGTTTAAAAATTGGAACAAATTACAGTTCTGATAATATGGAGTATAGTCTAAAGAGTGCCTGTTTTCATATTTTTGGGATTAATTCGCGCGGATAAATGCCCTTTATATTTTCTGTTCTGCTGGGTGCCTCACCACTGCACACTGGTTATGTCACTGAAAATGGTAGACGGCCGAAGTGTGAAGATCCCGGGTTTGGGTCCCTTCGCTCGGCTGTTGATTTAACAGTCTGGAGGTTTGGTAGGTTTTCTTCAGATGTAACGTGAATACGCGTTAGGACCCCTTAGAAAGTCCTCCTACCAAGGCACCATCCAGCATTGGCAGATTGCCCTTAGCGTAGCATTGACATTTGCCGTAATCACACAAACAAAAGCGGGTATATGTGATAAATAGCCAATTGTAATTTACAAAATACACAGGTATTTGGTTTCACTTTCAAGCGAATCACTCAAATTGTTTTTTATCAAATATTTAATATCATCCAATATATATATATATATATATATACATGCAACCAATATAATAATGTATTCTGGACCCTCGACTACATGAGTGCTGCTGGTCTCAAGCCCCCATACAAATAATAATTAAATGGGTGCGGAACATCAACTAAATTTTAAGGAGCAGATTTAGTTACTATACTAGAAAAAAATATATTGGAAATTCAGAAAAAAATCAGAATTTTCTTCCGAAAAAAAATTATTTATGAAATCACATGATTATATTCCATTACTGTTGTCACAACATAAAACTTGAAATAAAATTATTCACACAGAGAAGACAGAATACTGAAACTTGAAAAAAAAATAATTTAACTCTTATCTAAAATAAGAAATTCATTCCGTCTTGGTTTTTTATCTTAATGAGTGTCTGGAGCCTAAGTAATTGAGCTACGGGTTTCTTGGCACTGTTTTGAGATTTCAATTCTAAAAATGTTTTTCAATGGATGCTTACAACATGCATGGTTAAACACTTATAACTGAATAATGGAGGAAGTTTGTAATATGATACGCAGGTATATGTTGTAATATAGGATAACTGATTTAAATGGTAAAAATACTTTATCGCTAATAAAAAGTTTTTGCTTCATTTGTGTCCATAAAAAGTAGAGCTAGCAGAGTAAATATACTCAGCGATTTTATTTTTTTAAAATATGTCTAATCGTATTGTCCTATCAGTAAAGGATGTTCTTTCTAGAACTAAAGTACGCAAAAAAAAAAAAAAAAAAAAATTATAAAGTCGGCGGCTCTCAAAATCGGAACTTCATGTTTTATTTACAACCATGCTTAATAGAGATAGTATTTTTTTTCCATACAATACAATAATGCACCCTATATTTTTCTTAGAGATTAAATTAAATACAAGGGAAACAAAGTGATAATGTAAGCAAAATTTGCTTATTGCTGCAGAATCAAATCAGAGCAAGCGCTCGTTTCTATTAGGGTTGACTATTTGCTTGTAACATTACAAGAGAAACTAACTTTGTTAAAACAATGTGTTATTACGCAATTTTTTAAAAATGCACAGCCCAAATTAATATAAAAACTGTCATTAGTGTGAGAAATAGTAAAGAATGAAATATTTACACACCTTTTTCCATCTGACGTTCTGTGGGATTTCATCGAGATCGGAGCGATCGTAGACAGCCATCCATTATGGACACACTGCGGCCGCAGTTTCAACAAAAACCTTTAGAGAGCAGTAGCGTTCTAGTGAACCCATCTATAAAATTTTAATATTTCTGCTCTGTAAAATAGTACTTGTATCCGGATGAAAATGTCTGTAAATCGATACGTCAGCTAGAGGCTAGACAAACAATGCAGAATTCTTGTATTCCAGAAATCGAACGATAATTTCTCGTTACACAAACTAGACATTCTCATGTGATTAGCTACCATACTACGGACTAGAAATCCTTGAAGATTTCGTCTATACCACTTGTGTGTATCAACACGCATCATTCTATTATCTATTCTTCTAGTTTTGGGGCACAGAAAACAGCCACCTATTCGTTCTAGATGAGAGGGGAATTTTTTTTTCTCACACGGAGAATGTCTGATAGATATGCGATACAAATTAAAGTTTGAATGCACTCAAATAACTTTATATGAATAAAAGTAGCGTTCTGAATCATGTGTCTATTTGCAATTAAACAATTATTAATTCTTTAAATGTGTATAAGAATTTTATATGAGAGACTGCAACGTTCTTGATTTAGCAAAAAAAAAAATGGACATTATCATTCATATTTATTACAAAACTAATGACAAAGGTTAAAAAATAATTTTGTTTTAAAATTGAATAGCAATATCGCTTAAATCAAATGATTTCTGGGTTTTAAAAAATAACTATTTTACGAAACCTAAGATGTGATTCTTTTAACAACAATGGGTTGAATGCCGGCTCATCATATGAAAAAGAGTTGAAATTTTAAGCTCGTGAATATCTACAAACAAAAATAAGGCATGCAAGCAACCCCTATAAAAACATATCTGAAATGCCTCTCAAAAAGACATTTAAACAATTTTTCTTCAATGAAATAAATTGGGGGAAATGCAAAGCAGAAAAGTGTCTATTTTCGACCGATGTTTTCTGAAATATCTATATTCAAGTAAGGAGGCATTTTAGCAGATATTTTAAGGAAATGACGAGGCAATATTTATGCGGTACGTTTGCAAGAAATACCGACAGTTAGATTACCTGTTTACTCACGTAATAGTCGTACTTTTTTCGCCAATTTTTCATAGTGAAAGTCTAGGCGCGACTGTTATGCGAGGAAATCTACTACATAATATTGTACACTCTAATGCTAAAACATTACTGGTATTATAATAAAATAACTAGCTTTCCAAATGTTTATAATTTATCTGCCGTATGTTAAATAATCTTTACTTCAGTTGTACACAAAAAGAGGCATTTTCTTTTTATAGCAATATTTTTATAGACATATGAAAGCCAAATATTTGACTGAAACTCTATGCAGGGAAAGTAGTTTGACGAGTTTTTCTGCTTCAAAACGGGGGTTCGACTACTATGCGAGTGCGACTATTACGCGAGTAAACAGTGTAAATATGTATAATTTTAGTAATGCCGTCTGTCGTTGCTGTCTGTAACTTCCTGCTTGATATGCGACGGAATTAAGGATCTTAATCATGGGCGCCCATATAACTGTTTGTAGGGGAGGCGAGCAGGGGTCTAACCACAGAAAAATACTATATTTTAGTGCTGAACCACATCTGCGCATCTGCGTTATACTAGTTCGCAAATTATTACAATAATATATTTTTTTTTCGGGAAAGCTTGGGGGGGGGGGGTGACACGGTCTTTCCTTGCCTATAGGTATTTTCGTCCCTGAACTTAATATAAGCGCACGACTATACTATAAAAGAAAGGTTGCATCAAGACTTGTTTAATAAGTGAAGTAAATGCAAAAATGAGCTACACAGTAAATCATGTGGAATTACGCGAAAGATATGCCACCTGCTTTGAAGATTTCATGTAGTAACGTAAATTTCGACTGAATTTTCTCTAGTGTATTGCCATTTCAAACTTTTTTTTTCTGTGCGTGTTATTAGCTGAGTTCTCGCATATAATCAATAAAAAAAATTACTGAATAAATAAATATTTTTCTCTTTTTTTTTAGACACAAGACTAACTTAAATTAATATTTTTAAAGCAAGCTGTGTGTCTACAGATAAAAATTAAAAATGTATCTTTAAATTTGTAAAATCACTCCCTAATAAATTAATTTTTGGTAAGGAAAAAATAAAGAAAAGAAAAACTACTGATTCTTACTATTCCAAATAGTACCAAAGTCCAATGTACTTTATTTTATTTTATTATATTTTTAACGTACGCAAATCTATAATTTTTTTTTATTATATTATCTAAATATTAAAGAAAATGTGCAAAATGTTAAAACTCACCCTAGTTTCCTCTATCCATCATTAATTTCAAATGTTTTTAAAGAAGTAACAATTTTAAAACTAACACCAATCCAAAATTTTCAGCAAACAAATTTGACAGTTCAGTGTTCAAAATTATTTGGCGCAAACGGTAAACTTTTCAGGAAAGCAAATTCATATATAAAAGTTTATATGTTTCATTGAAATATATTTAAGTGCCACTAATATGTTTTCACTTTTTCTATAGCATTTGTACGTCATAATTACTCCACTATATTTTTTTAAGTGAGGAAATTATGAGAATATGTAAAATGCAGTCATTCTCACAAAGAAAACCGCATGTCAAACTTAAATCATTCAAAAACATTAGAAAATAATTCAAAATATTTTCTTTATTTGTGATATTTTAAATTTAGTTATTAAATAGAAACTCTGCTAATCATTATTTTTTAAAATTTCAATTACTGAAAAAATCTTGTGCAAGTTTGTCAACTGTGCCAAAAAATGCATTTCAAAATATTGAGAAAATATACAAAGCAGGAATCACACTATAGTGAATATTTTACCCACTTTATCCAAAAAGAATCCAGCTTTTTCTTCTTCTTCAAAACTCTGGGTTTTCGGGAGTTGCTTTTGTAAAGACTTGTGATTTTTATAACCTCTTTTACGTCTATGTGTTCAATTTATACGTTTTTTCATTATTTTCTAATGTTATTGAAAAGGACAAATAAAATTCAGCCAGGGACCCCAATTTGTTAACTTTATGAGTCCTAGGGTGTCGCGAATTTAAGACTCTTTATATACTACGGGCAATTCCTTTTTTGAATATCCATTGGCTACTTTTTTATACTTTGCAAAACTTGCGTAATCGATGGGGGAAATATCACTGTCCTGAAAGACTGCATTTCACTCAACATTTCTTACACTTTAATTTTCAACAATATTTTTCTTATGTTATTTACGTATGTTATTTCTTATTTCATGGGTGGTCACTTTCTCATCAGGCAATTGTTACGATTAAGGCCTTGAGGAATTTGCCATTTTATTATGAGGGCACTCAGTTGACGGCTAACGTTAACCCTTTGAAGGAATGGACAAGTTAACACCGAAACCCAAGTTGAGAATCGAGCCCAGACACAAGTTGTGATAGTGCATATTGTGTTAAACCAGGCGTGCATAAGGTGTATCTGCCAAGGGTGGGAGTATTAGACGGAGGAATTTTTAAGGGGCTCTAATAAGGTAAGATAGAATTGTTTGTTAACCACTATACCACCTGGGCGGCAGCTTTCTATTATGAAACATGTTAAGCTTTTTATTCAAAGTGTAGATGTCCACTTTCTTTTTTATTTAACAAAAGTTGTAATGCGTAAATATCAAGTGAAAACAAAATGATCATAATTCCTCCACTAATGGTCACAATTACCCCCCCCCGCCATATCTTTGTGATCTGGGGGTATATCTCTGTATCTGGGCTTGATGGGGTAATTATATTCATCCCCTTGAATTGTAAAGAAAGAAGGCTGCGGAAGTAAAATTGAAATTAGGTATTCTTAAAAGTTCTGACTTCCCCACCAATTACTAAAATATTTTTTTTCCTATTATAAAAAGAGTTAAAAATTCACAAATCTGAAAAATATCGAAAGTGGTTATAATTTACGCTTCCTGAACTTAATTTCCAGTCTTTCGTATCGCAAATTTTAAATAACGATATACTAGTAGAAAAGTTTGTATTAGTCCCAAAATGCATATTTTACAATGAACTCAAAATTTCATTTTCATGAAAAAAAGGCCTACATTTATGAGTGATTCTCAAGGAGCGGGAGAAAAGATTGATGATTTTGCTTTATTTCTGTCACACTCTTTTATTGGAAAGATTTTTTTTCTTTCTACATCTTTTGATCCAAAACGTTACATTTGATGGTTAATGAAAAACAATCTTTGTCTTTAGTATTCTTTATTTTAATGCTTTCTGCAGCCTTGGTGTTACAGAAAAGATACACATGGCACAGACATGACCGAAATGGCAGAAACGTTCTTTACGGCTCTAGGAATGTAAAATAAAATCATGAATATCCAATAAATTATGCTTTTTATGAAAATTCCTTCTGAAGATTCTTGAAAAATTGGTAAAACTTAAAAAACAATTAAAAAATTATAGAAAACTAAAATGGGCTAGTTTTATCCCGTTTTGTGAGAATCACTATTATATATTTTAAATATTGAGGTCTCCAAATTTATTTTTATAAACATGTATTATCATTTAGCTAAAATTTTGATTGTAACTTAAAAAACACTACTGATTCATTATACATACACACACAGATATATATATATATATATATATATATATATATATATATATATATATATATACAGGGTGTCCAGCCTTAATGTGACCCAATAGCTAATTCCCGAACCATTCGGTTTAGATATGCACTTCCAATTTGAAAAATGTTTTAAAACAGGTAAAGAATGTTTTTACGTGCTTTTCGAACCAAAAAACCCATTTAGAAAAAAAATTACAAAAATTAAATTTTTATACGGTCCCCAGGTCCTATCACTTATATTTAGGAAAAGATGCAGTACACAAAAACAAAGTAAACACAAAAAGTTTCGTTTTATTACGATAAAAACTGACCAAGTTATGGAACTTTGAAAATCATACATTTCATCCATTTTCTCGCCCAATTTCAAGAAGCTAGTAAGGGACCGTCTCCAAAGTGAAATTAATTGGAACTCTGCCAGGAAACATTCGCTCTTGCACGTCACTCTTATGTAAATCGTTTTTAAATTTAAAAGTACACACATTACGTTAATATTACAATAACTGAGTACTTAAGAAACAAAATTTATTCTGTGTACGTGTAAAACATAGATAAAATAAAATATTTTGGACGAAGAAAACTTTTCAAAAGCAGTTCCAAAAACTTAGACTTATTTGCCTGCGGCTTCAGACTGATTTGCTGCGGTACTGATCATGGCAAACGTTAAAAATCTGTTGTGTAGTCGCTTGCAATTGCATACAGTCCTATTCTAATATTACGAATTCTAGTACAGGAGAACGAGATGTATACAAATGAAGAGTACTGCGAAATGGTACTGTTGTATGGGCAGTGTAATCGAAATAAGAGAGAGGCGGCAAGACTTTATGCCATTAAATTTCCCAGTCGAAGACATCTATCTTATTGTACAATTGCCCGTGCTGTTCAACGCTTGTATAGAACTGGGAGTAGTCATAGACGTATTCCCTTGTCTCGTGCCACACCTTCAAGCTTGCGGATACCCGCTGAGGATGTTCTAGGATATGCCCTGGCTCATCCTGAAAGTAGTGTCCAGGATATTAGCAAGGCTTGTTCCTACTCAAAATCGACGGTGTGGAACATATTACATACGTACGGTGCATTTCCTTATCGTCCAGTCCTGGCGCAGGAGCTAATGCCTGGAGACCAGTTGTATACATCTCGTTCTCCCATACTAGAATTCGTAATATTAGAATACGGCTGTATGCAATTGCAAGCGACTACACAACAGATTTTTAACGTTCGCCATGATCAGTATCGCAGCAAATCAGTCTGAAGACGCAGGCAAATAAGTCTATTTTTTTGGAACTGCTTTTGAAAAGTTTTCTTCGTCCAAAATACTTTATTTTATCTTTGTTTTACACGTACACAGAATAAATTTTATTTCTTAAGTACTCAATTATTGTAATATTAACGCAATGTATGTACTTTTAAATTTAAAAACGATTTACATAAGAGTGACGTGCAAGAGCGAAAGTTTCCTGGCAGAGTTCCAATTAATTTCACTTTGGAGACGGTCCCTTACTAGCTTCTTGAAATTGGCCGAGAAAATGGATGAAATGTATGATTTTCAAAGTTCCATAACTTGGTCAGTTTTTATCGTAATAAAACGAAACTTTTTGTGTTTACTTTGTTTTTGTGTACTGCATCTTTTCCTAAATATAAGTGATAGGACCTGGAGACCGTATAAAAATTTAATTTTTGTAATTTTTTTTTAAATGGGTTTTTTGGTTCGAAAAGCACGTAAAAACATTCTTTACCCTTTTTAAAACATTTTTTAAATTGGAAGTGTATATCTAAACCGAACGGTTCGGGAATTAGCTATTGGGTCACATTAAGGCTGGACACCCTGTATATATATATATATAAATGTTTGTGTGTGTGTGTGTGTGTGTATAAGCGCATTTATGGTTATGTATTTTCCCTGGTTACTACTTTCAGTTACTCCTTATCAATCAGCATCCATGATTTATCATTCTTCTTTTTGAATATTTTATAAAATACGGCTGTTTACAGCGACTATCTCCAATCTAATGATTGTCTGACTTCTTCCCAATTTCTGAAATAATTTTCAACGTACTGTTGCATAGTTCTTTGGTGTTGCAGTTGTTGTTAGTTACACATTCGAATTCACACTTCACGTCTTGATTTTGGCAATATTCTTACATGAAACTTTGCTGTCTCATGCCATGTGGTCTACATTATTCCTGTTGGGTATGTCTGTCTTGCAGTGTTTTTCGTTTATTCTGCTTTCAAATTAATTATAGATTTATTTTCTTGTTTTTCTATAGTAGGCTAGAGCCTAAATGAGTAGAGAGAATATATCTTTTGATATGCCACACAACCGAAATCCTACTATTTTGTTGTCTTTAATTATAATCTTCTGGGTATCGTTGCCACTCAATAAAACGATTGCTAAGCTGGATTACTCTAAGTTGCGATAAACTATCAGTTAACATTTCATTATTTAGCATGACTTAAAATGAATCATTAAATTTTAAGTATCGCCGAGAGATTCTTATTTTTATTCTAAATAAAGTGTTTGGAAATTTACTATTTTTTATGATTCTGTGGAGAAAAAATATATCTTTCCAATATCTCGCTGAAATACACAAGAGAAACATCTTTCTGTTCAAATAAAGCTGAACAATGGCTAAGAGTGCAATAATAAAAACTGATATTTTATTTTTTCATTTAAGCATATGAATTTATTATTTTTTAAAAATTTTTAACTCTAATGTTAACTGTCAAATTTTTCTACATTCACACCCCTAATAGAAGCTTCTAACCAAATTTTTCCGGCGATGTTTAATTTAATTTTTTTATCTAATGTCTTCATTAAAAACGCGTATGCAACGGAAAATCAAATTATATCGTTTAAGTAATTTCGTTTCACACGGATGCAGTTTAAATGATCAATTAAAACATTTCCATTGGAAAGAAATTCAAAGTATAATTAAAGACGAAGAAAAACTTCTCATTATTGATTATGCTAAAGTGATGAATGAAAATGTATCTTTTCGAAACACTCGAGTTGCTTTTAGTTACGTTAAAGGAATATTTCCAAAGGTCTGAGATTGCAATGCATGCAAATTAAAGAATCAGTGTAAGAATTTAAGTAAGTCTGTTTGATTCCAGCTGCTTTTTTTATTTAAATACTTCCAAAAATTCAAATAATTAAAATATAAAAATAAAAATAAATTAAGACCAGTGCCTAGCTAAATCTAAAAATCTAAATCTATAAAGAGACTAAACGAAATTCATATAATAAAACGGCCATCACGTTCAATATACAATACGAATTTCATATAAAATGGCAAACAAAAGGGCCTGATAAAAGCGCACACACTGTTATAAAAAGTTCCTGAAATAAACGGTCATTGCCTAGCAGCAATGCTGCCGGAAAATAACCGTTTATGTCAGGAACTTCTCGGGAAAAACGGTTAATTTCCGTTCACATGTTATCTTACGAAACGGCTTCTCTCCGTTATTTTCGATCACAGAATGATTTTTTTTTCCCATTATTTTCAGTCACAGCAGCATCGGGTTTTTCTCCGTTATTTTCAGGCAGAATTTTTTTTTTTCCTGTTAGAGAAAAGTATTTTTCTTTTTTCCCTATATCACAAAGAAGGATTTTAAGCATTATTTAAAATTATGGAATCGGGTTTTGTATCACAATTGAAAGATATTAAGTCTTATTTTCAGATAAGCGACATTATTAGATAAAACCGGGTACCTACATACTCACAAAAAATAATTTATTTACCCTTGAGCCTAGAATAGAGATTTTATACATTAAAAATTAGTCATTTTTTAAACCAACGTTCTGATTCATTCAAATACATTGTAAAACATTCAAATAGAAATTGAAGCACTCTATTCATGTAGTTATTTTACACGTGAGAAAAAGCTGTCCTTGTCCAACTTTTCCATATATGTGTGTGTGTGTGTGTGTGTGCGCGCGCGCGCGCGTGTGCAGGTAAATGGATTGCGCATTCTTAGTTGCTAAAATATAGAAGGAGTTGTTATGTAACTGTACCACCAGCTTTGATAATAATAATTTTTTTGGAGGGTGGGGGTGGGGGTGGGGATTGGAGGTGGTCTGGTGGTATAACACCATAGTTGTTTTTTAAAAATGTACATACATGTACATGTAATGTTATAAATAGTGCACACATAAAAATATGTTTGAATTATACGTTTTCTTCATTTTTTATTATCAGAGCTTTAATCTATGATTAATAGCCAGACAAATTAAATTTTAAATCAAGCCAAATACATTACATACATCTTAATACACTATATAAAAAATATTTTTTTAATAAATAGAATATAATTTCACTATAGTCTCTAGTTATAAAACGAATTCACAGTACAGCCAGAATACAGAAATGCAATCATGGTTGAACCAGCTGTGAGATTTAATTAATGCAGCAACCAAATTTATTTACATAAAAAAAGGTAAAATAGTACTTACTTTGATTGGAGATAACATAACTTCATTTGTTTCACAACAGCTACGAGATTTTTATAATCCAATCGTAAGAAACTTAGAAACATGTCCATTAAAGCAAAATCTTTTACCGAAAGCATCCCCTCCACATTTAGGTTGAATTTATTTCACAACTCGGAATATGAAAAAGATAATAATAAAGTATAAAATAAAGTTATCACATTCATTATACACCTTATACACCTAGATGCTTCATTATACACCTAGAAGGAAGCACCCACAGCAAAAGGACTTAACATTAAGCAAAATACTTTACTCCAATTATCTGCAGTCGTCTGTTACATGCTTAATGCGACGATATTTTTGTACGTTTAAGGGAACTTAACTCCAACTTGAACTGCAGGCAGAATGAGCAACGAATATCGTGCATTAAAAATTGCTTAAGAGGTCAGGTACCTTTGAGCGTTGAAAATCTCCACGAAAATTGACCATAACTGCATTTGTCATAGCTCTAGAAGTAACAATTCTGTACACTTGCAATTTTTACCAGTTATTTAGAAAGCTTTTATGAACCTTCTACAGCTATTGGAATAGTTCTAAATATTAAATTAAATTTTGAAAAAAAAAAAAAAACGCAACTTCATGATGTTTCTAAAAATCAGGCATAGAAAGTAACCAGACCCCGAGCTAAGTCGGTCTCCTGCCACTGGGGATCATTAAAATGGAAGTCTCTCCCTTTCGCCCACCGCCGTCCTATATAGAGGATCTGTCAACTGCGGGCGGTTAACAGAGGCCCTTAGAAACAACAGCAACAACAACATTGTAAGTATAAGTCTAACTCATCATACCGAGTACATTTTTTAACAGAGTCGTTCTTCAATATCTCTTAGTAACAGCCAACGACAAAACTTCTCCCGTTTTTGCACCGGTGTGAAGTAATATATAAAAGAGAGTTCTGTTCAGCCGGTACCATGCTAATTTGCCGGTATCCTGTACCAGTGCTTTCCCTATGCTGAGAGAGGAAGGAGACTTGTAATGCTGATAAGGACTGGATGTATTGAAAAGATTGACTGATCAGGAGTTACTGAAAATGATTTAAAAGGAATTTTTCATTTAAGGGGACTTAGAAATCTTTTGGGGATTTTTTAGACTTTGACATATTTTTAAATCAAAATAAGGGGACTTATAAAATTTTTGAGAGGTGGTTTAGGATTTGAACCCTGGACATGTAAAAGAATTCATAAAATTATGATCGCCGACTTTAACCATTAGGCCTTGAATCCTTCATTTCAATGTTGATTTTTAGAAATAAGGGGACATGGATTAATTTTGAGAAGTTTATTTTTTTTTATTACTGTTAAGTAATATATCCAATGTAGTTTAATAAATGATTATAAAACCATGTTTAATAACAAGTTTCAATTTTTAGCTAAATTTTATATGTACCGATAACGATTATTGCGTATTTTTGTTAAGTAGCAGTTTACTAGAATAAATTTAGGACTTTTAAACATTGATACCTATCTTAATACATTTCTTCTACTGTAAGGAAACTTAAACTGCATTCGCGAGAAAGTTCTATCATATAAAGGTTTTAGTACCTAGATTTTACAAATAATGATTTAGATAGCGTAAAGTTATAGTATTCAGCTTTTTTTTCCCCAAAACATTTTTTTTCTGTATAAGCTGAGACTTATTACCAACTTAATACATTTTTTATAGATTAGACTGATCTTAGGCAACGTGTGTACTAGTTTCTACTGTTAGGGTTTTTTTTTTTTTTTTAATAGAGCAGTTACCTTTTTAAATTAACTAGAATCATATTTTTAGTAATATTTTATTTCTACTCATAAGAAACATTTTTTATGCATATTAAAAATTACAAATAGTTTTTAGTATAACTTGATTTATGCTTTTTTTTACGATATGTGTAATGCAATTTTTACTTTTATTATGAAAGTAAAGTTTTATACATTAATCACAATTTTTAGTAGTATTTAATCTATACAATTAACGAACTTTACGTATTTTATAGAAAAGTGCGTAAGGGTTTAACTAACAAACACCTTTAGAATTGCAGGCGGATAAAACTATTGATAGGAACTTTGGCTATTGAACGAAAATATATATTTATAAAATGAGATCCAACCACTACCCGCTAGAATTCTTTAATATGTAGTTTCAAATTTTAAGTATATTTTACATGTAACGTTAAGGATTATAGTGTATTTTTGTTCAGAAAATAGCAGTTTACAAGAATATAAAAGTTTGGTTTTTAAATATTGATACCCATTGTAAAACATTTGTTCTACTGTTAGGAAACTTAAATTATATTCGCGAGATAGTTATATCATAGAAAGGTTTTAGTACCTAGTTTTTACAAGTAATGATTTATATAGCATATAGTTACAGTATACAGCTTTTTATTCTAAATTTTTTTCTGTATACGCTGATATTTATTACAATCTTAATACATTTTTGGTAGATTAGGCAGATTTTAGACAGTGTTTGTACTCGTTTATATTTTCTGCTGTTAGCGAACTTGGTTTTTAAAGATCAATGTTTGTAGTTTGTATTATGAGTAAAAAAAGTTTCTTATGAGTACAAATAAAAATTTCTCTAAAAATAGGATTCACGATTAAAAACTATACTATTTATTTCTCACTTAACTATAAAAAAACAAGTTCGCTAACAGCAGAAAATATAATCGAGTACAGACAGTGTCTAAAATCTGCCTGATCTATCAAAAATGTATTAAGATTGTAATAAATCTCAGCGTCTCCTTTCTCTCTCAGCATAGAAAAAGCACTGGTACGGCGTACCGGCAAATTTACATGGTATCGGCTGAGCAGAACTCTCTTTTATATACTACTTCACACCAGTGCAAAAACGGTAGAAGTTTTGTCGTTGGCTGTTACTAAAAGATATTGAAGAACGACACTGTTAAAAAATGTACTCGGTATGATGAGTTAGACTTATACTTACAATGTTGTTGTTGCTGTTGTTTCTAATGGCCCCTGGCAACCGCCCTCAGTTGACAGATCCTCCATATAGGACGGCAATGGATGAAAGGGAGCGGCTTCCATTTTAATGATCCCAGTGACAGGAAGACCGACTTAGCTGGGGGTCTCCTAATTTTGAACCAATTCCAGATGAGAGACCTAGCACCTGGATCGGCCACCCCCGAGGTATCGTTTGAACATCGAGGACGTTGCAGCCACGAACAGATTTTTCGTGCACCAGCTCCGATTAGTGTATACGGTCGACAGCACTACAGCCGAGAGAAGTTTTCACCCTTTCCAAGCATTGACCAATATCGGTGCCGCTTAACTTTTTGTGTTCTTAGGGGAAGGAAGCTGAGCAACTTAACCACCGCTGAACTTTCTTCTTTAATATGCATTGATGCACTCAGCACAATCCATTTGTTACAGGGATATCAGTTTGGACGCCATTCAGTTGAAATATTTGGTTAAGAATGAATGACAATCGTTTAATACCGATGTTCTTAAACTTATGTCAACCAAAGACTGCCTCCTGAGCAAGGTTATTTTTGCAGATTCCATTCCAACCCTAGCCAAATTAACTTTTTCTTGAAACTTAATTTCTGGCTTAGTAATCTCGTAACAACTAATAAAGATTGGTAAAAATGTTGAGCATACCACCTAGTCATTGGAAATATAGAAACATGGAAAAAGCCAACTTCTGACATTAATTTAAACTGTTATGTAAATGAATTAACGCTTAAAGAATATGATAAAAAATACGAGAGTTAAATCAAAAATTTTCCGTGATGTTGACATAATTGCTCTTAGATTGTTCATGCTGCCCTCTGTCCTCGTTTATTTTATTGTTATGCTGTTGTGGTCTTGCTATAACGGTTTGATCCTACTTTATTTTTTCTTCCTTTTGTTGCAGATGGATCATGGCCATTCCATGAAAAGTTTGCATCAAATGCGGGTAACGAGTAGCTTTGCGATGTTGTAGAAAGTATGTATCAGGGACCACAATCCGCCAACGACTTTCGGCACTATACGGGAACAGTATCTTGTCGCGACAGAGTGTCTACGAATGGATTGAATATTTAAAAAATGATCGTACAAGTGTGATGCATGAGGAAGAAGCCGGATGACCATTGAAATTTTTAATCCACTTGTTGACACTCCGTTGCGGCAAGACACTGTCCCGTATTGTGCTGAAAGTCTTAAATAGACTGCTGGCCCTCATACATCTTCCGACCAAAAAACAGGATCACGGAACGTCGTTCGTCTTTATGGAAACTTCTAACGTAGCAGACATGATCTCTTTGCAACAAAAAGAAGGCAAATGGCGGAATAAGGATCAAACTTTCATAGAAGGACCGCAACAGCATAGCAATAAAACAAATGGACAGAGGTCAGTTACGAACAATGTAAGAACAGTTACTTACGCATTGAGGAGAATTTTTACCTTACCATTGTATATTAACAAAAATGTATAAAAATCACAGATCACAATAATAATTGCATGCTTTATTTATTGCTTTAGAAATATTTGGACTGCTCCGCGATTCTTGGCTTTTCACCGTCTTCTTGAACTATATGCAACCATTTTTCTTAATTTCGCGGACCCTGGTAATGGCTACAACAGCGGCGGATTAATGCAATTTTGTGCGGGGGGGGACCGGTTAATTTGTCGATCGGGGGGGGGGTTAGTTGGAACTTTCACATACACATCCATTTTATGGAAGTGAAATAGGTTCTTTCGCATTAATTCCTTTTGTTCACAGGAGGGGCGGTTGCCTCTTCCGCCACCCCCCCCTCCCATTTAATCCGTCCTTGGGCTGCAAGGAACTCCTGGAGTCCTTATGGAATCTATTTTTATTGTCCTAATAACTTGTGGTTTAATAGATCTATATTAGGGATAGGCGCGAGACCTAGGAAGCACAACACAAGAACTCGTTTTTTACTTTTTTTTTTAAGCTGCAACAGAAAAATGTATGTTTGAGAATTAATTGCTAAAAATTGAATCGGACAAAGAGGTGGTTATGGGGCTGAACCCAACCCCTCTCTTGAATTTAGGTTTAACCTGCTTGCAGTGACTAAAATTCCCTTTTAGTGCTCAGCGTTGCTTTCACTCATTGTCTTTTAAACACCCAACGGGGACACTCAATGACCACTAGGCAATGCGGATTACAAAAGATAAATTGCTACCTTTGAATCTTTGAAACGAATAAATAACTTTCAAGAAATTCTAAGGTTTTCTAGGAAGTTAAAAAATTTGTCCGAAAAAAAGTAGGATGAACCTTCTTTTTGGAAATCTTCTGTGCATAACACTCTATCACCTATCCCTGATGCATTTACTTTCTTTTTGATTCAAAATAAAACTAATCCTCTTTTCGCAAACGTAAAGTTTTTTGTGAAGCAAGTGAGGAAAAGTCTGAAATTAAGATTAATTTTAACTATGAATAATTAAATACACTTTAAGAGGAACTTAGGTGTGCGATAAGAATGGCAAATACGTAGGGGAATACACACCAGGTTTGCTCACACAACTAGAATAGCAGAAAATGTTTGCATAAACTTGTAAAATCTCATGTAAGAATTAGTTTAGAGAAAAATATTCAGCAGCCTTTGAGTCAAAAGTATCAACGCTAATACACTTAAATTCAAATTCTGATGTCATAAATAGAGCAATCAGGACATAATTCTTAGCGAGTTCCGGAAAGTTACTTCTGAACAATTAAACGTTGTTGAGGAATTTGTTTGTGCTATCATTTTGAAAGTCGCGCGAAATAGCGCACTTATTAGAAAAGAGTTTAACTAAGATATAATGAAATATCTAAATAACTGCATTTTGTTAAGGGTGTGTTAAAATGGAGGTAGAGATGAATGGTAAAAAGTCTGCACTTTTTTTAGTTTATTGTTAAATTATGAAAGCGCCACTAGTAGCGGATTCTCAAGGGATTCCCCACAGACAATATCAAGACCCACTAAGGGTTTATTTTTAGGTCAGAAAATAAAGGATGCTAACAGCTTATTATCTAGGAATGTCCAAAAAATACGTGACAGTCAGTTCACGTTTCAATAAATTATGCTTAATTATTCAAAATGATAAAACTTTATTAGTAATTATTATTAATAATAATCTGGTATCGCAATTACTCAAATGGGATTATTAACCAAAAAGGCATAGTTATTATTAATAATCGCCAATCATTGTTAATAATAACCGTGTGTATTGCATTAATCATATAATATATATGAGTATAAATTTGTATTTAATAACTAAATTGATTTTGTAGCTTTCACGTATTTAAATAACAATTTGTTAGTGAATTGCTGAATTTAATTTGGTACACGACAAGATTTATCGCAATTGCTTAAGTTCAAAGACAAGTGATTCGGTTGATCCCATATGCATAAACTTTCCAAAATTATTATGTTGTAAAACTGCGCCACAGCTTGTTACTTGCATGTATATCAAATTTACACGCTCACCATGCATACATACGCATGCATACACACGCTTATAGCTGCGGGGGAAAAAACCGCACTTGCCCCCACTTAGAGCTTTAGCATATTGTCTTATGATGTAAATAAAATTGTATAATAATCTTGTATAATTGTAAAAAAATATGCATCACAAAGCAAAATCAGAACTAAAATTGTTACAAATTCAAAATTTCCCCCCTCCCCTCTAAATTTTTTTTCTAAGTTTGTCCCCTCCCTTCGAAAATTTGCTATGAGCGCCCATGAAGGTGTCCCCTTCTTCAATAGAACTACAACGGATTTTGGCGCCCACTTACTGTGGTGATAGGGGCGCATGGCCCGTTTGCAACCCCTAGTTGCGGCCTTGCTAAAAATAAGTATCCTCAAGACGAATAAAATATGATTTTCCTTCAGTCATATGGAAACTGTTCTTTGTCTGAGATACATTGATAGAACATCTACACATACACACATGACTTTGCATACTAATGATGAATGAGTATGATACCTTTATATATATATATTTGTATCTATAATTAAGTTTTTTTTTTTTACTGTTTGTCCTATTTGCCATTTAATGGAGTACAAACTTAATTTTCTCGGAGGGGTGAGGGCTATTTCCCCTATTGCCCCCTCAGTGGAGCCGCCACTGCTAAAAACAACCACTCTGTTCCAGAGAAAAACTTCTCTGGACTAGAGGGGGAAATTTGTTTTTATCTACAACTTTCTTCTATTGTGGCGACCTCAGTCGGACTCAGCTTTTCTCTGTCCAACTAAACAATTATATACTCAAACATTAATGTCTTTCTTTCTAAGTTATATTATATGTGTATTGTATATAATATGTATATATATGTATGCAGTCGCGTATGCAGACTTCCTTCAAGGGGGGGGGGGGCGGTTATAGACATAACTTTGTGTTATGGACATTTTGTTAAAAAAATTTTGACAAGGGGGGGGGGGATACGCACAATTAAAGTTTAATTTTTGCGAATAAAATATGAAAATACTGAGTACAAACTGCAGCTTTTCGAGTGTCAGATTTTGGGAGGGGGGGGGGCGGGTTTAACCACCGAAACACCCCTTGATTGCGCCAGTGCACGCATACATATACTTGTGTATGTATTGTACACGTGCATGTACAGCTGCGGAGAAAAAACGCCCACTTGTACTGTATTCGGCCGTCCTTCATCGTATAGCAAAGTTACATATACCAATCGTTTACGATTGACGTGCAGTTTAATTTACTATACATAAAAATTGCATAAGGGGCCATCACCACATTAAAATTCGCACAAACTTTTTTTTCCGAATAGCAACCCCTAGATTCACTTCATATTTCAAAAATTTAGCTCATTTTAATCCCGGATGCCAGTTTTCAATAAATTTGAACTGAAAATGTATAATTTATGAGCTTCCAAAATCCCCCTCCTCCAATGTTAAAATATTTTTTCATACTTTAATTCATATCTCATATAATATTGATAATAAGAAGCTGATTTTTATTCGTACTATTAGAACTAAACGACTAAAACATAATTTACTGTTCTTACAATTTTTAATAAAATATTAATATGAATTATGAATTATTAAATTACTATTCAAGAAAATTTTGAATAGAGGCCAATCCAAATTTCGATGTAAATAGATGCAAAAATTAATATTGCATGGCTATGCAAAATTTCAAATTTTTACGTTCAGTAGTTTAATTTATATTAAATAAGATGTGTTATTTTCATAAGTTAAGGGACCATATATAAATTTATTAAGTGACATTTTTTTTTCAAATTGCGTAAAATAAAAGTAAATTAGATTTCTTTTGCACAAAAATAGTAAAAGTTAGCGGTACTAAAAAATAGCAGATTTTGAAGCAAATAACTTGAAGGTTTGTACAGTCTGATGGGGATTCTATAAAGCGTCTATTGTTGCATCCTCTACTATTTCTCGCCAAATAAAATGTTTTCCATGTTTAGAATTAGATGCAATAGATCAGGGGCGTAGCCAGAAATTTTTCATGGGGGGGAGGGGTTATGACTACTGCAACTCATATATATGTATACATATGTGTGATAATGTAGTGAAGTATATACATTTTGTATGGCAAAAAATTTCTCATGGGGGGGGTTATGACCCCCCTAACCCCCCCCTTGGCTACGCCTCTGCAATAGATGTTTGTCTTCCAACACAGCACCCTTTTTCTGAGCTTCGAAATTTGCTATTGTTTCGTACCGCTAACTTTTAATATTTTTGTGCAAAAGAAATCTAATTTACTTTTATTTTACGCAATTTGAAAAAAAAAATTGTCACTTTATAAATTTATAGATGGTCCCTTAACTCATGGAAATAACACATCTTATTTATTAATAAGATGTGTTAATATCATTAATTATAATATTATAAAACATATATAAATTAAACTACTGAACGTAAAAATTTGAAATTTTGCACAACCATGTAATATTACTTTTTGCATATATTTACATCGAAACTTGACTTGGCCTCTATTCATATTTTTTAATACTAATTTAATAATTCAAAATTCATATTAATATTTCATTAAAAATTGTAATAACAGTAAATTATGTTCGAGTCGTTTAGTTCTAATAGTACGAATAAAAATCAGCTTCTTATTATCAATATTATGAGATATGAATTCAAGAAGTATGAAAAAATATTTTAACATTGGAGGGGGGGGGATTTTTCAAGCTCATAACTCATTCATTTTCAGTTGAAATTTATTGAAAATTGGCATTCGGGATTAAAATGAGCTAACTTTTGAAATATGAAGTGAAATCTAGGGGTTGCTATTGGGAAAAAAAGAAGTTGGTGCGAATTTTAAAATGTTTATGCAATTTTTATGCATAGTAAATTAAACTTCACTTCAATCCTAGACGATTGGTATATGTAACTTTGCTATACGACGAAGGACGGCCGAATAAAGTGGGCGTTTTTTTTTCCCGCAGCTGTACTTGCACGTGTACAATACACACACAAATATATGTATGCGTGCACTGGCGCACTTAGGGGGAGTTTCGGGGGTTAAACCCGCCCCCCTCCCAAAATCTGATACTCGGAAAGCTTCAGTTTGTGCTGGCAGTATTTTCATATTCCATTCGCAAAAATCAAATTTTAATTGTGGTTATCCCCCCCCCCTTGTCAAAAATGTTTTAACAAAATGTCCATAAATTTTCATTTTTTGGCTTAAATATTACGCATTTTAACACAAAATTATGCCTATAACCCCCCTCCCCTTGAAGAAAGTCTGCATACGCCACTGTATATATATATATATATATATATATATATATATTATATATAATATATATTACATACAATACACATATAATATAACTTAGAAAAGAAAGACATTAATGTTAGAGTACATAATTGTTTAGTTGGACAGAGAAAAGCTGAGTCCGACTGGGGTCACCACAATAGAAGAAAGTTGTAGATAAAAACAAATTTTCCCCTCTAGACCAGAGAAGTTTTTCACTGGAACAGAGTGGTTGTTTTTAGCACTGGCGGCTCCAGAGAGGGGGCAATAGGGGAAATAGCCACCACCCGAGAAAATTAAGTTTGTACTCCATTAAATGGCAAATAGGACAAACAGTTAAAAAATATTAATTATAGATACATACATATATATATATATATATAAAGGTATCTTAATAATTCATCCCTAGTATGCAAAGTCATGTCTGTATGTGTGTGTATGTGTAGATGTTTTATCAATATATCTCAGACAATGAACAGTTTCCTTATGACTGAAGGAAAATCATATTTTATCCGTCTTGAGGATAATTATTTTTATCAAGGCCGCAACTAGGGGTTTGCAAGCGGGCCATGCGCCCCTATTACCACAGTAAGTGGGCGCCAAAATCATTAAGTTCTATTGAAGAAGGAGACGCCTTCATGGACGCCCATAGAAATTTTTATAAGGGGGGGGGGGCAAACTTAGAAAAAAAATTTAGAGGGCGGGGCAAATTTTGAATTTGTAATAATTTTAGTTCTGATTTTGCTTTGTGGTGCAATTTTATTTATATCATAAGACAATATGCTAAAGCTCTACGTGGGGGCAAGTGCCCTAAATTGCCTCCCCCTTATGGACGTCTTAATAAATAATTTCTACACGAGGTGCTGTGTAAACACTAGTTATGGCATTGATTTTTAGTACACTCCTGTTTTAAACCCAGCCTATTCACCTTTTCTTTGTATTCACAAAATTCAAGGAAACGATCTTATTTTAGAGCAGTTGTGGAGAAGGTTCACTGAAGTTCTCACTGCGGAGAAGTTTTCAGCTTCCCATTTACCCGCGGCCTACTTAAAAGAATTCTTTCCCGGGGGGAGGGATAATTTTTTTTTTTTTTTTAAGTAGAAACCTTTTTGCAGAAATGTAATATAAAAGGGGGAAAAAAACGCAAATTTCCACCGATTGAATGATACTGATAATAGTGAATCAATCCTGTTTGCATATACTAGTAGCCAAAGATTGGCTGAGATGATACATTATTTTATCGAATCGTATTTAATATTGTGCAGACCCACTATTTGGAAGGATTATGAAGCATTTTTTAAATCCCCTAAAAAAGACCGTAAAGAATTGAGTTTTTTGCTTTTTTACTTCATGAAATTCTGAACACTCACTCACTCACTTTGCGGACCACTTAGAACTTGTTAGTGGACCACCAGTTGGGAGCTTCTGCTTTAGAGGAAATCGAGATTTCCCTATTAATAGAACTTTCCCTACTATTCAGATAGATTATTAGTTGTTACAATAAACAAGGTACATTTAACTGCGGAGAACAGCTGAAGTTTACTGCTGCGAATGGTGGAATTTATTAGGTTGTAACGAAAGTTTTCCACCACTGCAAGTATTGCCTGCACAAGCAGTTCGCGTTGGTGTCTTTGCCAATATTTTGCCGAACGATTTTTGTTATTTGAAAGAAAAAGACTTGTTTTAGAGCACTGTGTTGTGAAATCTGTAAAACAATATCGCTATGATTAAGTTTAAGGTGTCTGAAATGGAACTATCACGCTACCAGATTGAACCATCATTTACTCTCAGTTCTGTTGCAAAAAGTCAGCTACGGAATGACACCGAATCATGTGTACAGCTTAAGGTACTACTGTTGTATCATGTGACACTGTGAAGATTTGGTACCGAAAGCTCAAAAACGAGGACTAGGACATTAAAGAAGCAGAGCGCTCTGGCCGGCCTAATGAAGCGGATGAGGCCCGCCTACGACAATCTATGGAAGAAGATAAAATATTCATCCACTCGAGAGCTAGCTAAAAGAGTTAGACTTTAGTGCCATGTCCATTAGTCGCGCTAAGCATCGTATAAACTTGACATATAAGGTCAATAGCTGGGTACCGCGTGAGCTGACTCAAGCAAATATGGCGGAAAACTTTCGTTACAACCTGATAAAATGGTAGAATATACATTTTTAGCTAAGACTTACATAAAAATGAAGCGGCCATTAAATATTTATAATGCAAAAGCAATAATTATGTCCCTTGAAAATCGGTATTCTTTTTGTACTTTAGAGTCTTACTCTAGTCTATACTTTACTCTCACCTTAAGCAGAAGGCAAAAAAATGAAAATGCAGGAAAATTATAATTATATATATACTCCGGGCCTTCAACGATAATCATTAAGTACAATTTTTATAATTAACAAGAAATGTTTCTTGTAATTTCCTTTTATGTATTTATAGACTCAAATTATTAAATTAGAAGAGAAGTAATATAGATAATCGCACTCATACGAATTAAGACCTAATTATTTAATGTTCCAAAATAAATTTTTACCCATTTTAACACATTTAAACTCTTGACCTCTCTAATAGCCGGAAATATTCATGTTTTGTGCCTCCTCAGAAAATGGGAGAAGTACTGTAGACTCCGAACTCACATTTAGCGCGTTCATACACAGTATCAGCTAAAAACTTATTCTACCCGTTAATTGCTCGAAACTGAGATCTCACAAGGAAATAAATTGCTCAACTGCAATTCCTTCCTTAGACCTCTACTATTGTATGTGCTTATCTAGAAAATGTAACAAATGAGGGTCGTAATTTGTTTTGTTTCTTCAGCTTTCTTGTTCCTGGATGACTATTGATTAAAGACTACTATGCATTCGCAAAGCAAACACATAGACCACCTATTACGTTACAAACTATCATTCAGTACTTCAGTCATAAATGCTCTCGTGTGGTTATTCCAGGAAATGTGGGGAGAACTGAATGTCCACATGTGTTTTTTTTTTTTTGTTTTTTTTTTTCCTTGGTCACTCGTTTTCATTCCTTCTGTTGTTGTACTAGTTTAATGAAAAGAATTATTTGAGAGCAGAACATCGGAATCACTTCGATGAGAGCCTTCTCCCTATATTCAGCTTGCATTTGCAGTATAGATTTTTACATCCCAGTGTCCGTTTTCCTTTATATTCCTATATAGTCTTAAAATTTTCTTCTTTATTTTACTTAATATGATTTTTTTGTACAAAATAATCGCAGAGCCAGAGGATCGCTGCCAAGTTAATTGTCAAAGGTAAGAGATTCTACATTTTCTTTTTCAAATTTTACAGATTGCTATGAAATTATGATATGTAGCATATTTTAAACTAGAATTGAGTATCTTCAAAAATTACAACTGTGTAAAGAACTAAAGATGAAAGTGCTATTGTTTATCAAATAAATATATACACATTTTTATAATGTTATTTTCGTAATGCATGCACATTTTTTATTGATATTTTTAAAACTAACAAGAATTGCTCATCTGAAGAATAATTGAACAGTAATTTTATGATTATATCATTATGTCTGTTTTATGAGCGCTCGAAATAAGTTTTCAAACCTTGAAGCAAAATTTGTTCCGAAGTTTCTTATGTAAATGTTTGCTGTAACAGGTAACTTTTGTTAGGATTTGGAAAAAAGAGAGAGAGGGGGGGATGGGTTCTTGAAAAGGCCCAGCCCACCATCAAAAACAAGCGCTTTAACGGGTGTTAAAAAAATCCTTGTTTTATTTATTTTCCGGAAACTTTTAAATATTGATTTAGTTTTAAATGTGTTAACTAAATTGTTGAATTTTAAATGTGACCACATCAAAATAATTTAAATTTCAGTGATTAATAGTTATCCCTAACATTATTGATAACTGCATATGCTAATGCTAAGCAGCTACAATTACACTTCTTACAAGTGATTAAAAAATTATAGTTAGTTTTTAAATACATTATTAAAAATACAACTTTCCAAGATTAAAATTTTTATTTGAAAAATTGAAAACTTTCCTATCATAATTACATGTATTTATCATGTAAAAAAAAAGAAAAAAAATACAGACATTGCTGAGTGGAAACTGACTTTATTACTATAAACAGAATAAGAAAACATCAATAACATTACATTGAATGTAAAATATAGTTAGCCTGGACTTCTGAGGGTGCATAATTTGATCAATAACTGACTACATACTTTTATGAGTTTGTTGCTCTATCAATCCCTAAACGATTATGATTTAAATTAACAAATATTCACACAAAATTCGCGAAATATACGCAAATTCTTAAATTATCACAAAATCACTAAAATCCGATTACTTTTAAAATTTTGATTTTTATGAATAGGAAAATTAATTTTCGATTTTTTAATTGACTGAAAATCACCTAGTCTTTGTTACAGTCTTCAAAAATTTTTACTTTTAAAGTTTGATAATGAAATCTATGCGCACTTTAATCTTTTGTTTTCAGGATGTCACAAAAAGGTGGTTACAACTTTAATTCTTTATCTATTAGACATAAGGGGCGATGTAAATTGAAAAATTGTTCAAAACATGGAAGGAAAAAAAGACTCCACTAAGAAAACTTTCCACTCGTTAATTTTCAGAAAGTTACATTTTCTAATATGTACAAAATTCCCAATTAGTAAACTGTGCCTCTTGTACTCATGAGGAGATGTACAAATTTGTGGAATTACAACCTAAATGTGTCAGATATATATGAAAAGAAATATATTCTGATTTGAACCACTTTCCAGGGGCTCTCGAAGGAGAAAAAAAAACTCACATCAGATCAGATGATCAGGGATCTTACAAAAATTACGAAAATAATTTTTTTTTTTTAATATTAGTAATAAACATTCACATTCAACGTAGTCCCTGACCATTTTTGTTTAAAAATATTTCTGATATGTTTTACCACGAAAAGCTGAAATTTTGTTCGCCTCCTCAATGTTATACTGGGATCATTTTACTAAAAGGGAATTTTTCGTACAGGTAATGTACACAAATTTTAAAATTATAACTTTTGGAAATTAACGATACGAATTCTTTCCCTAATTTTCTTCCTAACCTATTTTAAACATATTTTCAATTTACATTTCCCACTTATCTCCAATAGATAAAGATTCCATGCTTGTTACCACCTTTCTGGGACACCCTGTATATAAACGCACATATACACACATAAGTGACTTAAAGTTATTAAACAAATATTCAAGTATCTTACGTTTATCCTAAAAATTTCTTGATCAAATGATCTAAAAGTGCAAAATTGTACTAAAAGCCTAATGTCATGAAAATTTAGACCTTGGTCTGGTAATTGCAGTAATTATTGTAATCTTAAATAATCATTATTAAAATTCGTTTTATTGTCTTTAGTCAAAGTTACGAATGTGGAGTAAATTTTAAAATAAAATCCACTTTACAAAATTGTGTTTTTTTTCAAATGGGCCAGACAAAAAAAAAAAAAAAAAAAAACTCGGGGATTTTTTGAGCTGAGGAAGAAATCTTTTGGCAAACCTTTATTTCTGTACTACTAAAAATATCAATGGTTCCTACTAAAATATGGATAAGCTAAATGAAAACATTTTAAAAGCACAGTGTTCATTGAAGTGCAAGAAAAATGCTGACTAAAATTTTGCCAAAATACTGTTGTTAGCAATTGAAGTTAAACGAAACATTTGAAATAATGGTAGATCCTTTTTTTTATAAATTTAACTTTAATTATTTTTAAACGGTTTATTGTTTGTCCTTGTACAATTGTACAAGTCTTGAAGGCAAAGTTAGTCGCAACAGTCGACCATTTTATCAGCAATTTAAAACACTCATGGCATAGCTCAGTTATTGCAAGTTATTTAGAGCACACTATTTCATACAAAGTTATTTTGTTTCATTGTATTTTGCATCGACTGGAAAAGCGGATTTTTGTCTAAAAGTGAAATATATAAATCTTGCATTATAAAATTGAAAAAAGGAACATATATATATATATATGTCCATAATGACAACCATTTACGCTCAACTATGTCTGAACGATTTACAGACTTATCAAAGATTTCCATTGAAAGCAAAATTTTGGATAAATCAGATATAAAATTACTTAATTAAAATTTTTATTGCAATCAAAGCACAAAAAGGAAATATTTAGTTATAACACCTGCTTTTTTAATGATACTAATGAAAAATCTATCTTTTAATTTTAATGGGCTTCTTTTTTCAGTACTCGATAATTTTAATGTGATAATAAACATGTAATGCTATAAATATTTCTTTTTGTATTCTATTTATTTATACTATAAACAAATGTCATAACGTTATAGGCATATATACATGAAAAATTTAGATATATACTTATATTAAAATTTACAACGAATCTTAACCCATTTGTGCCCAGATATTTTTGCGCTTTCTTCTATTTTTGCTAATACCAGCACGATTTTTGCTAACACCAGCAATAATAGATAAAATCAAGAAGTTGACATGAGACTGACTCTAATAAGTATACATAATGCTGGAAAATTTTTCGGGGGTGGGGATATGAACTTATATGTGTATAAATAGACGGAATTTCTGCATTAATCTTGTGATCACTAATCCAAAAATTTCGGTGGGGGGGAGATATATCCCGATAACCCCCCCCCCTGGCTACGCCCCTGCATTATGTATAAAAACTGAAATGTCAACATCCTACTTGATCATGTTAAAATATTTTGTGGAGTTGAGGTTCAATACCCTTGAATTAAGGCTGGGGAAAATAAATAACGTTTTCGACTGATAGCGAAAATGCCGTCCCAAAAAAGGGACACTAGGCATAAATGGGCTAATTTTAGGAGATGGGTGGGCCGCCAAAAAAATAGTTTGCACAGTGCGCAATCTACCCTAGGAGCAGCCCTAAATACTGGTTAGGCTCCCGTTAAGAAGAGGCTCCCACCAGTAGCGTGCGTAGCCAGCATTTTATTTCGGGGGTCTGCAGCCCTCAGCCCCCTCTGGATACGCCCCTGCCCCCCCTCCCACCGGGTATCTCTTTCTTTTCTATAGCACTTATCTCACGAAGATTTATAGAAAAAAAAAATTCAACATAGAGTTTCACTGTTGCCGCCCCCCCCCGACATGGAACTCTGAATCCACCCCTGGTTTTTAGTACTCGTCTACCCTTCCTCCCGTAGGTGATCTATGCCTAGATTGAGGGCCTGAATCTCGAACAGTCGGTTAACCGAAGGTTCGGTTGCGTGATGTCAAATTGACGTCACCGGAACCCTACAGCGAAATTTTACTGGTTGATGCTCCTCGGGTGAGTTCCGTGTGACGTCACACAACCGAATGTTCGGCTAACCGACTGTGCGAGATTAGACCCCCGAGTCAACCCTATTGATACCATACCATACCGTCAAATTCGTAGTCCATCATCGTAAATTTCACTGTCAGACACAATAGTATAACTACCAAACCTCACAAGTTTCGTGGGGACGATTCCATTGCTAGAGAAGGATTGTCCATTGAAAGGTTATTATATGATATTGCTTGATTGGCGACAACTCCTTTTGCTAAGTGGGTAGAATTCTAGTCTTCATCGGGGATCTTAGACCACCCAAACCGAATAAAAGGGTACACCTGCTGCTCTCACCCCTACCCTGCTAGTAATTTCCTGCATCCTGCTATACAATACCATGTATGCATGATGAAGAGCCAATCGCGGGTAACCGATTCTACTTCCATGCAGAAAACTGTTCTTTCTCTAGATGCTGTTTTTCAGTTGCGTGTAGTATAAAGCGTTTTTGTGTTCTTGCTTAGTTATTCATCAGTGAAAAAACAGAGTCCCGCGTATCTTTCTCTTCAGATTAATGGTAAGAGATTTTATCAGGTTGTAACGAAAGTTTTCCGCCAGCAAAAAAATTCCTAACAAAGTTATAAAAAGAACCTGAAAGGAGTACCTTTGATGCGGGTAGTAATCACCACCCGTTTTGGTATTTTTTCAAAGCCTTCGGCCCAGAAACATGGGGGGCGTGAGACCAAAAACATAACTTTCAAATGCCAAAAATCGTTTGACAAAATATGAGGAACACGAACTGTTAGCTGAGAACATATCTGCGGTGGCGGGAAACTTTCGTTACGACCTAATATATTTTCTCTTATATGCTATAATAATTTTCTATGTAATTGCTAACAGATTTTCAAGCCTTGTTAACGAAAACACGCTCAATGAACTCTTTCGAGACACCCAGATTGCTTGCTTAAATATTTACATACACTGTTGATAAAATTTCGATAAAACGAAAACTACTTTTAAATTTAAACAGAATTTTTTCCACCATGAGTATATATTCCCGTTAGCAACTCTAATAAATATTCTTTTTTCGTAGCATAGAATTCAGACGAAAAAAAATATATATATACTCTATTGGTCGCTTCATACTACCATTCTCTCTAACAAACTTTAACTCAAGTAAAAAGCTGTAAATGCCTGCATAAAAAACTAACCCATTAACTGCAAGATTTTTGAAAACATACTTTTTTTTGTATTATGTTGCGTTTCTGCATGTTAAACAACACGGGCAATTAAATTTTACAATATATATATATATATATATATATATATTAATACGTGATTTATATTGATTTAAAAATCAATTCCCATTTGGGGATCACGGTAGATTCCATGTAATATATTTGTATGCGTATCATGGAAAAACACATTCAACATGTAATCCAACATCACATTTTACACGTTCCTTACGGACATTTCTCTCACATTTCCTTTGTTTCCCATGTAATATTCTTTCTAAATAACGTCCTTCAGGACTTTTTCTTATTTCTTCGGGTATTCGCTTCTGTGACATAACACTGTACGGCGGTAGTAGTAAGCAGCGCGTTCTAGCCGGCGGAAGTGACGTCATACGGGGCGTGGCGTTATGACGTCATGGGGCGTGACCGGAAGTGACGTCTGGAGTGGAGATGTTTTTCTCCTGCTGCTGGATTAGTTTCGGTTTCTGTTTGTGGAAGGTTACGAGGGTATTTTTAATTTGGCAACACCGAGTTTTCTTTTTTATTGAGTGGCAACGGATTTTTTGTTTTAGTTGGGACCTTGAAATTTTTGGAGCCGTTAGGCGATCTTTTAATGAATTTAATTTAATTTAATTATTATTGAATTGATTTATTAATCTGGTATTAAATTTTAGAACTAATTTGTGGACTTGGAATTTTTTTTCTTGAAAATTTTCCTGGACTTGTGGAAATAATGTATTTATTATTTTAATAATCTTAATAAATATTTAGAAAATAATTTATTTGTTATTTTAATTGTCTTAAATGAATTTTTATTATTAATTAATTTTAATCAATGAAATGAGTATCTCTTGAATTAACTTTTATGGAAGTCACGTGATACGAGATTACGTCATTTATTCGTGCTAGTACGATTTTTCTTCATGCGCTAACACGTTTTCTTCTTGAGGATGCATGTTTTCGTGCTGGAATGTGTTTCGAAGAGGAAAGGATATTTCCCTTTTCGCCTTGGATGCGCGCGCACGCTGCACTTGAAACGGACCAATCAGAATGCAGAGACTATGACGTCACGAGAATGTGGGCCAATCAGGAAGCTCGGAGACCAGCGCCACCTACAGGCCTTATGTAATGGAACGTGTCATTTTATTTCATTTCTTGTTGAGCTCTAGCCTCAAGAAGGTGTTCTCTCTCTCTTTCTCTCTTTTTTTTTATACTGGGCATTCATTTTTTTACCGGTAGCCATGAAAGACGGACTCAATCTTGTGATTTATGAAAACGTGTTTAATTCTTCAGATGAAATTTTTCAAAGACTGGAAAAGGAAATCGTTTATCTGCCGCCAGAACAAGGTCAAGTGTTTATAAAAAACAAAACCTATCCTATTGCCAGAAAGATTGCCGCTTTTGGAGATCCTGATGTGTCTTACATTTTTTCAGGGCTCACGTTAAAAAGCGATCCTTGGTCACCTCTTCTTCAAGAACTCAAAGAAGGTGTAGAGAAAGTGACTGGACTGCAATTTAACATTGTTCTCGTGAATCGTTACAAGAATGGAAATGACTGTTTTGGACAACATAAAGACGAAGAATCAGATTTACAGGAAAATTACCCCATATGTTCTCTCAGTTTTGGAGAAACGCGTACCATGGTGTTTAAGAGACCCAAGTATGCTACTAAAACGATCGAATGGACATTTTGCACGTGACGTCAGCTGGAGGTATTTGATACGCCACGTCTGCTATCTTATGGTGATGATTAGTTTCGGTTTCAGCTTGTTTGGACCCAAGGGATTATTTAACACTTTTTTCTAGAAATATAGCTGTTTCAAAAGAAGCTAGAATACTAGTAATTAACAAATAATAGCTTTCTATAAATTAATTTTATCTTCATTGTGAGATTTCATTTAAAATGCTAATAATAAATACATACTAAAAATAATTAAAAAGATCGTACTTTAAAAAGGTGTGGGAGATTTTTAATGAATATTTGTACTATTTTAAACTCAGAAAACGCAAAATAAACTCAATGATGTATTATTTATACAGTATTTGCAACAACGTAATAATTTTAGAATGCTAATATTCAATTTATTAACGAAGCTTTGAAGCGAAGTGTGATATCATCGTCTTTTAAACCATCTATTTAAACATTAAAAAGACAATAACTCATTCCGAGTGGCTAATAATGAGAAACAGTAATTATAAAATGGATACTCAATGCATTTCAATAGGAGCTGGCGGATGTAAATACCGCCAGCAGACGAATTTCAGCCTCGAACTCAGAAACCATGCAAAATGTCCATTAAAGTCAAACACGCTCTTAACTATGAACCCTCCCACGAGCCAAACATGGACCCATGGAATTCCGAGACAGAAAAATAGAACGGGTGTGCGTGCGAGTCTCACTTTTAGAAAGATAAAAACAATTCATTCTCAAGACAAGCGAAAAAGAATAGATACTGCAAGTGTAGAAGACGTAACCAAGAAGAGAGGGATAGACGAACCTAATGTAAGTACCTAATTTCTGTCTATGAAAATTACTTTCATTTTTTAACATGTCTGAAAAATAACTTTATACTTATTGTTTCTTTTATTTTTTTCAGAGTTTGGTGTTTTTGGAAGACGAAATACCTGACGGATGATCCACATAGGATATTCGGTGTTTGTGTATCCTAGCACGTTTAAAGGAGCTGTAGAAGTACACATAAGACGATTTACAAAGTATGGATGGAAATTCTATCCGTCCAAGGAAGGCATAACCTTTCATCCTGGATGGATTGATCTCATAATGTACAGAACTACTTTACCCCAAACGAGGATCTAACAGGTTTATCCCAGGCTACTATGCATCAAATAGAGAACTTTTATTTCGTTTGCTGCCTTGATTTTCTATATATATGTTCTGCCTTCACTGTCTAGTTATTTCGTCTGTTTGTGTGCTTTTCCTTTGTAATTTGTGCTCTGTATCCACCTGGCGATAGAATTGTGTTCAAGCTCGCCTGCTGCATTGGAAATATAAAAAAAAGAACAAAAAAAAAAAAAAACTATGCATCAAATAACGTTCGACAGCGCTGACTTTGAGAATTTTACGTTTACTATGAACAAAACATCGGAAAATGGTAAGATTTTTAGTAAAACTATATCTTCCCAGCAATGGACTGAAATGAACAATAAGCACAACTTTATCACTGCAGCTACTTTGGATAATATTTACAGTTCTATGGACTTTTTAAATGCTTATGAGGTTTTTTACGAAAGACATATAGAAGAGCAGCTCCCCACTTCTTTAGATGTGAGCTTGGCTACACGATATCTTTTAGAGATTCTTCGAGATTCGGACCTCGCCTGTATAAAAGACATCGGTGATTTAACAGATGCAGCTTCATTAGCTGAAGAACTATGGGCTCATAGAGTTAAAACATTCGACTCAGTAGCAATGGCGCTCGATGTGCATGAAATTGCTGATAGGTTTTACGGCAGAATATGGGAATATAACGATAATTTATTACTGATTAAACCTGCAATGTATATTACTGTTAAATTTTTAAAGGACGTACGATTGCAAGATGTGTTGAGAGAAGTGCGGGGTATACTTTGTCCGCCAGACTTCCTTTGAATACTATGAATGTTTAGAGTAAATCCTCTTTTGTATATTGTTGTACTTGTTATATATTGACTTTAGTAAAAAATATATATATCTGTATACTTTTTGCATGTGTTTTAAATGATTATTTTTAATTCTTTTTTTTTTTTTGACAAATACATATATTCTTTTATGTATAAAAAAGAAACAATATGTTATCAGTTATATAATTTTTTTGTTTGCTATATAAATAGAAGTGACATTATTTTTAATCATTTCATTATCAACGCTCGGTTTGATCAGAACATCTGCTGCAATGAATGCGTTGACTCAAATGCAGGAGCGTAGCCAGGGCAGGGATTGGGTTTTATCCCCCCCCCCCGAAAATTTATCCTGACTACGCGCCTGCTCAAACGTATAGGAAACCTGAACTACGTGCGAGTTTAGTGGCATCAGTGCTTTACAACGTGTTTTAAAAGGTCGCGTAAAACACAAAGACATAAAGAAATGGTTACAGACGATGGACTCTTATACATTACACAAACCATTGAGATGAAAATTCACTAAGAATAGGACAAAACGAACAGTTTCAAGCTGATTTAGCCGACATGCAATCGTTGTCCTCTTTCAACGACAATTACAAGTACATACTCGCCTGCATCGATATTTTCAGTAAGTACGCCTTTGCTATAGCTCTAAAAGGTAAAAAGTCTCAAATGATTGTGGATGCCTTAGAAAAAATATTTCGGTTCGCAAACAGATGCATTACAGATGCCGGTACGGAATTCACGAACAGAGTTGTGCAAAGTTTCTTAAAAAAGGAAAATGTGCACTTTTTTACAACTCATAATTCTACCAATGCTTCAGTTGTTGAGAGATTTAATCGAACTCTTAAAACGAAAATGTTAACTCTTAAAACGAAGTACTTTACTGAAATAAATACAAAACGCTACATCGACGTACTTGATAAATTAGTACATAGTTATAATCATACGTGGCATCGCAGTATTAAAACAGAACCTGCCTCAGTAACCGTAAGCAATCAGGATCAAGTATGGCGAACCCTTTACGAAAATACGCCCCGCCAACCTCTGAAACCCCATTTTAATATAGGGGATACGGTCCATATAAGCAAATCAAAAATGCGTTTTAAGAAAGGATACGAACAAAACTGGACCAGAGAAATTTTTACTATTCATAAAATTATTAAACGAAAGCCTATAGTGTATCAGTTAAAAGATTTGAAGGGAGAAATAATCGAAGGCACATTTTATAAAGAAGAATTTTCAGAAAATATCAGATTCTGGTTATTTTCCGGTCGAAAAAGTACTAGAAACGAGAAAGCGCAATGGCAAACAGAATACTTTGTTAAATTTCAAGGTTATCCAGAAAAGTTCAACGGTTGGATAACCGCTTTAAAACGGATATAAATAGGACCGTAGCATTACATTAGTGAACACTTATAGAGATGTCTTTCTACGTGACGCTCATCAGCGATAGCTCCAGACAATATTTTGAAAACAATCGCAATTCCCAGTTTACCACTCAGTTACCATTACCTATTGATTTGAATGGAGAATGGTACGGGGAAGTTTTCCCCAGGTTCACATCCCATATTTTTTTATGAAGGCGAAACCCAGGCCGTGAAGAAATAACAAGACTTTATAGTGGCAATCACATCAACACATAACGTTAAAATTATAAAGTCCTAAGGTGGCTGAGCAGACCCCTCACAAAAAACGCGGGTTCACTTGACAACTGCTAAGGCGTGAATGATGACGAGAAACGCAAGCCAAGAGGTTAGTACAGAACCAAAACACGCCACAAGGGCATGCCAAACAAAATGCAAAATTAATTTGACGCCATTAGACGTTAAGAACATTTCCATATAATTATTTTTGAATCCCAGTCTCGCCAACAGGATAAAACAAACAATCTAGCAGCTAAATTGTAACCCAAAATGAAAGCCAATGTTATTTATAGATTTGATACCATATATGGTAATAAACAAATCATGAGAACATAAATGCTAGGCTTTACCAATGCAAAAGTGAAATACAAAGGAAAAATAAATGAAAACGGAAGATTGCTTTTAAATACGGTAGGTGCAGAAATAAAAACTTTACAGGCGAAGGGAAAAGAATTCCAAATCGAAAGTGCAAAGAATAAATTTTGAACACAGATTAAATTTAGAAAAAATTAACAATTAAGTAATTGATAATTAAAAATAAGATATGTGATTATCTGCATCACATATATCTCCCCAACACCCACAAAAAAAAATTCTACATAGAGGTAAAAGAAGAAAAGATTAGCCACCTATACATACATTAAAATACAAAAAAATATTACAAAAGAATTGCAATGATTATAACTTGAGTAGTAACATAATTAAATACAAATATGCTAAACATGTCGACATGTATGAAAATTTCAAGCATGATTTACTCAAATTCAGTTCAGCAGTCTCTATCTACACAATTGTAAATTTAGTTTTCTTGTAAACAGTCTGTTGCAACTTATACGTAATAGTTCAGTGCAATTAGCAATGAATGGAAATGTTCAGTAGGTACCTTGTAAAATTTTCGTCTACACAAATCAGGTTAAACATTCTCAAATAAATGGCAACTTTTTCTAAAAATAATACATATACAACAAAAGCAAATAAAAATCAGTGTCAAAATGCAAAAACTTTTTAACATTCACATCAGTAAAAAAAATGACATATATTATATATACGCAAAATAAAATTTTCTTTTGAATGTAATTTGCATACATCCAAAAACTACCAAGTTATCTCTAACATATTAATACTGCAAAAATAAACATTACAATATACATAACAATTAAAAAAAAAATTGTGTGAAAGAAAGTGTGTGTAAAAGTGGGTAAACCAAGAAGAAAAACTGCAGCCACGCTGACACAGCGGTGGTCTACAAAAATTGCCATCAGAAAGAGTCTGAAGAGCAAACCCTTGAAACAAACTATTGTGCCTAAACCTTTTTTTTTTTAACAAAAGCTCCATTTCATAAATTTTGTGAGAATAGATACATATCATAGAGTACACTGAAGTGTACATCTTTAAAAATACTGGACCAGCCAGATACAAACAAGATATTATACAACAGTGTACAAAGCAAGGAAGTGTCTGTGGGTACCTTCACAAACACGCCATTACTAAAACGAAAACATGCATCTACTTTCTAGGTCTTAAATTATAGTGATTATACGAAGTTGCAGGTAGATTAACATCAGTTGCAAAATTATCATGGAAGTGATTATTACCAAATGAAGAAAGATATTCATTACGTGGAGGAGCAAATATTAATCTGTCAATATGTATTCTCTGAGGTACAAGATGAGGAGCATGCAAAAGTCGACTAGAGAAAGAAACAGGTGAGTGTTTTTTAGTGATCACATAAGGACCTGTGAATTTAGGTTTAAATTTTTGTTTTCATAATTACGAAACTTCTGATAACGCGAATTTTTAAAAGAGTAACTGTTACTATTCCTTTGTAAATTTCTAAATTTGAAACAGTCTCGAGCAGTGTGAGAATAATGACCACAGAGTTGGCAAACTGTGTTAGTATGAGGTCGATTGGATCTCTGATGCTTTTGAACACGAAAGTTTTTATTCTTAAAAGAATACGAATTTGCAAAATGAGATCTAGACTTATTTGTATTATTAGATTTATCATCAGTATTTTGAGAAGTTTTAGTAACGTTAGACAACGTCAGAGCATTTACTTGATCAGCAAGTTTCTGTAGCTGATCTGTAATAGAAGGTTGTTGTGCATTAAAAGAAAAATTCTTTTCAGAATTGGCAATATTTTGTAAGTGTTGAGCTCTCTCAACCGCATCTTTATATGAATTAACTCCCTCTTCGAGTAGTTTAACTCTAAACTGTGAGAGTAAACCCTGGATGAAGCGCACATACTTAATAGTATCTAGAGATTTTTGATCATCCAGCTCATACACTTTCTTTACTAAAACATTGAGTCTGTGGGAGAAATTTTTAATAGACTCATTAGGAAGTAGAATTAAATTATTTAAATCCGCGAAAGATACAGTTACATTACTTTTGAAAAAACTCTCGAATTCCATTTTTAACAGATTTATATCTGTGATACTGTTTAGTTCAGGATTTTGAAGGAAATATGCCAGAGCAGGTCCAGCTAATTTTGATTTAGTAAACAACAAGGTCTTGTCAACAGACCATTTATTTATATTTGAGAGGTCATTAATTAAGAAAAAGAAATGATCTATTTGAGTCATATCTCCTTCAAACATAGGAATTGAGATCTGAAAATTATCTCGCTTAGCCATACTTAATTAGTCAACAAAATAATAACACTAAAACATAAACACTAAGGTGTGTTACTTACTTTGCATAAAAAGACACAAAATAAACATGAACATAAAATTCTGAAAAAATTTGCATAAAAAATATTGTGAAGTTCAATTGTGAGTGTGAGTGTTTTTCTTTTTTTAAAAATATGTTGCAGAGGATCGGCAGATATTTTTCTTTAGTTACAATCACTAAAAACACAATCAGTAAATATCGGCGACGTGGTAATGAACACTTGTCTCACGACTTTCATTTCCTCGAAAAGGTGGCGAAAATACCCACAAAAATAAAGAAAAACACGAACACCGGCGATGCAGATAAACGCAGGAACACACTGGCACAGAGGGAACACGTAAAACACACAACGGACGTAAAACAGAAAACACTGCACATAGCGCGAAGCGAATGGGATGCTGAGGTCAAAATGGAGAAGAAAGCGGCGAAGACCTCAGGAGACAGCGGCAAAAACCAAGAGTGCAAAACACAGGGGGGCTGTAGGAACGCTAGGCGCGATGTAGGGACTCCGAACACCTTCGCAGCACACCGGCGGAGAGGCACCTCTGGAACGGACATCCATCTAGGGCACATGAAGTATTCCGCAGACCGGGGCTCCAACGATTACAGTCCAGCGGGTAGCCTGACGTCTAGCGCTGTGTCCATCAGAGGGTCAGCAGGGGGGCCGCCACCGAAATCATGGACAGGGCACCATGTTTTTTATGGGGAGGTTTTCCCCAGGTTCACATCCCATATTTTTTTATGAAGGCGAAACCCAGGCCGTGAAGAAAGAACAAGACTTTATGATGGCAATCACATTTTATTTTAATATCAACACATAACGTTAAAATTATGGGATGGGGAATGGGGATGGTCCTACGGTGGCTGAGCAGACCCCTCACAAAAAAAACGTGGGTTCACTTGACAACTGCTAAGGCGTGAATGATGACGAGAAACGCAAGCCAAGAGGTTAGTACAGAACCAAAACACGCCACAAGGGCATGCCAAACAAAATGCAAAATTAACTTGACGCCATTAGACGTTAAGAACATTTCCATATAAGTATTTTTGAATCCCAGTCTCGCCAACAGGATAAAACAAACTATCTAGCAGCTAAATCGTAACCCAAAATGAAAGCCAATGTTATTTATAGATTTGATACCATATATGGTCATAAACAAATCATGAGAACAGAAATGCTAGGCTTTACCAATGCAAAAGTGAAATAAAAAGGAAAAATAAATGAAAACGGAAGATTGCTTTTAAATACGGTAGGTGCAGAAATAAAAACTTTACAGGCGAAGGGAAAAGAATTCCAAATCGAAAGTGCAAAGAATAAATTTTGAACACAGATTAAATTTAGAAAAAATTAACAATTAAGTAATTGATAATTAAAAATAAGATATGTGATTATCTGCATCACAAATGGGAACTAGGTCTCGTCAAGATTATCTATCCTCATAGTTGGTACAATGTGATATCCGCTAACAATTTATTTGGTTTTGATCTGGGAGTCGATAAAGAAAACGGACGCAGAATTCCACCTGGATGTTATGAAACTGTACCCGATTTGTTAAAAGCTATGACTTTGTCTTCTCACAAAAATAAAATTGAATTTTCTTACCATGCCATCACGAAAAGAGTGGCGATGAAAACGAAGGAGGGTTGTAAAGTAATACTTTTACGAAGGAATTGCTGAACTGTTAGGTTTTCAACCAGGAGTCTACAGCTGGGTGGTCCAAAGTGCTTTTGTGGCAGATCCCAATGCAGCTTTACCCTTTATGTACGTGCATGGGCGCCGGCAGAATATTTCCCAGGGGGGCAAAGACTACTTCAATGTATGGTTACCATGTTGGAAAGAGCAAAAAAACAAGGGAAAACAAGGCATACAAAAATCCAGGGGGGGGCATTGCCCCCCCTTCCCTATGCTGCCGGCGCCCATGTGTACGTGTACTGCGACCTCGTGGACCCTCAAGTCGTAGGTGATATACATGCACCTCTCTTAAAAATTGTGAAAGTCCCAGACAGCACATAAGCTTAAATCAAGCTTGAGATTTGACTTGGCAGTGCAAGGTTGGCTTAAACTGGATTTTGACTTGCAAAGTGCGGTGATGGCGCCATCTGTGAAAGAGGATGGACATTAATTGTCTAACGTCCTCAAATTTGTTGAAAGTTCGTAAAAGATGTGTTTTAACGGGGATGGTTTTTTTATTACCAGTGCCATATTACCGGCAGGGCAAACGGGGCAACTGCCCAGGGCCTACAGATTTTAGGGCCCAAAAATCTTACATCTTACACTTTTGTAATTTTAAAATAAAATTACAAAGGATTAAAAAAAATTCAGAAGTTAAATAATTTTTCTAATTATAAAGTATGAACAATGAAAATAATTCAAATTTACATTTGTATAAATTAATTTAAACTTATTTTTAATTCTTCGAAATGCTCTATATCGATATAGCATACCAATATATGTAGGAAAATAACTAACCACATTTGTAAAGAGAATTTTTAGCGTTAAAAAATAGCAAAATTTTTCAATTATTTGTTATTATAAGAAATATTTACAAAAATGACTAAAGTGTTTGTATTCCATACATGTTATGTTAGCAACTGTGATATAGCATTTCGAAGTAACGTTTAACTATCTGTTTCTTTGATTTCAGATTACTTAACACAAAATTTGTGTTAAGTAAGTAAACCCATTCTATATATCCAAATATGGAAATTCTTCAAAATAAAATACAATTATACTACGAAATTGATTTCAAAATCAGTCGCTTGTCTCGATTTTGGCCAGCGGCAGTATTGCTCATGAGTGTTGCGAAAGTTTTAAAACATGTGTTGCTCTTAAGTTTATATTATGTTTATTTCCCTATTAGTAGAGTCTCTAAATCACACATAAAAATATTTTAATTTTGATGCATCCCATGGAAAAATAAAAAAAAAACAAATAACATATCGCCCACTTATCAATCTGGCCAGAAAACTGCTTAATAATTCACTTCAAACTTTCGTCATAGCTGCACGAGGCTCTGGTGGTTGAATGGATAACGCGCTCGGCTACTAATCGAAAGGTCCCGCGTTCTATTCTAGCCACGGACACTCGATGGAAACAGTTTAAAATTACAGCATAAAAGGGGGAAATGCGCGGAAAAATAAAGTATTTCGGGCGCGAGCGCTCCATGTATTTTGGAAAATTTTTCAAGCTTGAAATCTCAAGCTTAATGCAAGCTGGGCAAGTGTAAACTAGAACACTTGATTCAATCTTGCATCAAGCTTACACAACTGGAATTTTTAAGCTTAATTCAAGCTTATTGACTTGATAAATCAAGCTTGCTGCAAGTTTGATGCAAGTTGGCTGTGCTGTCTGGGGTAGAAGGAAAAGACGGTGAAGTCATCAACGTTCATTACACGCGTCTTTTCTACTTACCTGTTATACTACCACATTTTCAGACGATCCAAATTGATCTGCGTTTACATTCGGGACAGTTAGTACCTTTTGAAAGAGGCAAAGTAATACTTGTCATTTTACATTTCTGTCAACGACAAATCCTATAAAAGGGGGTACACCCGTTAAACAAACGTCATTTTTATTGTGTGTGCCTTATAAGCAGTATCAAGATGTTGGTGCCTTATACGTGTTGTACGCAAAAATTTGAAGATTATTCTACGGAGCAAGCTGGAAATGGTTTCCTTATTATCAAGGAACAGTTTTACAGAAAGAATATGGAATAGGTGGATTTTTTGCCAAGCTCTTTCGCAGTGCCTTACCGTTTTTAAAAAGCGGGGCTAAAGCCGTGGAAAAAGAAGCTTTACGTACAGGAACGATGGTTGCCAACGATGTGTTGTCCGGTGAAAATTTGAAAACTTCTCTGAAAACGAGAAGTAAAGAGGCGGTTGAAACGCTGGCTAGAAAAGCTGTGAAAAAAGCCGACGAGATGATCGATCACGGAAAGTTTAAAAGGAAGCGCAAAACACCAAGATGTATCATTCACTCTAAAGTCAGAAAGGTGCAAGTACGTGATATTTTTGATCAGTGATAGCCAGGGGCGTAGCCAGAAATTTTTCATGGGGAGGGGGGGTTACGACTACTGCAACTCACATATATGCATATATGTGTGTGATAAGGAGTGAAAAATATACATTTTGTATGAATCCCCTTTTGATTTTAAATATTGTAATATTAATTTTATTGGCGCTTATGTGGCTGGACAGTCTATCCCCCACAGTTCTCTTCAACCTAATTTTGAAAACAACCACTTTGTTAGAGTCGACCACAATTTATTTACAAATGCGGGGGACAGAGGTTTATATCTTTCAAGATCAGAATTTCCGGAAGGTTGTTCTTTATTCCGCTTTCATTTATCGCCGGATCTGTGCGACGGTTCTCATTTAAACCTAATACATCACAGCAATTTATGATTAGAAGTAAAATTTGCCACCCCCTTGGCACAAACCGTTTCGTTATTAGTGTATGCCGAATTTGAAAATTTAATAGAAATCAACAAAGCCCGAAATATCCTGTACGTTTTTGGAAATTGATGAATTCGTCACAAATCCACAGAATTCTATCGAGGGATCCTTACACCTCAAGATATTATGCCGGCGTTTTTCTTTCGGACAAGATACCTGTTATTCGAAACTTTCCTTCGGCAATTGTGATCAATACAGATAAACATTACGAAATAGGTACTCATTGTTTAGATGCCAGACGAGAAGAATCTTGAATTCTTCGATTTCTACGGAATGCCTCCAGAAACTTACGGTGAAGATATCATACAGTTTGTGAAACAGTATCAATTTGTTTACTGGAATCAAGTTCAACTTCAAAGTCTAACATCTAATGTGTGTGGACATTATTGTATTTATTTCGTTGTAAAACAATCTCAAGGCATATGTATGTCACTTATTTTGTCTGAACTAGCTCGAAAAAAGCATGATTTTCGAATGTTTCAGTTTGTTAAGAAACGATATGGTGTAACTATGATTTTTAAACATTAATAAAGATAATTTATTTAATAAACGGCCTCATTTCTTAGTGTTTGTGTGTGTATTTGTACATTATTTGGAATATATATATAATTTTTTTGTCTTGGAAAAAAGAGTACAAAAATCGAGAGTTAATTTTAAAATTTTCATTTCAAGAATGTAACTCATAAAGTTAGTTCATCCTAGCACTTGTCTCCTGTCCGGACCAACAGGGTCCGGAAAAACGGTGTTTGTTAAAAAAATAATAGAACACAAAATGCTTGAACCTATGCCGACTCATATAGTTTTCTGTTACGGAAGTTATCAGCGGCTTTTTAATTCCATGAAAGGTGTTCTTTTTGAAGAAGGACTGCCTTCCGACCTTAATACTTTTCAAAACGCATTCAACATTATTGACGATCTCATGACAGAATTAGCGAGCGATACGCGACTAAGCAATCTTTTCATGAAAGGCAGTCAACACCGAAATCTGTCTGTCATTTTTATTACCCAGAATCTTTTTCAGCAGGGTAAACAAATGCGTTACGTTCATTTAAATTCTCATTACTTAATTTTATATAAAAATCTCAGAGACAAAAGTCAAGTGATGCATTTGGCGAGACAAATACTACCGGGTAAAACTAAAAGTTTTCAAGAAATCTTTCAAGACGCAACAAGTCCTGCTTATGGGTATCTGTTCATCGACTTGCGTCCCGAGACAGACGAGCGTTTGCGCATGCGCACGGGTATATTCCCCCTTGATAAACCCTATGTATATGAGCCGCGATAATCATTTTCTTATCAAATTTGGAGCGAGTAACATGTCCTCCGCAGTTGTAGAATTCGAGGGTTTCCAACTGAAACCCCACATTTTCATCGTGAAAGAATTGGCTTTCTACGACGTACATCGCGGCTATCATGGTCGGTGGACTTTTCTTCCACCCTATTCTTGAAATCATTTATCAGAAAAACATAAAAAAAACATTTTCGTGGGTGACCCGTTATTGCCATCGAATCACCTGGGAAAGTGATGTCTATACAGACAGCCAATCCTCACTCCAGGCTCTTTCAAGGCTGAATTGCAGAAATGCAATGGTTGCAGCAATCCACTCCGAGATCGGAGATAGGCGGATCCGTTTCCACTGGGTGAAGGCGCATGTCGAAACCTGGGGGAACGAGGAAGCTGACGCTCTGGCGAAGAGTGGAAGTCAGAGACCTTCAGTAGATGAAAGAGTAAAGAGTTCCATTAGGAGTGTGAAACACTCCATGAGGATTGAAGCCCGGAAACTGTGTCAAAAAAGGTGGGAAGAAGCAGAAGTCGAACGTTTTACGTTTTTGATCATTCCGATGGTGAGCGAAAAGAGAACTTGGAAAAGTAGGAAGGTGAACTTGGTCGTGACGGACCATGGCCCCTTCCCGGCCTATTTTCGAAGGTTCTCCGTGAAGGAGACAAGGAACTGCAACTTATGCAGTCTGACAACTCCCGCCCACAGCTTGCATATTGTGGCCTACTGTCCAGGGCTGCAAGAACTGAGAAATCAGTTCTGCCCGAAATTGAATACCTCAACATTTAATAACTATGTGCGGAGTGATAAACGGCGCGAGGGCCTGGCCCGCTTCATGGATGCGCTAGGAGACTCACTAAGTTAGCGGGCAACTTAGAGAAAAGAGTAAGTGCCCTCCCCTAAACCAGGGATAGCTGGAAGGGGATAGATATTGGTGGTGCAAGTATCTTCTAAAGTCAAAATACTGGTGGTGCATGTATTTCTCATTGGAGATGTTCAGCTTGTAGGCTGGAGGGACAGGCATCTCCTAATGGTGGTTCATATAGTTCAAAATACTGGTGGTGCATGTATTTCAGGAAAGCCGCGGGAATACCGCAACAATCCATTCATATAGGGTTCTTGCAAGCCACGTACAAGCATGGAGCAAAGAACTAACAGGTGAACCGCGTTGAATGGAAGGCGAGCCCTTCTGACCGTGGTTGTGACCTCCTTCCTGTCATAAGACAGAAGAAACGTTAAGTGTCAATGTTGCACGAGTCCTCGTGTGCTATAAGGTGTCCTGAGATTTTTCCATCCGTGCGGCGGTAGTTGTTGTGAGGACGGGTCGACATTGGGCCGGGCTTGTCTTGCCCTGTTGGTCAGGGTTCCAATCATGCTCCCTGACCAACCCTCAGTCCGGTAACCAACTGCTTCCGTAGTCCCTCATGGGGATGCAGGTTGGTTACCGTTTACCACCCGTTAGGCCAAACCCCGCGCAACCTGATGAGGTTTCTCTATGAGACTCCTCGAGAGGGTTGCTTTAAGCGGCGGACCATTGTTCTTCCCGGGGAGCATCCCCATGGAGGCTACCAATCGTGTAGTGCTCAACATAGAGCGGGTGCACGTATTGAAATAGTCTTCTTATAATACGATCTACTGATCTTACCCAACGCAGGCCACACTGAAAAAAGAACAACATAAAATCCCACATCTTTCTCAATGAATCAGGTTAGAATCAGGGGTCCAGATATTTCTCCTGGCCGAAGGGGGGATATGTATTTGAATGCATAGAATAGTCCAGCAATTTCCAAAAAACAGCTTTTTCAACAGTGAATGACCTTCTTCCGATGCTACTTTAAGAAAACGGGATTAAAACATCTGGAACTAATTAGCTCCCCAAGGAGAATCAGGGATTCGTCCAGTGAAATTCGAGGCTATCCTGTTGTTCGAAAGAAGGGGAAGCCTGAAAACAAGACCGTGCATAAAGTGCATTTTTCAAGGAATGGAGCTTAAAAAAAAAAAAAAAAAAAAAAAAAAAAAAAAAAAAAAAAAAAATGTTTGTGTTAAGATTTTTTGTCTGACTAAATTTTCAATCCCAGCTCGCCCAGATGGAAAAGTTAAACAGGAGGAATTTGTCTTGTTGCAAGAACTAGCCTTGAAAAACTAGAAACGGGCGATTCGTTTAGCAAATATGTATACAAAATTAACTTGAACACTTTTAAAAATGAAATATTTGATGGTCAAACAAAAAGCCCGGTTTTATTATTAAAAAAATATCCTTTTCAGTCTGAAAATTTCGGGGGGGCCTCGAGCCCCCTGGGCCTACCCCTTGCGTGCGCCACTGATTAAGAGAATACAATGAAGTTTAGCAACATGAGCAGCAACGGGTAAAACAACAAAAATCTGAATTTTTTGAAAAATGTTAATAAATTTTTAAAATGCTTATTTGCTTTTTCAGATTTTGTGAAAATTGCACAAAATATTTTCGGGGAATACTGTTAAAATACAGGGAATCAAACAAAATTTAGTTACAGGTTAGGAATGACCTCTTGACTTGAAAAACTCATTCAACAGAATAAAATTTAATTTTTGAAGTGAAAACTTCTTTAGGCGCGTTGGGCACTTTTAGGATGGAGAAAAGTATCGAATTGGTGTGACCGTCAAGCTAAGATACGTGAGGAGGAAAAGTAAATTGTGACGCCATTGAATTTTATTGCTGCCATCATATGTAAGAAATTTAGCTTACTTTTAAACTTCGACCTTTTCGCTTCTCGGAGTTGTCACCACAGTCATTTCGACGGAGGTGCCCACGGATTTGGAAAATTCCGGGGAACCTGATAAGCTGACTTAAATTTCGAAAAACGAATTATTTTAGAAGATATTGATTAAAAAACTGAAAAATAAACATAATGGTTGCCAGGTTTGCAAATTTCTCCAGCATAAAATTATTCATGCCTTTGCAACAAAGCAATTCCAAGTATGTAGAATCCCGTGAGATTGACAAACATGAAGTAGAATTAAATCAATTTTGTCCCAAATTAAAAAGTATGTGAAATAAATAACTCGAAGTTTGTTGCACAAAGTTGACGATTTTCAAATAGTAAGTTCTTTTAGACAATAGGAGTTTAGAATTAGCGATTATTCGTTTTTCCAAAACAGAATAACTCAGATTTTGAATAGAAGCTTATTTTTATAAGTGTAGTTTTTTTTTCTTTTCTTTTTTTTTCTTCTGCTTTTTTTTAATAACAGTATGTTTGTATAGAAAAATTTATTTCGGGTAAAATTTGGACTATTATTTCTGTTCTATTCAGTAAAAAAACCCTTCCATTTGAATTTTGTAAGAAAAAGAATTCATATTAAATATATTTATATATTTCTACATAAATGAATGAATATTTATATATTTTAATCGAAATGAAATTCATTTTTTTAAATGTATATGATAGGTCGAAAATATTTTGGAAGGTTACAGAAATTTTTATTCAGGAGTAATATTTGAGATTTATTTAGCATAAATAAAATACTCTATTTTTTAAAAAATCATTACACATAGAAAAACGAGGTAAAAAATTCCACCAGCAAGACCGGAACCTGCGTCAATCCATTAGGATGAAAGTGCCTAACCGACATGACTAATCACGGTACAGCCAGAGTGAAAAAATTAAACATATGTAACTGACGCATCGTTTAATAGCAATTCTTAACGTTTTTCTTTTTTTTTTAATTAATATTGTGCTTTAACTTTTTAATCACTATTTTATCAAAGTAATAAATAAAGGATAATCTTCTATTAGGCGGAATTTTGTTAAAATATGAGCTATGAGCAGTTGCTGCGCTTTTTTAGTGAGGGTACATGGCCAGATATGAAATGTGGTTATTCGACGGGTAGCTCTTTTAGACGACCTATATTTTGTAATTATGGTATTTCCATTTTTGTGCAGAGTTATTTCGAAGAATTCATGAGGCGGTTTTTTGTTGTTGTTGTTGTTGTGTGTGTGTGTGTATGTGTAATCACTGTTCACCTCCAAACTCGAGTTAATGGAAGCCATATTAGATGAAGAGAAAGATCGGCTTTTCAATTTCACCTGAATCTCAGTGAAACTGGTACTTGGCTTTTTTAAGGCATTTGCTGTTGAACCTAAATTACGGTGAAACCTGTATGGCATAGCTTATAGCTCTGTGATTTCACCGGTTATTCGGTGAAATGTTGAACTTTTATTTATAACAGTGTACTATTCAAACTTTTTGAAAATTTGCTTTATGTACTAACCCGTCAACGACGGGTACCTCAGCCAGTATATATATACAGGGTGAATCTAAACTCTTGGGCAAAATTTTAAGGGGTGATAGGGCACATAATAAGGGATCAGAATCACATAGCAATGTGAGGTCGGCAACGTCGTCTTTGTGTAGCTGTTAATAATTACTTCGGAAAAAAGTGCCGAAACAACAGTGTACTTTCCGACCATTGTTTCGTCAGAAACTAATGTATTTTTCTCCGAAAACACAGGACTGTATTGATAGTTTAAAAATTCTATTTTATTTCATGGATGAAATTTTCGGAGACGAACCTATTGTTTATGAAACTTAAGAAATGAGACGAACACTTCAATGCTTTTCCCAAAGTGATTATTACCGGGTAAGTTAAAACTGCGTTTTTGACCCCAGATAGCTATGTGATTACGATTCCTTATTGTGTGCCCTATCACCCCTTACAGTTTTGCCCAAGAGTTTAGATTCACCCTGTATATATATATACATCCCAAAAAGATGGTAACGCCGGCTTTAATTCTTTATCTATTAAGGATAAGTAGGCAGTACAAATTGAAAAAAACGTTCAAAATAAGTTCGGAAATAAGACTCCGTTAAGAAAAATTCCTCTCGTTCATTTTCAAAAAGATATACTTTTTAAATTTGTATACAACCCCCGTACACAAACATTCCCAGTTAGTAAAATGTGCATCATACACTCATGAGGTGGTATACCAAATTTGATCCTTTCATCATACAACGTCGCAGAAATATCTTTAAAGAAAGATGATCGGAAAGTACAGTGCGTCCCAAAAGTTTATAGACTGGCGTTTTTTTTTGGATTTAAGAGTTAATCAAAGAAGTAAGAAAGACGAAAGAAATTATGCAAATATGTATTGACGTACAGAAATAGTAAAAAGCTTAAAGTACTTCAAACAGTCATAAATTTAATATAAAAGAAAAAACGAATAATGCTGTCCCAAAAATATATAGACAACCGGTGTTAAAAGTTAATTGGAGTACTGATCTCTAAATTTGTATGTTTCAAGGTCATGTACTGGTCATTCAATAGCTTTTTGAGATAAAAGTGAAGCTTTCTTTCTTTGACTGATTGTAAAGATGCCTCGCGACGTGCAGTTTTCCGAAACTGAAATTCCCAAATCTATCGTTTGGATGCTCGTGGAATGAAAGTTGTAGATATTGCAAGAAAACTTGGACACAGTAGAGCTAGTATTTATCGAATTCTGTCAAAAAGTGACAATTTGAAAGTAAAATCTCGCACTAGACGATCAAAGAAAACAACTAAACGTCAAGACAGAGAGATCTTCAGGTAAGCTTCAACTCAGAACTTGTCTGTACCGTCAATTTCTAGAGAAGTGACAATTGAAGTATCAAAAACCACGGTGCATCGACGGCTGCAGATAAGTAAACTGCTTGCTTATCGCAAAATACAGGGTGGCCATTAATTAAACTGCAAGTGTTCAAGGGGTGCTGGAGAGAAAACTACCGAGAATATTCCATTGAAATTTGGTAGCTACACGTTTCAGAACATGAGCAAGTCAAATATGCAAAAATTAAAAATCGTCATTTTCACCCGATAGATGGCGCTGTACCGTATTTCAAAGGTCACCGGTGGCATATACAACTTCCAAAACTGATAGACAGAGCATGGTGACATTCTAAGAGGCATATAAACAATATAAAACGTCATTTACAGTTTATCAAAATTCCATACAATTCGCTTCAGTAATAAAATTTTTACAGTAACATGCAATCAAAAATTAAATTAAGATCACAAATTAAACAATTCATAAAGACGCTTTGGAAAACAATTAAACCATTATTTATTCTCATTGACACTCATTGGACCTCTTCTTAATCGTTTCATACGCCAGTATTCTTTCAGAGTAGCCGAATAATTGCTACCATTCTGATAGAATATATCATCACTAACAATGCACGTTTCTTCTTATTCAGAGTCAGGATTGACCATTACTCAATGTGGTCTTGTTTTTACAATGTTCAATGGGCTTAAAATTTGCATACATGACTTCCTTAAGCATTGAAACACAATCGCAAGTGTTCAAGGCACACTTGCAGTTTAATTATGGCCACCCTGTACTTCGCTCACCAAACTTGACAAAAAGGCATAAAGACGCTCGTGTTCAGTGGGCTCGAAAGCATATGGGGACTGGACAGATGAATTGTTGAGTATTCTGTTCGGTGATGAAAAGAAGTTCAATTTAGATGGCCCCGGTGGATGGGTATATTACTGGTACGATATTCGCAAAGAACCGCAAACTTTTTTCTGTAGACATCAAGGAGGGGGTTCACTCATGGTATGGGGAACATTTTCCTATAATGAAACTACCGGTATTATTTTTTAAAAGGTCGTCAGTGTTCCGAAGATTACCAGAAAATGCTTGAATTACAGTTACTCCCATTAGGAAAGTTGTTAGGAGGGGGACAAATGGTTATATCAGCAAGAGAATTTCTCCATTCACATCTCAAATTTCACAATGCAGTGGTTTAGACGAAACCAACTAGCTGTTTTGGATTGGAAAACCTAGGTCCTGACCTGAATCCTTTGGAGAACCTTTGAGGAATGGTGGCCCCGGTGGCCCATATAATAATAATAAGAAGAAGCTGATTATATTCCTACTATTAGAACTGAACGACCCAAACATAATTCACTATTATTATGATTTTTTAATAAAATATTAATATGAATTTAGCTAGAGACGTACAGCTGCGGAAAAAAAAAAGTCCCACTTGTACTTTTTTCGGCCGTCGATTGTCGTACAGCAAAGTTACACATACCAATCGTTTTCAATTGACGCACACTTTAATTTGCTATGCATAAAAATTATATAAGGGGCCATCTACATATTAAAATTCACACCAACTTTTTTTTTCCCAATAGCAACCTCTAGATTTCACTTCATATTTCAAAAATTTAGTTCCTTTTAACCCCGGATACCCATTTTCAATAAATTTGAACCGAAAATAGGTGAGTTATGAGCACCCAAAATCCCTCTCGCCGTTAAAATATTTTTCCATACTTTAAATCATATCTCATATAATAATAATAAGAAAAAGCTGATTTATATTCGTACTATTAGAACTGAACGACCCAAACATAATTCACTATTATTATGAATTTTTAATAAAATATTAATATGAATTATGAATTATTAAATTAATATTCAAAAAAATTATGAATAGCGACCCAGTCAAATTTCGATGGAAATACATGCAGATAGTAATATTACATGGCTGTGCAAAATTTCAAATTTTTACGTTCAGTAGTTTAATTTATATTAAATAAAATGTGTTATTTTCATGAGTTAAGGGACCATATATAAATTTATTAAGTGACAATTTTTTGAAAACTGCTTAAAGTAAGCGTAAATTAGATTTCTTTTGCGCAAAAACACAGTAAAAGATAGCGGTATTAAAAAAAATCAAATTTTGAAGCAAATAAATTAGAGGTTTTTAGAGTTTGATGGTGATTCTATAAAGCTTCTATTGTTGCGTCCGATATCATATCCCCCAAAATAAAATATTTCCCAGGTGTAGAATTAGATGCAGTAGATGTATATGTCTTCTAATACAACATCCTATTTCTGAAAGAGTAACATCCTCAACATTCCAGGCAAGAATTTGACCTTTTTTAATATTGGAAACATTAGGTCTTTGGACTTCCCCAAATTTTCGCAAACATTCAAAAAACATTCAAAATCACGTTTTTCTGTCTAAATTTTCATCTGACAATAAATTAAAGTACCACCAAAAATCTTAATAAGAATATTGCTCATTGTAGACAATAATATTAAATGAAGAAAGTGAAATAACAAACACAGTGAATATTGGCTCAGCAAAAAAAAAATAACTGCGTTTTTTACATGAAATTCAAACATATAAATTTTCAATCATGAAACCGTTCTTCTAGTTCGACCTTAGCAGGGTAACATTCATGCTTGCAGTCAGAAGAGCAGAGAACAGCCTCTCACTCCTGGGAACTAGTCCAGGCAAATTAGACCAAAAAACAGCAAATGGGGGAAAAAATTTATATATTTTTGAAACTTGGGGAAAACAATAATTTGGTATGTAGTTGTATGAAACAGAAAAGTTCCCCCCCTCTCGGGGTGCCGCGTCTCCCCGTTTGGCCCCCCCAAATGGTCACTTTTTTAGATTTTCACTTCTATCTCAAAAACCGTTCGTTTTAGCAAAAAAAAGTCGCTTAAAAAAAGAAAGCTGATAAAATTTCCTACAAGATTGTAATTGGTTATTTTTTTCTATATGCAATAGCTTCGAGATATGTCTTAGACAAAATCGCAAATATTTGGAAAACGTTTCTTTTTATATCGATTTTTAACAAATTTTGTCTTTTAACCCTTCAACCCTCAGTTTTACAGCAATTGTTTTCGTCACAGTTGTAGAGTATTCAATAACCTTTAAAGTGAGTTATTACATGCAACTTTATCTTTAAATGATCAAAAGTTATTGCAATTTGAAATTTTCAATAAATTTAGCAAATTTGAATGAAAACTACTTGCTCGTCACAGTATGACAAAATCTAGGAAAAAAATTATAAAGTTTTGAAACTTTGGGAAAACATTGGTTGGGTATGTAGTTGTATGAAACAGAAAAGTTCCCCCCTCTCGGGGTGCAGCGTCCTTCCTTTTGCCACCCCCCAAAAGGTCACTTTTTTAGATTTTCACTTCTATCTCAAAAACCGTTCGTTTTAGCAAAAAAATGTCAGATACAAAAAGAAAGCTGATAAAATTTCCTACAAAATTGTAATGAGTTATTATTTTCTATATGCAATAGCTTTCGAGATATGTTTTAGACAAAATAGCAAATTTTTGGAAAACGTTTCTTTTTATCCCGATTTTTAACAAGTTTTGTCTATTAACCCTTCAACCCTCAGTTTTACAGCAATTGTTTTCGTAACAGTTGTAGAGTATTCAATATTCTTTAAAGTGAGTTATTATTTGTAACTTTAAATAATCAAAAGTTATTGCAATTTGAAATTTTCAATAAATTTAGCAAATTCGAATGAAAACTGCATTGCGCGTCAAAGTACGACAAAATCTAGGAAAAAAATTATATAGATTTGAAAGTTGGGGAAAACATTGATTGGGGATGTAGTTGTATGAAACATAAAAGTTCCCACCTCTCGGGGTGCCGCTACCCCCCTTTAGCTCCCCCTCCCAAAAAAGGACCTTTTTTTGGATTTTCCCATTTATCTCAAAAACCGTGCATGTTAGCAAAAAAATGTCAAATACAACATGAAATCTGATGAAATTTCCTACAAGATTGTTATGGCTTATTTTTTCTAGATGCAAAAACTTCCAAGATATACGTCTTAGAAAAAATCGCAAATTTTTGGAAAACGCTTCTTTTTATCACTATTTCCCACTAACTTTGCCTTATAGCTCTTCAACCATCAGTTTGACAGGAATGGGTTTAAAGCAAAGTTTTAAAGTATTCAATTACCTTTAAATTTAATTTTTATATGTAATTGTATTTTTAAATGATCAAAAGTTACAGCAATTTGAAATTTTCAATACTTTTAGGGAATTCGAATGAAAAATGCATTGTGCGTCAGAATGCAAGAAAAAACCTAGCTTATAAACTAAAAAGCTTATAAACGTTTGAAACTTGGGGAAAACACTGGTTGGGTATGTAGTTGCATGAAACAGTCTCTAGGGGTGCCGCGTTCCCCCTCTTATTCCCCTCCCCTTGAAGTTCCCTTTTTAGAGTTTCATTTTTATCTCAAAATTGGTGCTTCTTAGCAAAAGCATGCCAATAACAAAATGAAAGCTGATAAAATTTCCTAGAATATTATAATTTTTATTTTTTTATGTATCGAATTATTTATTATTCAATATCTTTATTATTAGTATTTTTTTTCTATATCAAATATTTTTTTCTATATCGAATAGCTTCGAGATATGTTTTAGAAAACCTCGCAAATTTATGGAAAACTCTTTATTTCATCCCATATTTCGGCTAACTTTCCTTCTAGCTGCTGATTCTTAATTCAGAGAATCGAACAGTCGAATTATAAAAATTTGTAATCTCCTTTTTTCAAGAAATTCCTCTCTCTTCTGTTACATTTTCCTTATCTTTAAATCATTGTCCGAAAGTCTGGGAAAATTCTTCAAAAGACTGCCAAGTGAAATGAGCGGGGATAACAAAGAACAATTTGGAACTCGGAAACTGGGGGTGGAGAGAACTGAACTCATTGCTCTCTCTAGTTTATATGAAACGAAAACCAGCTCCAGAAACAATATTATTACTAATTTCAAGAGACTGCATTCAAACTTGCGGAAAGAAATGCACGTGTGTAAATGTCAATTTGCGCTGTACAGCAATGTGCAGGAAGACTATGAAGATACATTTTTATAAAAATAAAATTGTTCCATAGGTTTGTTGCACTATTAATTTACAGATGTTGCACACAAGAGAAAGTAAGTGAACTATAATTATGCAGTAATTTTTTTATTAATTTTGTTGACATAATTAATTCTGATGATGAATGATCACTGAAATGCAAATGTCAAATTACATAATGTTGAACAGATGTATTGCATTAGAGAATTCTATTGATGTAAAAAATTATCACTTTTAAAACATTTTTGGGGTATTGGGAGAGGGGGTTAATTTAGACTTTAGTACTAACATTTATGTGTTCAATATGTGTTTATGTACGAATAAAAAACTAGTTCAGCAGAAACAATAGGAGGAAGAAATGAAAAAAACGAAATAAAAACAAATCGTATGCTTATGTAATATAAATTATTATTGAAAAAAAGAGCCGTTTTGCATTAAAAAAAATTGCAGGAAAGGGGGACGCCTCCCCCCAAGGTAGAGGAATTTTCCTGTTTCTTAATATTGCACCCCCTACAAGTGTTTTCAACAGGTTTCAAAACTTTATAAATTATTTTCTAGATTTTATCGTATTTGGTCGAGCAATGTAGTTTTCATTTGATTTCTTAAAAATTTATTGAAAATTTCTAATTGATATAATTTTTGATCAATTACAGACAAAATTACAAGTAATAACTTATTTTAAAAGAATTGAATACTCCTGTAAAAGTGAGGGTTGAACAGCTAGTATAACGCATAGTGGAAAATTGTGATTAAAAGAAGCGTTTTCCAAAACCTTGCGATTTTTTCAAAAACTTATATCTCGAAAGCTTTTGTATCTAGAAAAAAAATAACCCCCAACAATCTTGTAGGAAATTTTATCAGCTTTCATTTTGTAATTGACATTTCTTTGCTAAGACGTACGGTTTTAGAGGTAAAAGTGAAAATCCCAAAAAGGACCTTGTTTTGGGGTGGCTAAAGGGGGAACGTGCCCCCCCCCCGAGAGGGGGTAACTTTTCTGTTTCATACAACTACATCCCAAACCAATGTTTTCCCAAAGTTTCAAAACTATAATTTTTTTCCTAGATTTTGTCATACTTTGACGCGCAATGTAGTTTTCATTCAAACTTGCTAAATTTATTGAAAATTTCAAATTGCAATAACTTTTGATTATTTAAAGTTACAAATAATAACTCACTTTAAAGGTTATTGAATACTCTACAACTGTTACGAAAACAATTGCTGTAAAACTGAGGGTTGAAGGGTTAAAAGACAAAATTGGTTAAAAATCGGGATGAAAAGAAGCGTTTTCCAAAAATGTGCGATATTGTCTAAAACATATCTCGAAATCTATTGCATATAGAAAAAAATAACCAATTACAATCTTGTAGGAAATTTTATCAGCTTTCTTTTTGTAATTGACATTTTTTTTGCTAAAACGAACGGTTTTTGATATAGAAGTGAAAATCTAAAAAAGTGACCTTTTGGGGAGGGGGCAAAAGGGGAACGCGGCACCCCGAGAGGGGTGAACTTTTCTGTTTCATACAACTACATACCCAGTTAGTGTTTTCCCCAAGTTTCAAAAATATATAAATTTTTTTTCCCCCATTTTTCCTAATTTGACTGGACTAAACATTTCACCTGTCTAAAAGAACCTTCAAGAGAAATACTCAATAACAATTTCAAAATTAGAAAGATTTTCAAAATCGTGAGCAGTCGTTTTGCGTTTTTCGTTTAAGTCTTGAGTACGAGCCAAGGAAGTTATGAATTCACGGGTCATTTGGACCTCTGACTAAACATTCTACTTTCTACCCTTGATATTCTCAGTAAAAAATCTTTAAGAGAGATAGTAACAATATTTTCCTTGAAAATAACATTTATTTCTTTTAACTCTCTCGAGCTACATGAATGAAAGGCGAAAAGTTCGGAATCTACAAATAGCGGTTTTCAATTTGTAGAAAGTCCCTTAAAAACGCGCAAAAAATAACTCTCAATATCTCCGGAAATTATCGTAGAAAATTGGTGAAAATTTATATTTAGGGTAATTTGAAGGTTTTCTTTCGTTTAATGAGGTCAAAATACAGTGTTGCCATTGAGAAAAACGAAGTTGATTCATAATTAAATATGAAGACGGCCCCTTATGCAAATTAAATTAATAGTAAATTAAAGTATGCGTTATTTGAAAACGAATGGTGTATATAACTTTGCTGTACGACGAACGATGCCGAAATAAAGAGCAAGTGGGACTTTTTTTCCGCAGCTGTACATGCTGATGGGCGTCAATTTACAACAGTTCAAGATCTTAAGTTGAAAATTGAAACAAGCTGTTTTTTTCTAAAGCCAGAATCTCTTCAAACTATTATTTCGAGTATGCCTGATCGAGTTTTTGTAGTGATTAGAAAAATTGGCTCAAAAAATTTGAATATTAAAGGAAAAACAATGAGTTTTCTATAAACTTTTGGGACACTTAATTTTCATTTTTAGTTTTTATCGCAAAGTCTGCGATACAGTAATATTATTTTTGTATAGTATTATTATTGTCTTGATGCTAATTATAATTAAAAATGTTTTTTGAAATATTTATTCACCTTTTTCAATTATAAAACGAAAAAAAATCTATTGTCTATAAACTTTTGGGACGCACTGTATACATGATTTTGAATGTAAATGCTTATTGCTAGAATGGAAAAAAAAATTATTTTCTTTCGCAATTTCTGTACGACCCCTAAAATGCGATCATTTGTGATTTTTTTCCCTTCGGGAGCCATGGAAAAGTGGTTTAAGTCAGCGTTATATTTATCTTCATATCTCTGACACTTTTAAAGGTATAATTCTCAAGTTCCGTTTGTCACCTCATGAGTGTATGGTCCACATTTTACTAATTGGGAATTGTTTTGTGCGGTGGTCGAATACAAATTTAAAATTGTACATTTTGAAAATGAAGGAGAGAATTTTTCTTAACGGAATCTCATTTCTGACCTTACTTGAGCATTTTTTTAATCACACTGCCCACTTATCTGTAATGGATAAAGAATTAAAGCCGGTTACCACCTTTTTGGGACATCCTGTACATATAAACAGTAAGTCGCACGTTTTGAGACGAAATGTTTTTCTGTCCTAACTTCTCTAAGCAAAATTTTTTAATGATGTAAATTAGTAATTGGTAGCTTTAGTCCTATTACATGATGCGTAACTAATAATATGACTCAAAAATTTTTAATTTTTCATTTAAAAAAGTACCAAGCGTGAATTTAGAATATTGAAAGCAGAAATTTTGAGATGATTCAGTTTTTCTAAACTTTTATTGAAATTAATAGTCTTAATGCAACGAACTACAGAAATATTTAGTATGTAGTTACATATTCTTTTGCTTTGCGGACTGCGTTTCTGTGTCTGTGCATGTAATTAACAAGGCTTTCTAAGGTAAGACCTAGGGAGTTATACCCATTCTGATTAATCCTGAAGGAGTTCTGCCTTTGAAGAATATCTCCGTGTTTCGAGACTTTTCTGCCAAATAGTTCAACGTTTCAACATTTATTCATTGAATTCAATGGGTCACTGGCAGTTGCATCTTGATTTCACCATGTTTATCATTCAATAAAAAATATTCGAACTGAATGAGTAGAGGTTTCAACAGTATCTCGAGTCCTACGACAGTGCAAATTAACAGCTCTGACTTCACTATTTTCAGAATGAAGTTGGCGTTAAATATTGCAATACATCTTATAAATTAAAAAATCTGAATTATTTTAAGCCTGTAGTATAATTTGTTTACTTTTTATTCTTTCCAAAATTCACTTTTTTTTTTTTTGTTTTGTTTTGTCTAAGATCAGACTTCAGATTTTGAAATAAATTATATAAGTTCTTTTCTCAAATTACTCCAGCTGAATTTCATCAATCGAGATACACAAAAATCTGACGACAAAGAATTTTCGCAGACCTTTTTTAGGCCAAATTTAGGTGAAAATTGATTTGTACTAATACATGAAACAGGTAGAAAATGTATACAAGTTTTGAAAAATGAAATATCTGCTATTTAATTTTCAATTGCTCAAAAAATTAGGAATTTTCACATTATTTGTATCATTTGTTTGATAACCTTCCAAAACTAAATTATTTGAAAGGAAATGGACAGAATGCTTAACAAGAAATAATCGAATAATGCAAAAAGTTGAATTTTTCTTTTTCTTACAAATCTTAAGAATTTTTCATCGTAAACAGAGAATATCTTCTATATAATGACGAAGCCTATAACACCAGAGCTCGCGTACTCATGTTTTACGCGTGAATCGATGTCTTTTGGAAAAAAAAAAAACAAAAAAAAAAAAAAACATGAATATCATTTTTTGAAACTGCTAGTCAAACTTTGACTCTCAAAATTTCGGTCTATTTGTGTTCATACAAAATTTATGAAAATGGTCATTTCACATTATAACGCTCGTGAATGTGCATAATTTCACAAAGAATACGCTCGCAGGCACAGTGAAAGGTATGAAAAGTGGCACACCTGCAGTATTTTACAGATTTCGATTTTCTCAGGTTGACAAATTTGCAAAGCTATTTTGTATGCTCGATACACAATGACAATGCTTGCTTGAAGTACCAATCTTCAGGATTCAAGTTTAAGATTTGCAAGTTTCTAAACGCAAGCGCATGTGTATCTCCTCTTACTAGCTTTGAGCTTAATATTTAGAAGTAAAATCATTATTAAAAAAAAATAATCATTTTTAAAACTTTTTCAATTGACTCGCATTTTTCAAAAGTTGACTCTTACTTTTATTGATAATGAGTTAACCTGAGTCGCATATTTTGAAGTCTAAAGCAAGCACTGAGTGGCACAAAATACTTCGAAAGGAGCTCAGAGCAGCCATTGCCAAGAAAAAGGCCGTAGGATGGGGAGAAAAAACTCGCAACTGTACGAGAAAATGGTGTTTTTTTTTACATTTGATATTTAATGTCATACTTTTACATGTTACTTTCATGACTATATTGCAGAGTTTTAAGGGGCCGTTCAAATATTGCGTAAGCATAGTTTTTGTCATTTTGCACCCGCCCCTTGTAAGAAAAAATAAGCAAGTGTTAGATCCCCCCCCCCTTTATTTACGTAAGATTTTATGACCTTTTTTACGTCACTGCTATTTTGCAGAAGAAAGCACTTACCTATGAATTGCATTATTAATCCTAAAAATTTATACACTGTCTACCAATAAGTATTTGGACACCTGTGATGGAAAAGAAAAACTAACTTTAATCAATAGTTGGTAGAGCCTCCATGAGAGGCAATTACAGCGTGAACCCTCCGGACAGGGGCGTAGCCAAGGGGTGGGGGTTAGGAGGTCATAACCCCCCCCATGAGGAATGTTTTGCCATACAAAATGTATATTCTTCACTACATTATAACACACACGTATACATGAGATGTAGCAGTCGTAACCCCCTCCTATGAAAAATTTCTGGCTACGCCCCTGCCTCCGGGACATACTTTCCACAAGTCTTAAGCTAGTGGCATTGTCTTCACTCGGCTTGGAGTAGACATAGAAGTTCCCTCACCTATTTTGGACGGTTAGTGCACCCCTTAATTCGGCGATCCAACTCGTCTCAGAGGTTCTCGATAGGATTCAGGTCTGGGCTCTGGGCAAGCCAGTCCATTCGATGAACTGCATTGGCACCATACCAAGCCTTGGTTAACCTCGAAACATGTCAACTGGCATTGTCGTCCTGAAAGTAACAGGGGTCCAACCCGTAAAACTGTCACAACGTAGGAAGCACATTGTCATCCAAAATAGTGCAGTAGGCATCGGCGTTGAGCTTACCATGAATGGGTACGAAGAGTCCCAGTCCATACCAGGAGAAACACCCTCAGACCGCCGAACTTGACTGTTGGCACAATGCATTCTGGCAGGAGACGTTCTCCAGGCAGACGCCAGACCCAGACCCTGGCATCCGAACGGTAAAGGGTGAACCTTGATTCGTCGCTCCAAAGAACCCGTTTCCACTGATCTACGGTCCAATTTCGATGTGCTTTGCACCACATTAACCGAGCAGCGCGTTTGGACTTTGTGATCAAAGGCTTATGGGCAGCGCACGACCATGAAAACGAAGCATATGTGCTTCCTTACGGATGGTATTCATTGAAACAATACTCCCGGATGCCCGTTGAAACTTCTCGCGGATGAGGGCCATCGGTTGGGTGCGGTTCTTCCGAATTTCTCTGGACAGCACTCGTCGGTCTCTATCTCCCAGTTTCGTTGTTCTGCCGATTCGGGGCACATTCCGACAATCACCGCTTACCTTCCACTTCTTAATCACATAGGCCACTCTCGATTTTGGGTACTTCAGATCGCTAGATATGTCCCTTAAGGATCGGCCACATTTGGGATACCCGATACACGATATATACCGGCGGAGGCAGTGACGTACCTAAGGACCACAGATATCGTCATTTGCATGGGTGTGTCCAAATACTTATTGGTAGACAGTGTATAAATAGACATATATTGGGTTGCACTGTGAAAAAAAATACTGTTAGATTACGGGCAATTCTCGGCAGCAAAAAATTCCAAGAGAATCTCGTCAAACTACGTGCGCCCGCAAAATCACAGTACCCATAAGTTATCGAGTGTTGACCGTAATTTGATTGTATCAGACATTCATAGGTTATCGAGATTTGACCGTAATTTGAT